>CM019176.2:57520613-57653116 GCA_009739505.2 Apolygus lucorum
AAACCGACTATCTGCTAACAGCTTGTTCGCGAGAATTATAAAATACCAAAGTGGGGAAAAGTCCCGACCGGACTAGTTCGAAGAATTAAAATAACGCTAAGTAGGTATTAAACTTACAAAGAATTCACCAATTAGAAAAGCAGGGTGGTAACCTGCTAATCCAGGGGATTTTGAAGGTCTGTGAGATCAAGGAAGTAGGTACTAAAAATAAAGCTATAAATACTGAATTCAACGAGTGCACAAATCTCGACACAGACATCCAATAGTAGTTATAAATACAGTATCTTCTCAGACATCTAACATTTAAAAAGTGAATTATATTACAGTGAATATTTAGGTGCAGTCTTCCACATTATAAACAATCTTCATCATAATGACTTTTCAAGGCTTCATGGTAAATTTAAAAGTACTAAGAAATAATTGGAGATAAATTGATCCTTGGTCAACTACACGGAAAAACGGTTAAACGCTGTGGTAGGTACTCGAGATGACTGGAATAACTAAAACTGGCGCCAAGAGGAGGTGGACGGAAAACCACTAGGCGGTATCCGTAGAGGAAGTGGCAACTCCCGCTAGGCGTGCTGGTGGTAAAAGTAGTTTCTCGTACGTCCAATAGAGTGCTCTGATTAAAATTACCTTGGAGAGATCACAACTTTTTACGAGTGCCAAGTTTGTACATTTTTTCTGTTGGTGGGTGAAATGACTCTGGGTTTTTTGTAATAGAAAAAAGGGTCTTTTCGACATTATCTCATAGACAGAAGACATGTATCATCCAACTCAACAACATAATTAATTAATGGAAAATTATCAATGACACTCGAAGAAAGTTGATGTGATCTATCCAAGGTAATTTTAATCAGAGCACTCTATTGGAAGTACGGGAAACTACTTTACCACCAGCACACCTAGAGGGAGTTGCCACTTCCTGTACGGAAACTGCCTAGTCGGAAAATCCCAATTTATTAATTGCTCTTGACAACATGGGAGTTAAACAACTTCAAGAGATCGTAAATAGAAACATGAAATTGAATTGCATTCAACGGGAGAAGAGGTTCAGCCATGCTGAATATGAACTGAAATGAGGAAACCGATAGATTTGGTAATTCTCACTTCTGCTGCAAGATTAATACTTCCGTTTGTCGCAGTAGTCACACTCTTGTGGCGATTGGCACCGAAATCTCAAATCAAACCGCACGAAACCAGCTAGGCAAAAGTTTAGGTAGACTTTGAGAGACCCATATCAGGAGAGTACAAAAAGTGTAGACCTCGGAACCTCAGTGTCAGTGGTTCAATCGTTATTTCCAGTGGGAAGTGTTTTTGTAGAACACCAATTATCATTATGACATCAATACATCAAAACATGCTGAGAATAACAATGTTCATTACAAAAAAAGTATTGGAAAGATTGGAATTTCCAGTTCAAAGGAACACACTCATGTCCAAATAACCCCCAACTGTTGGATCATGTTTTCGAGATGTTAGCCAATCTTATTAAACTTCCCAAAACAGCCAAAAGTGGCAATTACTGTAAAATACCAGGAATATTTATGCATGAAGACGAATCCAATTGGTCTGTTTCCATTTAAATCCTGTAAGGACTCGAAAAGAAAAAACGTGCATCTTTTACAACAATAAATTAATCGTATGAAGGTTAACATTAGTTTCTGCTCAGTCATGACGAATCAAGTTGGGACGATTCCTTCAGTCTAACAAAATATATGACGGCTTCTTAGATTTGGCGAGTGCGCATCTTACCATCAACAGGTGAATTGATAGAACGAGAAAATAGGTAATTATTTAAATAAGCTAGAATTTGTACATTTTTTGACCAACTAGGTTAGATGGGAAATGGTGATAATATCGTATGATGAGTATGTGTTATTTTGTAATTGATTCGCACTATCTATTATTATTGGTGGGGTAACATAAACCATCCAGACATCTTTCAACTCGCTAACTCGAGATCATAAAAATAATAATAATAGATAGAAATATTGATGTCAAAAACGACTGTAATGATCAGCCGGAGAAGGTTGAAATAAACTATCCCTTCGGAATGACTCAATGGATTACCTTAACCCTAACCTAATTGGTCAACTTCTTCAAAGGTTACTTTATAAATAATCACATCGCAGATGCATCGGTGATTTATCTGCCATCTACCCACAAGTGATATGAATACGTTTTCAAATCTTCATTTCAAATTCATGCTAAAACAACTTCATGGTACGTTCATCGTAAAATAATCCTCATCAATACTGAATTAATATTTCACTAGGGAAATAAACATTACCTAAAATACGTTGATTTCACCGTTCATTTTGCATTCGAATAAAATATTATACTAAAAAAATAGTACCTTTATACAATTTTCACGGAAAAATTCAAAACGTATCTATCCAATTTTTACTAAATATAAATGCAATTGGAATAATTATGTACAGTTTTATTACAAATTAATACTATAATATATTATACACAGAAAGCGAAAGACTACCTGGACATGGATTGTGCATAATTGACAGGGACTCCTGCCAACTTTCTCGACCCAAGTTCGCTTGAGAAACGAGATCTTCGTGTTTTTCGAGAACTTGCCTTTGTAACTCATTATCGAGCAAGTTAATGCCTGGCAAAAATTGAACTTATTAGCTTAATAGTTAGGTATACAAAAATAATTGGGTACAAACACTCACACCACATCGAAAGTGCCTGATTTCAACAATTTAAAGGAGGGGGTCAAAAAATGTGATATTCATTCTGTTAGTACCGCAATTGTACACAGAGTGAACTGAGAGAGACAACGGAAAAGAGAGCTAAAGGCGCAGACATCCTCCAGTCAGGTTAGGTCCAAGCACACGCATGCTCAGGTTTACCAACCTTTGCAAGTAAAAAGAATGGGGAATTTCCTCAATTTAGATTCTTGAATTCAAGTCAAATTCGATAAAAGAGCCTGCAAGGACTCATATACTCGAATATGTTAGTTCCCCAATAAAGGACACAAGGGAAACCCTGAGTGACTCATCATGCCAGGTAGGTAGAGTAGGTACGGGGGACAAACACGTCACTTGACGTCACCCTTCCTCACTCTCCCTTACCTGTTAAAGTAGTATAAAGGAGGACTCAGGGCTTCACCTAGAGACATTCATGCATTCGTCTTCTAACAATCGACTTGATTATTTCTTGATCTCCTTCGTCACCTCTTGGAAGCCCCAAGTTCCTCAGAGGTCTCAGTACGCACATCGTGACAACCTCCCCTCCCCATTATCACCTAGGAGTTGTCTGCTCCAACTAGGACCTAGGTGAATGTACCACCTCCCTCCAGTCAGCGAGCAATCGCGCCGAGGATCATGGCTTAGCTGAAATCCTTAAGCACTCCTGCATGCGGTAGGCGGTAACCGCGCCAGGCAAAAAAGTGCTGTCCCATCCTTCACCTTCGTTGAGTAGGGACCAATATAAATCGACAAGCCGACGTGAAGACCATCGCCTTCACACGACGACAAAACCGAACATAACAGAGCCCTAGAATAACGTTCAAGTGTAATGACACATTGTGCTGGAAACTGCAAAACGCATTCAATTGCGGGAATCCACAAGCAAGGGTTTTCTTATGGGCGATGACAAATTAGGAAAACTGCACTGTGGCGATCGCATCCAGTTTTTTCTTTCTGCCGCAAACTGTCGTCGGATTTCAAAAGTCTGCATCCCGCACTGCGGCGCGGTTTGGATGGGAGAACCCAAAGAAACAAGTGCCTAGTGACAAATTGGCCGGCAAAAACCGCACTCCCCGCACTTTTTCATCTTTTGTGTACTATTCGCTGTTTTTTTCTTCGTAATGATAATATTACAACAATCCTACAAAACGGTAGTAGTATATTAGCTGTTTTTTGTTTTTTTCATCAACGTATTTTCATTACAATTTCTAACTTTTTTTCAACAAAATTCGGATGAGAAATGTAGAAGTTATGGTCGTTCAAGGAATTCACGTTTGCGCATGCACAGTGGCTACTACTCTTCCGGGGAAATTATTTTCGTAGGGGAACATCTACACGCCAATCAGAACAATCCTACAAAATTTTCATCGAATTCGAATGAAAAATGTAGGTGTTATAGCTGTTACAAGAATTTAACGTTTGCGTGTGCACAGTGGTTACTGTCAATTTTGGGGTTGTGATGTTAAAAGGGAACCATCTATACCCCAATCCACATGAACCCTGAAAATTTCATCGAAATCAGATAGAAAATATGGAAGTTATGACTGTCACAAGAAAATACACGTTTGCGCATGAGCAGCGGTTACTATCAGTCTGAGGGCAATGATTTTAAAAGGGGACCATGTACACGCCAATCTATATGATCGTTGAAAATTTCATCGAATCAGATGGAAAGAGACGTATCTCGCGATTCCCACCACCCACCAAACTACAACCTCATTGCGATTTTCTGCACAATGTGTCATGTAGCTCCAAACGCGGTTTTTCGTTGTGGTTTTGCGGCTGCAGAGAACCGCATAATGTGTCATTACACTAACACCAGGAGTACCCAAGGGAAAAATATTACCATAGAAGAGAATGCATAAACAAGCGAAGCCTCTGTCAGTTGCGCGCTCCAGTGTTTGATCACATAAGTTACAGTTTCATTTGCATTTCCATAGGTAGCGCTACCTCAGAAGGGCACAACTCCTCCTATGAAGTCAGATTGGTTAGAAAATCCGTTAGGTTGCAACCACATGCTCCCATGAACAGATTACCGCTACATTTACAATTTCCATCTGCCTTAAATTCTCTAAATTTGTTGGATGCTTTTTCGAGCAGCACACTATACTCTTCCATATCAGTGAACCCTCTTTAAAAAAAATGTGAGGGCAAATTCCCCATTGAATTTTTATCAGGATGATACCTACCTAGACACACCTGATACACGAGCATGGATAACTAGATACAGCACCCAGGGACAGCCTGATGCCAACTGGAGGTACTTTCGATTGATCAGGTGGTGGCATGGAGTAACAAAGACAAAACAGAGAAGAAAGCTAACATTAAAATGGATTGCAAGGATGGATGAGAGGCGACAGTCGTGCTTCTCAATAACAGCCTGGGGTACTGTTGTGATCAGCTACCTCTTCACATTTCTGTCCATTCACTTCCTTAGATCAGTGGTAGAAAGCTCGACTCAGGCTGGTGTAGTATGATATGTAGTCCAGATATCGATCCTCAGTCGAGGGAAGCTATTTTCTAATAGAACACAAAATGGCTCCTCAGCATTCTCCGAGGAAAATTTTTATGCCATCAAAATAGCAGTCTCAAGACACGGTCAGCTGCCGATTTGGACAAACTGTTGAGATCACCAGATCCCCTCCACCCCATTCAAGAAGGAATAAAAACAAAATCCTGAGCCACCCAAAAAATAGAGCATTCTCAGTGCGTTGTAAAATGCTGGCCAAAGGCCTCTCACTTCCCTGACTTTGTAACAGAGTACAGTGATGACATGGGAAAAGTCAAGTAGATGAATGGACATCCTTTATTGCGGCTCTCTTTGAGATCTGCCTTGACTATGCTCAGAAAAACTCATTTTGGGGATCCTTCAAAACATTCAAATAGCTGTAACAGACCAGCTGAAGACTATTCCAGTTCCAGAGTTCCAGCACTGCTCTAACCCCGCTTTCTGCAGAAAAGTGATCTCATCTACAGACCAAAGCCGGTCCTCACTCGAAACTGTTTCCTGAGTTTTGGCATTACTCTACGATGGGTGTGATATGCTAAGTACTTCTCAAAAAATGAAACAACATGCAATGGTCAAAAGTTGATAGATGTAACTTACCCTCAGTCAGCTTGGATAGTTGTTCAGTAACAGATATGGATTGATGAGTAAAATTGTGCAAATCGATTTCTGGGTGCTCAACTTTGTTCATAAATTGTGATAAGAAATCTGAAACAATACAAAAATACCATGCAAATTAATTTGATTATGATGGGATTAACGTTATCTTAGATAAGCAGTAAGATTATTTCAAGAGAGCATTAAATCATTGTCACTGCACCATAACAACTTGACAGCAATATTATGTTAAAGAGATCATGATTAGTATAAAATCAATGTTTATTTATGAACAATTAATGATTGATTAGATACCTTATTCATCCAAGGTGGCCAGACTTTCAGTAACTTGATCACAAACTCTGTTGCACACGCAATTCGTGCAAATGTACTCAAAATCGTCGTTCACGTCCTTGTTGTCCAAGTCAACACATTTCATGTGGAACCATAGTTTGCAGGCTCCATCGCATTGCACCCAGTCAACTGCATCGTCCCCGGGTTTGAGGCATGTAGGCGCAGCGCAGTTGGCTTCAGGTTCATGCTCTTCTGTGGGGTTTTGCCAAAGACACGAAGTGGGGAAATGGTTGTTTGATGGTTTTCTTTTTATACACCATACCCTTCTTTCTCTTCCTGGGACCCAATTTCCCACCCGAGCCTTCTGGTCGGGTGGGAGGAGTAATTGACATAATCTTTCTCTTTATTGGTTTCTTCGTCGTCACGGCTTGTTTAACCAAAGTAGTCAGGTTAGGCTGAGCGCACGAAGAATCACCCCTCAAAGGGTAACAAAGACCGTTGTACAGCCTGGATTCTATTTCAGAATGGATCCACAATGGATTGATTATATTCCAGATTTCGTTGAGCTCTGGAGGGGTCACCTCGAATCTGTTACCCTGAATCAGTTCTTCTTTCAAACCTAATAGTGTCACTCGCGGAATACCTTTTGCAGTTCCAATTATGAGGCGGCATTCCGCCAAGAGATCTTCGTCAGCGGGTCTCCTGAATACCTTTTAGCATGGAACTTCTGGAAAAAAGAGAGAACCTCTTTCGAGCGATTAGTAAGAACTTCAAGATTGATGATTTCTCGAACTTCTTTTCCTCCATTTTTCAGCACGAGCTAGAGAGTATTTCACAGCGTAACATTCCGGTATTTTCACTTTTAAGACATCAACTGTATCAGCTAATTTTTTCACAGAGTCCATAGGGGGGCGATTGGTTCTTTTGCAGTATCCACATAATCTTCTCACTCGAAAGTTGCTGTCCCAAACAGCAGGATTACTTTTGGAAGTTCTGGTAGCGTCAGTTTCTTTGAAACACCTCCAATGCATTGCAGTGTGACACAGCTCACAAACAATTGCAGTGCCATCCATTGAGTTGCCACATATACACTTCACAATGCCGAAATCTTCTGTATCCATCTTCCTAAGGTTATCAAGCCTCAACTTAGGACAAAGTGTGAAATTCTTGCATCAAAGCTCTTTTGTAACTACTCTTACTATAGTGAGCGACGTCATTTTTGTCTAGCAATGATTCAAGGCCCTGTAGACTGTTTGATCACTTGTTTGGCAAAATAAAGATGGCGAGAGATGAATTTACGAGGCCACAGAGCTTCCATCAAAGAATTGGGGGTCGTTTTTCTTCAAGAATAGTGCTTCAGCGGCCATTTCCCAATTTCTAGCGACAGTCACGTGATGAACTACTTGTTTCAGAGTGCTCGATTCGGGCGTCTTTTGTTTTGCCATTACAACCAGTTTCTCCAATTCGTGTAGGTACAAAACGACGTCTCCGTGCAGAACTTTCATCAGAGATCGTTCGAGTTCATTTGTCGGATCTCTCAACTCGACAGGAGGTCCTCTAACCATGGTCCCATCCAAATCAGCCATCGACTGAACGTTGACGATGGCAATATCAGTAGATCTCTCATTCATGTATTTATTGAGATCTTTCCTGGTTTTCTCTACAAGTGGAGAATCGCACAACGACCTACCGTCTTCTTCCAATTTACTAACAAAATCAAGGTCAGCCTCCGCATCTATGGCGAATTCAACTTTTTCCACCCAATCAAACTCCATCATCTTTTTCTCCAATTCCTGCATTTCAGGTAAATCTAAATTGAGTGACTGTCCCATTTTACAACATGATAAAACTCGGGCCTTGTGAACGTCCTTCATACTGAGAACTCTTCGAGCACAGGTCTGAAACTTCCTAGCCTTGTCCAGAATATCTTTTACTGCAGCCTCTTCTGAGATTGAACAAGGGAGTTTTTCAATCTCTTGATAGAACATCTCAAGGTCATCGACGGTTATTTTGCTCGGATTGTCCTTTTTACTACAATTAGCTACTAGTGCTTTAGACAATGCAGAGCACTCAATACATCGTCTGACGTGATACTCAAGAAGTTCAACTAGCTCACTTTGAGGAAATTCTTTTTCTTTAGCCTCAACCAACAGCTCGGTGAGTTTCCTGAGTGACACTTTCTTCTCCTTCTTCCCATGCAATGCCTCTTCGACC
The DNA here is from genome assembly GCA_009739505.2 of Apolygus lucorum. Taxonomy (NCBI): domain Eukaryota; kingdom Metazoa; phylum Arthropoda; class Insecta; order Hemiptera; family Miridae; genus Apolygus; species Apolygus lucorum. The sequence continues at coordinate 57,528,936 of CM019176.2, forward strand.
CTGCTAGTCCAATTGTCAAAACCACATAATTTAGAGCTGATTACCACTAACAAATTTTGTAAAATGTCTAGTTTTAGCTGGTATTTCATAATATAATTCGAAGAATCACAGCTACACAGTTTGGTTATGTGGTCCAGGCAAACAAGACGGGTGTAATCGCACGGGCAGGCTACTGCTGAGAGGAACACAGTAGTGTTGCAAACACAACATTGGCGTTCATCATCCGGCAGTTTTTCAAAGTCCACGTGAACAGCATTTCCCACTCCAAGTTTCAAAGCGCGGGTACGACGAAGTCTTTCAGCCTCTACCATGAGGGATAAATCTTTAACCAGTACAAGTCCCATATCTCTTTCCAACGTGTCGAAAATAATGGCCATTTTGCAAACTAGCTCGTCGTGGGAGAAAACACAAGTTCTCCCGAGCTGGGAATAATGGGAAATGCACTCTCGGCCAATAACAAGCCAATCAGCGGGAGCAAAATTGCAGGCTTCAGCAAAATTGAAACCTTGATTGAAACCAGCATGGTAGGCTCTGGGGAATGTTATAACAAACTCGCCTCTTTTCTGATCAGTTCTGTAAACTGGAACACCAGCTGCCATAATATCATTTGGGTTCATGATGGTAACGAGTTGATGCAGCAGATCTGGTTGACTTTCAAACAGTTCTGGAGCCGCTTTTTGCATAGCAGCTTCAAATTGTTCAGCGTAACTCCCAGGCACGCCATACCAAGTTTTTGCTTCTCCGAGGTGTAAATAATTGATGGAATAACTCCAATGGTCTTCATTATGCCAGCAGAAGGTGGCAAAACACATACCAGCGTACATCCAAGGTATCTTCATTCCGGATATATCAGCACTGATATGCCTGAGCACTGAATCATCCAGAACTGGCAAATTGTTGAGGTTCCACGGAGAGTTTGCGTACTTGTCGAATTTTTTGGGGTCCACGCCAGAAACGCAAGGTTGGTTGTGGCGAGGGAATCCAGAACCGTGTTCGATGACATGAAGGTCAGCGCCATACTCCACCGTCACTGCCTCGTCTATGGATGAAACGACTCTCCAAAATTCTTGTTCAACGGCGGAATGTTCGACTTGATCAGGGTCTGTGTTGAAATAATTTCGTTTAAAACTCGTTTGCCATGGCTTTGAACTCGTTCAACGTGTACTCCCTCTCCGCCTGGGCAAAACCGAACTCCTCCAAAGGTTTGTAACCCTCAGCAGCTACACATTTTGGACACCTCCAGTTCATCGGCGGCGCGTCCATGGATAATGGAGGAATCAAACACGAATGATGATAGCGGTCTTCACAAGTGATGCACATCACCAAGAATGTCTCTTCAAGATCGCCTTTTTTGCAACCTTTGCACATATATTTGGCCAAAGGATCAAATTCGTACATGATCTTCTTACCCCTCGTTCTCAGTCCTTTTTGAAGTACACCTCCGTCACAAACAGCCATTTTGGGTCCAGGTCCCAAAAATCGTAAACTTTTCAGTTCCCTCATCGCTGACGCGCCTTTTGCCGACTTCACCGTCGAACTCTTATCAATACATTCACCAGTTTCATCATCAATTTCGTCTTCTTTGGAAAAATTTTCTTTATTATCCTCCGTAGCTTCCTCATTATTCTTAGCTTGCGATTGCAGAAATGGATGAATCAAGTTGTCGTAGTGGTTTTTCAGTGTATATGGTGCGGTTTTGCACATCAAACCCATACTCAATGCAATTTCACTCCATTTCTTTTCTTTATTCACAAAATCTACGCCACCCTGTTCCTTGACTTTTCTGTGAAGAGTGTAGAGATCCAGAGACGTCTTTTCCATTACAGGCACTTGAAACGTTTTACCACTCAACGCAAAGAATTTAGTTAGCTTATCGTTGAAGTTGAGTTTGATTCTCGTTCTAGCTTCGAGCTCATTTATCCGTTGAATTCTGGGCACGAATTTCAAAGTGTCCATATCAAGCGCGAAGGGGTTCCTCCAAGAAGGTGGAATAATTTTACAAATACCCGTCTTCTCTCCAATCGGGCGGATTTTCTTGATGTATTCCAAAGGATCCTTGAACTCTTCTGCGGTCGGTCTGAAGACTGGGGCTTCTGGAGGAGGATCGAAAACGAATTTTTTGCCTCCCCTCCTCGGTGGAGACTTTCCATTCGGACTTGAACCAGATCGGTGATCCATAATGGTGAAGAAAGACCTGAACAGAAAATGAGTAACAGGTAGGAACTAGGGAAATAGTACCGTTCGAAAGAACATTTGATATTTACGTAGCTCAATCAATATTTTGCAAGAGCTCTCTTCAACCTCCCCAATCTCTCTTTCGTCGAGTCAAATATTTAATTTAGGATTTTTTTCTTTGTAATATCAATCTTTCTTCATTAGAATATCGAATGAGGAAAATTGAGAGTGAACATAACGAAGTGATACCTTTGTTGCATCAGCTTTTTACTCCACCATCAAACTAGATTGTACTGTAAAGATTGAATGAAGTAGAGGGAAAAGTGATTAAAAGTTGATGCGATGCTTACCTAGCTTCTTCGAATCCAAAACCTGATACTTATTATTAATATAATTGACAAAACCTTATTATATCTAATATCACCGCGTGATGCAATAAATTTCACGTTTACACTTGCGCAAAGTCTATTTACGATTAGATCGCGATGAAATTCATGAGGGATCATCAAGAGGTTAAGGGGGGTCTCAGTCGGTCGCCGTTCGTTCCTCGTTCCAGATCAGGATTTCACGAAATTAAAGGCGCAAAAATTTGAAAAGTTGTACATAAACTTGAAATTTTAAAGAATTTTAGAAATTGATTAGTGCCTGGGCCTTGGGAATTGAAAAACTGAAAGATTGCCGCTGGAATCATCAAAATCGAACAATAATTGCCAGAGAAATAAGGAAAAAAACCGTTTATTCAGTAGTTTTCCCCATTTGTCTTTGGCAATTAAATGTTCGATTTTGATGATTCCGGCGGAGATATTTCAGTTTTTCAATTCCCTAGGACCGTGAACTAATGCATTTCTAAAATCCTTTAAAATTTCAAATTTAGGTACAACTTTTCAAGTTTTTGCCCGTTCAATTTAGAAAAATACTAGGAACGAACGGCGACCAACTGAGACCCCCACACAATACAGTACCGGTAGTATATAAATACGAGAGGAGTCATTAATTTTTTTCTAGTTAGTTTTCAACAATTCTTGTGATCACGAGTTGATAGAAAAAAATTATGGAATTCCAATTGAAAATGTTTGATCTTTCGGACGAATAACCAGACCCCCCCTCAAAATGTTATGTGGCTTACGTGTCAATGTACAAAAATCCAAAAAACGCTACAAATTATTACATAACGGTTTATTATCGATCGGTCAATACAGTCGTCAAATAAACTCTCCCACCTCTTAGAATAAGCAAATTATTTAAGCGAATTATTTTTCCCTTTTCAGACTCGTATACCCAGCAAAATCATAGGTAGCGCGTATCTGGTAGTGAGAAGATAGGAGGTGACTGACGATAGCCAAAAGCTATGGGGCACAACGAGACCCCAAATATGATGGAATTCGGTGTATCGGATATATTATATCCGATGCACCGAATTTCACCAAAGTCCATGGGAACTGGACAAAGTACAGCGTACGGTGCACTGTGCGTAATTTGCCCGAACGAAAATCGAAAAATGGACGTCTTTGGAAAAATCACCTGACCCAAGGAATGTTCACTTTGTAGTCTGACACGAATGAAATTAGGTAGCTGAAGCCCAGATATGCAACAGGAAGAGACTCGCACTAGCTCAAACATGACAACGTTACGAAGTGCAGCCCAACGGGTTTTCATACCCTGTCAAGATCGTGACTCCCACCTTCCCATTCGTCTTCGCAAACGCAGTTAACAATTTTTCCTCATCAGACACGTCCTAAGGTAAGACAAACACATTTTTCACCTTTCTTGCACGTCAAACGATAACATAAGACAGGGATTGAATTATCGTGATTTTCTTTCTTAAAGCATAGTTTTAATAAGTCTCAACGAGTCTCAGCCCGATCTCCTCGGAAACTTCTTGAGAAACATCCGTATATACAAGGGAAAAGTTAGGTCTTGCCCAAATAATTTTAAAATTATAAAATACGACTAAAAATTAGAAAAAATTGCTAAAAAATGAACTTGAGTCAAGTTCCTTTCCTAATTCTAGTTGTTCTAAGTTCCTTATATTCCAGTAATAACTTCCTTTCTATTACAAAAAAATGTTTTATTTACTTATTATTATTTTTTTATATTTTTTGTTTATATACAGGGTGTTTCACGGAAAGGTTACACCCCCCTTTCATTCCCCCAAAATACAGCGTAAAAAATTGGGACCAACGCTATTCTTCGTGATTTTTTGTGAGGAATTCAGGAAAAATACTTTCGCGCAAAATACTAGCGCGCAATTGCGCACAATTGACACTAACAAGATTTTTTCAAATGGAACCCCCCCCCCCCCTTTTGGTTTATTATTTTCAATAATGAACTTTTGGAATCGACAAAGAAAAAAAATTCTTCAAAGAATCCAAAAATTTGGCCGTCAGTCCGACGTACGCGGCACTGTTGCCGCTTAGCATTGACCGATTTTGATGAAAATTTGGTATGTAGGCTCCATTTGGGGTCTAGTTGTGCCCCGAAGATTTTTGTTGATGTAGGTCACTTCTAAGAGTTCATAAATGAATTTTGAAATTTTGAAAACGCTCGAACTCAAAAAATTTTGATTTAAAGGAATTGTTTTTTTCTTCAATTTAAGATTCTATAGAACTTTTAGATTTTTTTGAGACCACGCGGAGCCCTGTAGGACAAACTGTTCGCTCCCTGCGAGAATTTAAGGGTTGGACGTACGATAAATCAGAAACACGAGTGTGAAATTTTAGCTGACCGAAATGCGATCGATGTTTTTCTTCATGTTGGATGGTTGGTGATTTTGCAGACGAGTGATCAACGTAGAAAAATGATAAACCATTGTGTAATAATTTTCAGCGTTTTTTATTACAGATTCGGATTCTACGTCAAATTTCATGAAAAATTCATACCCAAACCAATTTTTAGATTGAGCGCAACCTGACTTTTTGAACGCTCTAAGTTGCGCAACTCCACAATTGCTCAAGAATTATGTTTAGGAGAACCCTGAGTATGCCACATGTTATTTCATCATTTTTTGACGCTGAATCAAAGAGTGTCATCCGTTTTTCAATTTGAATGGCATTTTTCTAAATGGCGGCGGAAAAGTCGGTTGTTTTAGGGGAAAATCGCACTTTTTAAATCTTTATGAGTTATTAAGCAATTTTATTGAGTTCGAGCATGGTCGTGCTGTCAGTTTTTAGATTGAACTCAGTTTTTACGATAGTGTCCCACGAAAAGGTTACACCCCCCCCCCCTTCATTTCCCCAAAATACAGCGTTTAAACATGATTTCGACCACAAAACTGATGATTTTATGAAATAAATATTCCTTTTGGTTTATTATTTTCAATAATAAGCCTTTGGAATCGAGCAAGAAAAAAAAAAATTTAACCCCCCCTCAAAATTTGATGTTTTACGTTTCAATGTACGTAGAATACGAAAATCGAATAAAAAAATTTCCGTCCGTCCGCCGTACGCCGTACGCCGTCCGCGGCACTTTTCTTAGCAACACTGGACCGATTTGGTTCAAATTTGGTATATGGGCTCCATTTGGGGTCTAGTTGTGCCGCGAAGCTTTTGGTTGATGTAGGTCACTTCTAAGGGGTGAAAATTAAGGGTTGAAAATTTCAAGAGTGCCCTAGCTCGAAAACTCTCGAAATAAAGGTATCGTTTTTTCACCAATTTTAAATAGTACAGAATTTTTAAAAATTTTTGAGACCACCCGGAGCTCTGTAGGACAAACCGTTCGGTCCCTACGAGTATTTGAAGGTTTTCCTTCGATAAAACAGAATCATGAGTGTGAATCGCAAAAGAGGTCTAATCGCCGTTCAAATTTTATCTGACTAAAATGCGATCGCTGTTCATTTCTTCGATTTGTATACAGTTTTGCCTTCTGCGTAACCAGTAATCAAATTTCCATATCAAGCTTTCTATTTTTCGAATCGAGTGTGAAGCGTTTACTTCTTTCTAATAAACTTGATTGTGAAGGTGTGAAGCCAGTATGTTGTGGTAGGCAGTACCTACCAATAGGTAGGTGTGGTAGGTAAAAAAAAATTGGTAGGTAAAACAATGTTTGTTGGTAAAAAACGCTGCAAATCATTGCTCACTGATCAGCTGAGTGAGCTCCGAAGCCATTTTCAATGCTATTGAATGGAAGTGCTCTTCCAGGCGTCTCAAGCATTCGAGGATATCTTCTTCACTCCTCACATCACTGATCAGCTGAGTGAGCTCCAAAGCCATTTTCAATCCTATTGAATGGAGGTGCTCTTCCAGGCGTCTCCAGCATTCGAGGAGATCTTCTTCACTCCTCAGATCACTGATCAGCTGAGTGAGCTCCAAAGCCATTTTCAATCCTATTGAATGGAAGTGCTCTTCCAGGCGTCTCCAGCATTCGAGGAGATCTTCTTCACTCTTCTGATCACTGATCAGCTGAGTGAGCTCCGAAGCCATTTTCAATCCTATTGAACGCAGGAAGCTGAAATTTGAGAGGGAAAGTCGAGGGAGAATACAGATGGTGGTAGGTGCTATTGATGGAGAACCAGTGATCTATACAGAAGGATGATCTATACAGAAAATAATAAACCTTTGAGCAATGATTTGCAGCGTTTTTCCTCTTGAAATCTTGGTCTTCCTCAAAACGGATGACACCTTGAGATTCAGCGTCAAAAAAAGATGAAATAACATGTGCCACACTTGGGGTTCTCCAAAACCTCATTTTAGAGCGATTGTTGAGTTGCGCAACTTAGAAGATCAAAAAGTAAAGTTGCGCGCAATAAAAAAACATTGGTTCGTGAAATTTGACGTAGAATCCGAATCTGTAATAAAAACGCTGCATAATATTACACAATGGTTTATTATTTTTCTATATTGATCACTCGTCTGCAAAGCCACCAACCATCCAACATGAAGAAAAACATCGATCGCATTTCGGTCAGCTATAATTTGAACAAAGATTAGGCCACTTTTGCGATTCACTCTCGTGTTTCTGATTTATCGTGCGTCCAACCCTTAAATTATCATAGGGAGCGAACGGTTTGTCCTACAGAGCTCCGCGTGGTCTCAAAAATTCTATAGAATCTTAAATTGAAGGAAAAACAATACCGTTATATCAACATTTTTTGAGTTAGGGCGTTTTAAAAATTTCAAATTTCATTTTTTGACACTCAGAAGTGACCTACATCAACCAAAATCTTCGGGGCACAACTAGACCCCAAATGGAGCCTACATACCAAATTTCATCAAAATCGGTCAGTGCTAAGTGGCAAAAGTGCCGCGTACGGCGTACGGCGGACGAACGGCCAAATTTTTATTAGATGATTTTTGGATTCTACGTACCTTGAAACACAAACCAACAAATTTTGAGGGGGTGTTAAAATTTGTTTCTCTTGGTCGATTCCAAAGGTTCATTATTGAAAATAATAAACCAAAATCATGAAGCGTTGGTCCCAATTTTTTTACGCTGTATTTTGAGGAAATGAAGGGGGGTGTAACCTTTCCGTGAAACACCCTGTGTATCATATATTTTAGAAACGGAAAAATGATTTAATTCTAGATTTTATCCAGGACATAAGGGAACACATTTTTTGCAAATCTGGGGAATGTTGGGGAAATTGTAGTCAATTCGACCATAACGACTCATTTAAAACAAAAAAAAATAATTACGCTAAAAAATTAAGAAAAACACAATTTAACTGTGAAAACTACGTTGCACAACCGAAAACATGAATATCCATCAAGAATCAAATTTGTTGAGTTAAAATGGAGCTGCTTTTATTTTTGTTCCCCTAAATCAGCCAAATTACGCAAAGTGCGGCGTACGGACGACAATTGGTTCCATGAAGACAATCAGTGCACATAAACACTTATTGTCATCAGCACTGGAATCAATTCAGATTTCAAGACTGATTTGCAAAACGTCGTAGTTTCATAATAATATCGTAATGTCGTAAGTTCATAATATCTATGAAACTTTATAGTGAGTTACTTGGAGAGATTGAATCGTTTAAAAGAAATGAATCAGGGGAGCCAGCACCGGTTCATCTTGCTGTTTCTTATGCAGAAAAGGTGAGGAGGAAAAAGGTATCCCCTCCTGATCCAATTTTCACTTTGGTGGTTAGGGTTAACCACCAAAATGAAAATTGGATCAGGAGGGGATACCTTTTTCCTCCCCACCTTTTCTGCGGTTTCTGCGGGTGCAGGTATGAGTTCTGATAATACTAGAAATTTACTTCAAAACAAAGACGAACCTGTGAAATTAGGTGTCGGTATATCGCGACTGAAGACTGTTAGAAATGGAAGAATTGTTGTCAGCGTTCGAACAAGGAGGAAACCTACAAATTTTGTCTCGAGATCGCCTAACAGTGCAGTACACAGCTTGTTGTTATGAAAGAGGAGAAATACAAATCGATGCTAATCATATTCGACATACCTGATAATGTAAACAAAAGTAACGGTAGAGTAATAGAGAATGGTTCCAAAGTCAAATTAGAGGTGTTACTGTACTCAAAAATCGACGCAATAATCGGCGACGGAATTTGATAATTGAAGTCGATCCCAAACTCAAGAAAGTGATTCTCTCATGCAAAGTGAAGGTTGGTTGGAGTATTTTTGTCAATCACATATTTGCCAATTTTAAATCGGTTTTTGGATTTTACGTACGCATTGAAACGTGAACCATCAAATTTTGAAGGAGCGTTAAATTTGTTTTCTATCAAGGTAGCAGTAGCAGAAGCATTGCTATTTGTGGTAAAATGATTTTGAAAAAAAAAAAATGAAAATTTCTGCTCACGTTACAGGCTGGGACCTGAAACCCAGTTTCCTGAACAATTTTGGTTTCGTGTGTGTGGGTTCGCGAATCCTTGGAACGGGCAAAACTATACGAAGTAACTGTCTGTTATGATGAAATTTTCAGAAATTGCGAGGTTTAGGGTTAAGATGGTCTTCTATGAGAACCCCCCCAACCATGGATCGCTGCGCATGCTGAAACGTGGATTCTTTATAACGACCATAACTTCAACATTACTCATCCGAACTCGATAACATTTCCACGGATTGTGGGTTTGGAATACTAGATGGTATCATTCCAAGATTAAGATACTGTCCTTGTGATCGGATCATTGGAAGCTGTTGCGCAAGCACCAACGTGAAATCCTCAGTAAGAATAATTTCTAAAGTTTCCATTCGACTTCGATGGTATTTTAAAGGTTGTGTGGTTGAGACTTTGGATGGCAAGACCCTATAAATGTTATCGTCATGTTTGTGTTCATCAAATTTGGAAGGTATTGGAAGGCACTTGGAGATTAAAGTTTTGAGATTATCGACTATGCAATGTCGCACAATTGTGAAATGGATACGAGAAAGCTATGTGCCACACCCACTTAGCATACGTTTTACTCAGACTGAGTGTACGGAAGTTAATTGGCGACGAGAGCGATTGCTTCTAACGTAAGAAAGACACCGAGATAGTTATGAGGTAATTAAACATAATATGTTTAACTATATTATGTTTAACATAATATGTTTAACTATATTATAGTTAAGCAATGCATGCATTCCAGGGGACGTCCCATTGGATAAGCATTAGGTCAGTTTAAAACCAAGTGGTAAGCGATAAAACTTTTTCATATATATAATTCATTTAGTATTTCAGGCAATAAATAGTGGTTCCCGAATAGAAATAGCGGCATGGGAGCCTCGAATTTGAAGAGCTTTTGAAAATCCATGATCTACGATACCCAACATGCGATTTCATCTCAGTTTTGGTTGGCAGTCCGTCAAAGGCAGTCCGTTCCATGGTGGTACAGAGAATAATTCATGAAAATCCGGAGGTATGATGAGAATTTTTCCTCAATTTCAAAGCTTGGGTACAATTAGTAAGCAGTAAAGGATAAATTGGATATTATGTGAACTAATGTTCACACTCATCATACCTCAGGATTTTCATGAATTATTCTGTGGGGGATAATTCCCCCCACTTGCCCCCTCCCCATACTAATTTTGACACTGGTGGAATAGTGTGCAATTAGGTTGATTTTTGAGTCTAACAAAAAAGAAACACGCAAATCGGTTGGAAATGAGGAATTTCACCGAATTCTATTTGCATTTTTCCTGAATAGTTAGATACCTAATGGTGTGGGATAGAAGAAAATTGGGTTGATTTCGGAAAATAGGTCTCCTGTTGTTTTTGGGAGTCAATCAAAATTTATGATTTCAAAAAATAACCGGGAAAACGGACCTCTTCAACGTGAAGCGGGAACGCTTGCTGATTGGCTGTTCGGATCGCCGTCTCCTCCCAGTGTTGCCCCATGATACGACAAAATCGTGTTATCTAAGAGGTACGTTCATTTTTTTCTACACTTTTTTGTTTATTCGTAAATTAGGAAGTACGGGCTGAAAGTTTGCCGCAGGCGGTTTTTCGAGGTGCTGATTCCGATTTTGGGGTCAAAAATAGGAAATTCCGACATGGTGAAATTCCTCATTGAGGCCTGAGCAGAGTTTACAAGATTATTCCCGCAAACGCACGGGGCATTAACCTCCCCTTTCCCTCAAAAAAAAAGAAAATTTAGGTCTGGGCTGAGTACTCAAGATTATGCCCAAAAACGCACGTTTTTTAAGCATTAACCTCGTTAAAAGGCAAAATTAAAATTTCCGGCGACGTAGTGCACAACTAGATAGTTTTCCGCGTCGAAAAAAAAAGAACCACGAAAATCGGTTGAGAACTAAGGCCTGGGCAGACGACACAAGATTTTGTCACAGACACAAACAGACATTCATCTACGGGTTTTTTCGCGGATTTGGATTCAGAATGGTCTAAAACGGATTAATGTGTGGTTATTATTTTCCTGTTGAGTGTTGTCCAACTTTACCCTAGATCGATCGCATAAGGGCGCCCAAGTCTTACTGTGGGACGTCCTAAAAACGCACAATAGTCGTGAATGCTGCACTCAGGAATAATCAAGCTCCGTATAAAAATGAATCCGTCGGAAATTCGAATGAGAATGGAATGGGTAGTCGGAAGTACCTTGCCAGGACCTTATATGTGTACCTCGATACAACAGCAAACAATGTACGAAATGGTAGTTCTAAGCTATTTCAACAAACTTGGTCCTAAATGTGTAAAGAAGTTCCTGTTCTGTTTTTATACTAATAAAATTCAACATTTTGACTCGTATTTTATTTATTACAACCTCAAAAATTCGAGGAAAAAAACTGTTCTATGGTAAATTTTATTGCGAAGACGATAAGAACGACAAATATGTGCCAAAGTGTGTTTCTAATGCATTTTCAACGCAAAATGAATGGTGGCACATAAATGCCGCACAGCGTCTTGCAACAATGTGCCATGCTTAAAAAATTCCCCCCTCTCCCCCCGTGCATCTGGATTTTTTTTCAACGCGTTGATAAGATACCTGAGATATGAAGGTATGCTGGGTAAAATTTTCAGCTCTCTAGCTCAATAAAAACGAACTTTTTAACAAACAAAAAACCTCAAAAAGTGGCACAAAGTTTTAGTACTTTACGGTACGTATCTTGAATCGTAAACCATCAAATTATGAGGTGGGTTAAACTTTTTTCTAGTTCAATGCCAAAGATAGAGGATGATAAACCAAAAAGAGACAGCAGGTGTTGTCACGAACGATATGACACTCTCCATGAAACCCTACTGCAGTGTGCATCCCGTATTTAAAGCGTAAACACCATCTCCCCCCCCCCCCCCCCCCAAAAATGTCAAATGCGCCCAATTTGATGTCAAATTTTGAGGGGTTAAAAACAAAAAACCTCTGCCAAGAGGGTGTGGCACACAACTTCCTCGTATCCATTTCCCGATTGTATAGATGATCCGATGGATAGTAGTTAATCTCAAAACATCAATCTATAAATACCTTGCACTACCCTCATAGGGGATCATCTACACGCTAATCTGGACAATCCTATGAAATTTCGTCGAAATCGGATTGAAAATGTAGAAGTTATGGCTGTTAAAAGGAATTCACGTTCGCAGCGGCTACAATCAGTCCGAGGGTGACGATTTTCATAGGGGACCGTCTACACGCCAACCCGCACAATCCCTGAAATTTTCTTCGAAATTGTACAATAACTTCGTATAGTTACGCCGGTTACAAGAATTTCATGACAGACACACAGACAGACACGGAACCAAAATTGTTCAGGAAGGTCCAAAACGTAAAACGCGAGTAGAAATTTTGATTTTGGAGAACTTTTTTTTTCAACCTTGAAAGTGGAAACGAAGCGTCTGCTACCTTGGTAGACTCGGAAGCAATAATACTTGCATTCGAGTCTCAAGTATCACGAGTAAAGAGATAAAAGATATTTTATGCAAGACATGAAAATTCATAATGTAAACTCGTACTTGATTTATTAAATTACAAAAAAAAAATTGATGTCACGGCCTGGAATCGAACCCGGGTTATCCAGGCTATAATTCTTGCAGTCTATTACCGAATTTATTTGTCGTTCTCGCATAACGCTTTTGATTCTATGTGTCAAAGTAATGACATAAAACTGTCAAATAAAAAACCAGTAATTATTGAGGTATGAAAACATTATGTAGACTATTCAGACCAACAACGTTTCCGTAAAAGTTGCCTACGACAATTCGATGTGTTTTGAGGTTCCACCCACAGCGAGAGTCCCATCGTGTCTTTATAAGCAGGACTATTAGTTATAGTAGGTAGTTGAAATATCTTCGAGGGTGTTTCAGTTCAGCAAATGCGAGCCTAATTCATCGGAAGTAGGTGGGTGGTTGAAAATGAAACAATCATATAAGAAGGTATTGAAGGGATTGAGGAAAACACACTCACCTGCGAGTTATTGAATAGTCAGAACAAGGAAACGAAAATCATTTGGGTGGATCCGAAATCACAGATCGGCGGAGAGAGGTGTCATTTCGAACACTCACAGCGTCGACAGCGACAAAGGTGATACCTGACAAGGGGAACGACATTGAAAATTACTCAGAAAAATAACAACGTGAATGAGGAGAGATGGTTGGGTCCGAGAAAAATGCGTGACAAAGGATCCCAAATGACATCAACAGACTACGACTAGGTAGGATACCTACTTAGTAGGTACTCATCAACAACCTCAAGGACGGTGCGGGTTACCTGGAAAGTCACGCATGTTTTCAGCGAAATACTCACACGACGGCAAAAACGAATGTAAAATAAAAATAAACTGACATGTACACATAAAATGGTGGGTCTCCTACATGAGATTTTGATGGTAAACTGGTTGATGTTTGTGACTGGCACGCTGGGGAGAGCCACGACAGCTAACCCGACTACAAGAACACTCCCCGTCCCAGAGGGCTACGTGACACAGAACACGGTAGTAATGGCCATCGATTTTTTTTGCATGGGTAAGAAAAGGTTAATTTTTCGGATCTATATTCACTAATGGAAATAACTCATCAAAATACATATATTTTATGCTTTTGAATGATATATAAGATAGAGATAGAGAAAAAGAGAAGCCACGTCACGGGAGAGATCAAGACGGGGTCTTCAAGAAGAAAGAACCCCTGAAGAATTTCCACGCTTTCGGTTTTAACAAAACGAAATCTTCCAAGCATTTGAAGTTTGTCTATTCAGAAGAATCCAAGTTGATTCAAGTAAAGTGGAAGATTAATGTTTGATAAGTTGCGTAACACATCGCAAGCAGATGTTGAAATCACGGACAATCATCTTGAGAAGGTGGTCGCGAATACTCTTTTCAAGACAACCAAGTCGGTATTTACTTGATGAGGTTTACAACAAAATGAATTACTTACTGACTGAATTATTCAAAAAACTTGAAAACAGAGAAATTTGTGAAAAAAGAGGAAGATTGTGACTTACGCGAGATTTCGCTTGATGGGAAAAGTTCAATGAAACTCGTCCGACGGGGCGGAGCCAGATAAACAAAATGTCGAATTGAGCCCACAATGGTCGAAGGGACCGACGAACGAAAATTGTGATTATTTTTCGGAAACGCGAAGGGGCGATAAAATTGCCGGAACGGTGTTTTTTGCCGATATCGACGGAACCGAAGTCGAATTTTGAAACATGTGAAACTATGCCTACCGAACATTACCTACTTCGCTTATCGTTGATGACAACCGAATGAAAATTTGATGATCAATAAATTAATGATGAATTTATAGCGTAAGTGCAACACATGAAAACCACGGATCGACTACAGAGAATATAGCAGTACAATATTTAATTACACACGGTAATTATTTAATGTAAGAACCTGTAATTTGATATTCTATCTGATCCATCATACCGGAAGAGCTCAATTCAAACCACGTCATGTCACGAGTCATACAAGCGTCCGAACAGGCTAGAAGTTTTAAGCATAAACCCCAACAAAGTTAGTGCGAGCGAGAAAGGCCGATACGACAAGGGAAACTAGTTTCAGAACGATTTTTTTCAAAAATTACAAACCGAACTTTCAATAAAAAGCGAAATTCGATCGAAATGCCGCAGAACCGCGATGATAACGAGGTTTTCGAGGGTCGAAACTGTCTAAACTTCCAATTTTTGTCGAAGGATTTACCGATAAAGTCGTCGGAAGAAGTCACATTGAACCTGCCATACGCCTTCAAGGGCAAATTTCGACGACTGAGAAGGAAGGAAAAAAAAATTGATGACAGGAAATTGACGGACGAAAGGATCGAGGAAACGACGGGGTGTCATATTTACCTCGTGAAGATTGCGACGAGCGGACGAAAGGGAGAGAAATCCCCCGAAAAATGGGGTACGAAATTTGACGAAAACTGAAATAAGTAAAAAGCTGAACGGGACTGGGAGCAGCAACAGCAATGTGGTTCCAACGTTGTGGGTACTTTCGTCAAAGATGGCTATGCGCATTGGTGGGGCCCCCCCTCCACCAATCAGCGAAACAAAACGAAAATTTTGTAGCGTTTTGTTCCTGAACGAAAGACGATTGCTATTACGAAATATCCGTAAATTTCGGTAATTAGTTCAAGGTAACAAAGTGCGGTTTTCAAAAAATCCTTTTTTCGGGAAAAGTGCGAGAGGGGAAGTTTACGGAACGCCATAGGAAGTGCATCGCTGATCACGTAGAAACTTCTATTATCGCGCATGGATACAAGGACCGATTATAGTAGGTGGGTACCAGCAGAGTGGAGAGATCAGTTGTTGTCAGTAGTTGATCTTTTTCCCTGTCGAAAAACAAGATTCGGCTGAAACTCGGAAGAACGCGGAAACAGAGGTAACTTTCTTCCGGATGAAAGCAGTTTTAGCGGTATTATTTCGAGAAGAGGTAAATTTCAAGTCTATCGGTCGAGTTAGAATGTTGGGATGCAACGACAATGATTGTATGCTCTCAAATGAAACAAAATGTGCATAAAATCTTAGGAAAAAACGGTCGAAAAAAATTCCAGAATCGGCGACGTAACGGAACATGAAACTCACCGTCACTTTTCAGCGAAATCCATAATTCTTCCGAAGTCATTTTGTCGCGCGAATTTCGAAGTACACTTTCCGAGTAACAAGTGAGTAGATGAGTACACTGATCGGTACACTGATTTTAAGTTACACTTTTCCGAAACGCGAACCGAACAGACGGAAGAGCGACAAACGTCAAGCGAGCGTTGAAGTGACAAACCCACCGCGCAAAAACCGAACAGTTTAGCGAATTTTATCACCGACCGAATCACCTCGAGATGAACGAACAGAGACAGACCGACACGGATGACAGACAGACGAACCGAGCAAAGAATCAAAATCGAACGTAGAAAAACCGTAGGCGAGCTGCAGACTGCGGAGTTGAAGGTTACAACTTGACAGGTTATGAGGATGAAGGAGGAAAAAGCGCGGGAAACTTCGAAAGGCCACGAACGGACGAAGGTCCAGAAAATCCAAAGAACAAGTAGGACCTAACAATACGTACAAAAACTACTACTACGTTAGTACTTTTTTTTAGATTCAAAAATAATAATGAAATAAAATGAAAAAGGGGGAAAAAATTAATCGACAAATAAGATTTTAGAGTCTAGATAAAGAACCCTACCTAATGATCGTAATTAAACTTTTATTTCAAAATCTAATTTAATAGCTGGCCATTTACGAGCGGGGATTTACGTTAGTAGAGGAGTAAATTCGCAGTCCAAAACTATCAGTTCTAGGTAGTTCAACTGTTTCCCAAAAACCTATACAGTTTGAATTAGTGATGGGACAGATGCCACGCGAAGCTGAAGATGAGAAGATTCGGTTTTTGAAGAAGCTGGCATTCCATCCTCAAATAGTTCCAGTAGTCTTCAGCAAGTTCCTCCTACAGACCCATAAAACGATTATGAGCTTCTTCGGGAAATCCAACCCTTCTCCCACTTTTTGAATTCCTTCTTAGGAAATAATAATACCAACGCTCAAGACGTAAGTAGGTAAGCACATGCCTGCTAGGGTAGCACAACAACATAATACACACAGGGAACAATACAGGGGTACAATACAGGGTGTCTA
Organism: Apolygus lucorum; assembly: GCA_009739505.2. Lineage (NCBI taxonomy): Eukaryota > Metazoa > Arthropoda > Insecta > Hemiptera > Miridae > Apolygus > Apolygus lucorum. Next base: position 57,545,566 of record CM019176.2, read on the forward strand.
CACTTTGGATGGGCATAACTTCAGGGTTCGATTCTACAAGGTATTTCCAACAAAAAATGTCTCTTAGCAATTTTCTTTTAACCCACTCAAAATTCCTTTTTTTTCACTATAAAGTTTTTCTTCGCGTTTTCGACCTTACGGCACTGATATGGTCATAACTCCCTTATTTCTCTTGAAAAATCAATTCTGACTACACCGTTGGAAAGAGCGTTAAATTTCTAAGCTACCTAGTGCAAAATCAAAATATTTCAGCAATAAAATAGTTTCAAAAAATCAAGTCAAAACGCCAACTTTAAAAAATTTTCTAAACTTGACTTTCTTCGACCAAAGTTTTCATCTAAATCCCTGCCCATTTTGATGGGCGCTCTTCGGAGAAAACATGCTCAAATTGTCAGCTTTTCAACGGTCTATCAAGATTTCTTTTCAACATTCAAATTGGGAGAGTAAATGAAGTTTGAATGCCAGAAAACGTGTGTTTGACAAGAAAATCCAGTGTTTTAAGCGGTTTATGGTCCCCCTCGACCTCAAGATAGCTTGACGATTTTGGTATAATTTCCTATGTAATTTTTTACGCTGAATCCAATAGTGATACTTCCGAATGATTCCGACTGCTAGAAAGTGGATTTTTCGAAGAAAACCTACGTTTTTCGTACATAAAATACGCATTATTCTTAGATATGGTAGTGAGCCCAAAGTAACGCATTTCTACTCAATAAAAACACCGAATTTCTAGCTTATTGAAGTTTTTGTTGAGTAGATAGGTGTTACTTTATGCTCACTACCATTCTTTCTACCAGGCATCCTTCGAAAAATCCACTTTCTAGCAGTCGGAATCATTCGGAAGTATCACTATTGGATTCAGCGTAAAAAATTACATAGAAAATGATACCAAAATCGTCAAGCTATCTTGAGATCGAGGGGGACCATAAACCGCTTAAAAAACTGGATTTTCTTGTAAAACACACGTTTTTTGACATTCAAACTTCATTTACTCTTCCAATTTGAATGTTAAAAAGAAAATTTGATAGACCGTTGGAAAGCTGACTATTTGAGCATGTTTTCTCCTAAGAGCGCCCATCGAAATGGGCAGGGATTTAGAGTGAAAACTTTGGTCGAAGAAAGTCAAGTTTAGAAAAATTTGTAAAGTTGGCTTTTTGATTTGATTTTTTGAAACTATTTTATTGCTGAAATATTTTGGAAGGTCGAAAACGCGAAAAAAACTTTAAAGTGAAAAAAAAAGGAATTTTGAGTGGGTTAAAAGAAAATTGCTAAGAGTCATTTATTGTTGGGAATACCTTGTAGAATCGAACCCCGAAGTTATGCCCATCTTAAGTGTAGACACCCTGTATAATAATTTTGCTGCCAAGTCTACTAAGGTACCAGAAGCATTGTTTTCACTTTTCTAGGTTGAACAATTCTGCCGAGTAGGTGTGGTAGGTACATTGCTTCCTCGTATCCATAACCCAATAAGGGGGGGGGGGGGGTCCTACCCTCATAGGGGACCCTGTACAAGCTAACCCACATCCCTAATCCCTAACCCATAATCCCTGGAAATTTCATAAAAATTTACTAAGTACTAGTAGTAAAAGACCAATTTTCGTCGTTGAAGTCTTTTACGATTCACATTCGTGTTTCTGATTTATTTGAGTCTGGTTTGACCTTTGGAGTTTCGAGTGGTCTCATTCGATTCCAAATATTTAATATTATAGTTTTAATTAGTGGAAAAATTCGGTAGGTATTTTTTAAATTGGTTAAAAAAACTTGGTTATTTTAAATTGGTGGTACGAACTTAGAGCACAGGAGCTAATAAAGAGGCAAAGCTGCTTGAAACAATGTGCTTGTTCAACAGATTAGGTAACAGGAAAACAATGACCATGCCAGGAAGCAGATTTTTATTATGATTATATGACATCATTATTCACATAATTATGATTAGGTAAGTAAAAAATTAAGTAAATTGTACATTTAACTGTACATTGCACCGAATTACGATTGAACTGCAATTTTGTGTAATTGCGTCTGGTGGTGACAGGAGGATCATGAAAGGCAGAGTGATGAAACCAGTGATGAGTAGATACGAGCGGCATGGTAGGAGACCAGTAATAGGTACTAATATAATGAGTAACAAGAGTAACAGTAATAGGTAATAACATAATGAGTAAGTACTAATATCTTAAGTCTACACGACAAGAGGTTTTAGTGGTATTTTGAGATTATAGATATGGCAGCACCTATTTTGATTACTACTCATTTTAGAACGGAAAAAGATATTTTTAATTTTGATTCTGCGAACAGACTTTTTTCTTTCTTCAAAATTTACGTAGAATTGTGGGTAATTGATTCAAAAATTGTGCATTTTTTTCACTGTTCTTAAACACTGTTCACATTTTCTTGTTCAAAAAGTGGCTTATTGCCACTTGTATCAAACTTACAGAATTCAAATCCGTTTTCAGAATTTCTCCGTCAGCTTCTCATTTCCAGGATTGTACCTACGGGTTCTGAAAAGTAGTCTTGTCGAATGATCTCCAAAATAAAATGTGTGATGGGCAAAAAGTATTCTCCCGAATGTTCTAAACATTGAAATTTAAGTTCCTGAAGAGGTTTTAACAAAGGTTAGGTAACTACAATTATTTTGATACGACGATGGGTGAATGGAGTGACCATGTTGTTGATAAAGAACGTTGGAGTCTATTTTTCAATTTTGCTTCCGAATCTACCAAAGTAGCGGAAGCTTTGTTTTCACTTTTCAAGGTTGAAAAAAAAGTTCTCCAAAATCAAAATTTCCACTCGCATTTTACGTTTCAGACCTTTCTGAACAATTTGGGTTCTGTGTCTGTGTGTCTGTCATGAAATCCTTGCCACAGCCATAACGTCTACATTTCTCATCCGATTTCGATGAAATTTTCAGGGATTGTGAGGGTTGGCGTGTAGCTCCCTATAAAAACTATAATCGCCGGACTCATAATTTTTTACTGTAACATGTTTCTGTAAAGTATTGTCGCCTTCTTCTTCCTTTATAAAAACATATTGTTTAGTAATGCATGCATTCCAGGGGATGTCCCATTGGATAAGTATTGGATCAGTTTAACCAGTTGGTAAGCAATAAAACTGTTTCACTCGATGTAATTTATCTATTACTTTGGGCAAGAAATACTCACCCCCCCACCCTCACCAGTATCCACCTTAACATTTCTAGCGGCATGCGAGCCTCGAATCTGAAGAGCATTTTAAAATCCATGATCTACGACACCCAACATGCGAATTCGAGTTCACCCCCCCCCCCTTCCCTCACCAATGGTGCCAGTCTGGCACCAAAGCGGAAATACGTCGTAACATTGAACTTTCATCTGTTAGTTTTGGTAGGCAGTCCGTCGAAGTTCACATCTGTATTCAAGGTGAAACACAAAAAAAAAAAAAAAAAAACACGAAATATGCGGTTTATGGTGTCCTGGCACCATGGTGGCAACACTATTAGTTCCATGGCGGTACAGAGAATAATTCATGAAAATCCGGAGGTATAATGAGAATTTTTCCTCAATTTCAAAGCTTGGGTACAATTAGTAAGCAGTAAAGGGACCGAAATATTGAAAAATCGGATATTTTGTGAATATTATCCCCCCACTCACCCCCTCCCCTTGCGAATTTTGGTATTCTGGTAAAATCAAGTACAACTCGGAAATTATTTGAGTAAAACAGAAAGAGAAACACGCAAATCGGTTGGAAATTGAGCCTGGGCAGTGTTTACAAGATTATAATCTATAAATAAAGGTATAAATACCCGCAAACGCACGTTTTTTAAGCATTAACCCCCCCTTGAAAAGCAAAATTCAAAATTCCGGCGCCGTAGTGCACAACTAGATAGTATTCCGAGTCGAACAAAAAAAGAACCACGAAAATCGGTTGAGAACTAAGGCCTGTGCAGAGTACACAAGATTATGCCCAAAAACGCACGTTTTTCGAGCATTAACCCCCCCTTTCCCCTCCTTAAAAGGCAAAATTCGAAATTCCGGCGACGTAGTGCACAACTAGATAGTTTTCCGCGACGAACAAAAAAAGAACCACAAAAATCGGTTGAGAACTAAGGCCTGGGCAGAGTACAAAAGATTTTGTTACACACACACACACACACACATACACACACACACACACACACATACACACACACACACACACAGACATACACCTATGGTTTTTTTCGTGGATTTGGATTCAGAATGGTCTAAAACGGATTACTGTGTGGTTATTTTTTTTTTCTGTTGAGTGTTGTCCAACTTCACCCCAGATCAATCGCATAAGGACGCCCAAGTCTTACTGTGGGACGTCCTAAAAAGACAAATTTTCTATTTTGCGTCCCATAGTGTGAAAAAAAAATTCCAGAACCTGTCAACTGGTGTCACCTCAGCAAGACAAATTCAATGTGTCTGGCTTATGATAAAATGAAAAGAGAAGGGTAACGTAGGGTGGATACGCAAAAACCAAAGTTGATGAACAAGGACTAGCACAAATGAGAAAGAAAATTCAACATCTCATGGAATGACAGGCCAGTTTTATAAAGACTGAATAAGGCGACGATGCTTCGCCGAAACTTGTTCCAATAAAAACTGAAGAATAGACTCGAACGTTCTCTGTCAATAATTTTGATTCTAATCATTATTTTTCTACAAAATCCAAATTTTCGAGTAGGTGGACAGACCCAGGTTACCATTGTTGTCGAATTAATGTTACCATGCGAGGGTTAATTACGAATGCACACACATTTTGTGAACAGTACCTATATTAATTTGATGTTTCAGGGGCAATAATGCAATATGCGGTTGTTGATGAAAGTATTGCTGACTAGTGAAATGAGCGAAGCGTAGAAAAGTAAACCCATCGATCTTTGATTGAGCACTTTACTGGGAAATCTGCTGTAAATCTGTTCCCGTTTAGTCACTAGACACTTCACTGGTTCGATTGCTCATGAAATTATTTGAAATTGTTGAACGAACCTCTACTGTTTTATTTAGGTTCGTTCAACAATGTAATGACTCATACTTTTAGCTGTGTTAGTTCTCCAATAAAGGACACAAGGGAAACCCTGAGTGACTCATCATGCCAGGTAGGTAAGGTGAGGTACGGGGGACAAACACGTCACTTGACGTCACCTTCCTCCACTCTCCCCTTACCTTGTTTAACCAATATAAAAGGAGGACTCAGGGCTTCCCCTTCATGCATTCGTCTTTGAGAACTCGACTTGGTTATTTCTTGCTCTACCTCGCCTTCTCTTAGAAGCCCACAGTTCCTTGGAGGTCTCAGTAGGCGATAAGCTCATCGCGCCGGCCTCTGCTCCCATTTCACCTAGGAGTTGTCTGCCCCCAACTAGGCCTAGGTAAATGTGCTGCCTCCCCCCCCCCCCCGGTCGGCGAGCAATCGCGCCGAGGTATGTAGCTGAGCACTCCTGCATGCGGTCGGCAGTAATCCGCGCCAGGCAGAAAGTGCTGTCCCGTCCTTCACCTTCATTGAGTAGGACCAATAGAATCGACAAGCCGACATGAAGACCATCGCCTTGACACGCCAACATGACAAAAAATTTCAAATCATACTTGAAAACCGCTCACTGCGCCACTAAACGATTCTGCAGAAGCAATATAAATAAGCATGAACCAATGTGCTTATTCAGTTGGTTACTTGTACATCACACTGGTACGGACGCTTATTTCTATTAACAGGTTATTTGGTGACCGCAAAATCTTTCTGTGACTCCAAGGACGCGAATCTTATTAATTTTGATGATTCATTCATCGTTTTTGGGATGATTATTAGGCAGTTTACTCGACTACATTTATTTGGGTTCTAGAAGGTACGAAAACTCCATTTAGGAATGACCTAGAAAGCTAATTATTCTATGAATGGGGGGTGCGCCTTGATTTTATTTTTTTTAGATTTTTAATAGAAAGTAGACTACATTCTGAGAATTTTAGCACCAACCGCGACCTTCTAGCGTGAGTAGATCTGTTTCTATGATTTTACAGAGTTTCGACCGTTCATGACGTCACACGCCCCTCTCTCCTGGGCGGGACCCCCCACTGTGACGTCATAAACGGTCGAAACTCTAAAAATTCATAGGAAAAGATTTACACACGCTAGAAGGTCGCGGTTGATACCAAAATTCACAGAATGAGGTCTACCTTATGTTAAAAATAACAATAAACAGTTTTTCCTACCCAGGCGCACACCCTATTAGGGAGGCTGATAATGAACACATAATAACAAATAAGTATTAATTTACGATGCAAGTTTATGGAAGTATATTTACCTTCCCTTTGAGCATTCAAAATAAGTGCTGTTTTGTTTCTTATTGATCTGCGCAAATCTTCTCACATTTCTGCAAAGTTTTCTTTCGAACAAATAATCCGTTTTTCGGATTTTTCTCCATTTTATGTTTTACAAAAAATTCGATTATTCAAATTTACGTGTCTTCTTCAATTTCTTGTTGAGTAATGGTAATTGATACAACCTCTCCTTTTTGGATCGTTCAAAATACATTTTGTAGAAACAAAATTAAATAATTAGATGAATGATCAATAAGCTAATATCATCGATAGATTGCTTTTCCTTTGAATTTTGACGTTGATGGTTGGACGTCGATGTTTCATCATTTTTTTGAGATGATCCATAATATGGATAATAATATTATAATAATATATTATATTATTATCTTGTTTGCCGTAAAGATTGCTCCGAAGTGATAACTATTACACAAAGGGAAGCAACGCAGTCTGAAATTTGATTCCATTACTTGCAACGATACATCGTTGATTCATTAACTATTTTATTGACAACAGGTGTATTTCAAATTTCGTTAACCGTAGAGCGTGATCATATTGACTAGAAGTAATAAAATTATTGATTGTAACAATATTCAGTTTGCAACATGATTCCATCGTAAGAGGCTCATATTATGTCCTCATAAATCGGTGTTTTCGTTTCCATTAATGAAATCCGAGTCGTTTCGAAACATCAATAACTATCTGCATCTATGAGTATTTTTCAATGTTTTACTCACACTCACTCTTCATTCTCTAATACTTGCCCTAAACAGTTCAATAAATTTAAAAAAAAACATCGAAATATCCTACAAAAGATCTTACAATTTTTTAAAGGTTTTTTTGCTTCTTTCAATGCTAGATTGAACATTGTGACCGAACTCTTACAGTAGAAAGGCGATGTTAGGATTTTAGGAAAGGTTTCTGTTTCAGGTGGATCATTACCATATTTTTTTATGAGGGATATTCTGAGAGCTACTACTTAGACATCTTTGAGATTGGGGGATGTAATCGTTTTTGAAAAAATCGCTCAAAAGAATATCTACAGGGTGTCACCCTAACTCGAGGACCAAACTTCAAGGATCGATTCTACAACTAATTTGCAAACTTTTTTGTCTCCTGACATTTTTTTTTTAAACGCTTTAAAATTATACTTTTTTCACTTTTAAGATTTTGTTCGTGTTTTCGACCTTGAGCCATTAAAACGGCCATAACTCCCTCAATTTACTGGATAAACTCAAATATGAGCATACCGTTGGAAAGAACGTTAAATTTCCTATCAGTTCATCAGGACACAAAAGCTTTTTAAGCCTTTCGTATAAATGAATAAATTGGTCAAAGTCAGAAATTTAAAACTTTCTCGAAAATCACCATTTTTCAGGCTGACTCATCTTATGTAATAAACAGCCGTATCGGCGGGCACTCAACGGAAAAAACTTGCCCAGAATCTCAGCTTTCCAACGGTATATCAATTTTTCTTTTTAACATTCAAATTAGAAGAGTAAATGAAGTTTGAATGCCCGAAAACGTGTGTTTTACAAGCAAATCCAGTGTTTTAAGCGGTTTCTGGTCCCCCTCGACCTCAAGATGGCTTGACGATTTTGGTATCATTTCCTATGTAATTTTCTACGCTGAATCAAATAGTGATACTTCCGAATGGTTCCGACTGCTAGAAAGTGGATTTTTTGAAGAAAACCTTCGTTTTTCGTACATAAAATACGCATTATTCTTAAATGTGTTAGTGAGCATGAAGTAACACCTTTTAACTCAATAAAAACTTCAATCAACTAGAAATTCGGTGTTTTTATTGAGTTAAAAGGTGTTACTTCATGCTCACTAACACATTTAAGAATAATGCGTATTTTATGTACGAAAAACGAAGGTTTTCTTCAAAAAATCCACTTTCTAGCAGTCGGAACCATTCGGAAGTATCACTATTTGATTCAGCGTAGAAAATTACATAGGAAATGATACCAAAATCGTCAAGCCATCTTGAGGTCGAGGGGGACCAGAAACCGCTTAAAACACTGGATTTGCTTGTAAAACACACGTTTTCGGGCATTCAAACTTCATTTACTCTTCTAATTTGAATGTTAAAAAGAAAAATTGATATACCGTTGGAAAGCTGAGATTCTGGGCAAGTTTTTTCCGTTGAGTGCCCGCCGATACGGCTGTTTATTACATAAGATGAGTCAGCCTGAAAAATGGTGATTTTCGAGAAAGTTTTAAATTTCTGACTTTGACCAATTTATTCATTTATACGAAAGGCTTAAAAAGCTTTTGTGTCCTGATGAACTGATAGGAAATTTAACGTTCTTTCCAACGGTATGCTCATATTTGAGTTTATCCAGTAAATTGAGGGAGTTATGGCCGTTTTAATGGCTCAAGGTCGAAAACACGAACAAAATCTTAAAAGTGAAAAAAGTATATTTTAAAGCGTTTAAAAAAAAATGTCAAGAGACAAAAAAGTTTGCAAATTAGTTGTAGAATCGATCCTTGAAGTTTGGTCCTCGAGTTAGGGTGACACCCTGTATAGACAAAATAAGAGTACACTAAACGAACAACATTTTTTTGGTGATTTTTTTGAAATTTTTGCATGACATCGTGTTTAGTTACTTTGAGACGAATCCAAAATGTATTGAGAAATGAAAATCGGTTGATCGGTTGTAGAGATAAATCGGATCTAAGTTTAGTATTCTCCCTCTCATTCGCACAATTGTCGTCCCCTTTAGCCTTAAGGAATAAGTCGGAAACAAATATGAAAAACGCTGCAAATCATTGCCCAGAGGTTTATTATTTTCTGTATAGATCACCCTTCTGTATAGATCATTGGTTCTCCATTGTAAGCTTTTGGGTCAGTGTTTCAGTTACGGTTCCTTTAAAAAGGGGGTTCTAAGGGGTTCGTGATACTGAAAGGCAAAACAAGAAAAAATATCGGAATCTTAGACTAATTGAATTTAGTGGTACTTAACTGGTTCTGGTAGCGGCGTTCTCCCGAGCGGCTTGGAGATGAGGCGTAGCGTTCCAGTAGATACCTTTGTTATATATGATATTTGCAATACTGTTATGCCTGAAGGGATCTGTTAACCTGAAGGGTTTTATGTATCGATATGTTGAAAATAAATGAAGTTACGTTACGTTTGTTGTTTCTTTCAAGCAAGTTCCTATTATCGATACAGTTTGTGATACTCTTGTTACTCAGAACCTGGGATGTTGGGTAAGTTTTGAAATGAGAAGAATTATTTAACCAAATGTTTTTTAGATTTAATCTCAGGACTAGAAATGGCGATACAGGTAAGTAAAATGGTTCCAATGTGGTTACGGGTAAGTTCTGCAACTTCGATCCCAGGGATCAAGCGCCTGAGGGGCGTTACGGCTGGAATGCGATCAGGTAAGAAGGTAAGTTATACTTATTAGCGACTAGTCTTAGTCTTACGTTACGGTACGATACTCTTAGGGGTAGGATCAACAAGGTGAGTATTCTTATTCTTTAGATACGTTACAGTTAAGTTCCTCTTAGTTCCTATTTTAGTTATAGTAAAATATCACTGAGTCACGGTACCTCTACCTTTAATTGGCCAATTATATTTAAGGTAGGTTAGTTTGTTTGCACTCACGTTCCGGGTTACCGTAGCGAGTCCGGAGGCGATGCGGCGAGGTTTGAAGGGGGAGAGCCGGGAACGGACTGTTTCTGCGTCTTTCCTCCGATACGACGATCCGGCAGGTACAACGAGATCCAGGGGAGGCAGGACAAACAAGTTCACCGGTACTGTCTTTCCACTGAGTAAACTGCGTGACTTGGGGGAGGCAGGAGGAATACGGTTCGGCGCGATACTGGTTCGACGCGGAACAAAGGGGGAAAGCTTCAAAGACGAGGGGGTGATCACTTCGAGACGAGCTGGCCAGGCTTAACTTCAGGACTGAGGTATTTCCGTTGATACATCATAATATCATTTGGTTTCTGGGCTCAGTGTTGCCACTTCCATCTTCAGTTGGCACTCCTGCTCTTCCATGCTGGTTGATTGATTAGCCTCCTCCATGCTAGTTGGTTGGCCTCCTCCATGCTCCTCCATGACAGTTGATTTTTGTTGTATCCTAAGTTGGTGTTCGGATACGTAGTACTGAGGCCACGCCCCTGTGTTGTGGCCTGTGATGTGTGGTGGGGGCCTGGTCCCGAAGGGGATCAGGACTTACGGATGGGAGGTGCCTGTGAGGGGGAACAATGAGCAACTTGGTTGCTCACACCATCAATAGCATCTACCACCATCTGTATTCTCCCTTGACCCTCCCTCTCAAATTTCAGCTTCCTGCGTTCAATAGGATTGAAAATGGCTTCGGAGCTCACTCAGCTGATCAGTGCTCTTCCAAGCGTCTCCAGCATTCGAGAAGATCTTCTTCACTCTTCAGATCACTGATCAGCTGAGTGAGCTCCAAAACCATTTTTACTCCTATTGAATGGAAGTGCTCTTCCAGGCGTCTCCAGCATTCGAGGAGATCTTCTTCACTCCTCAGATCACTGATCAGCTGAGTGAGCTCCAAAGCCATTTTCAATCCTATTGAACGCAGGAAGCTGAAATTTGAGAGGGAAGGTCAAGGGAGAATACAGATGGTGGTAGGTGCTATTGGTGGAGAACCAGTGATCTATACAGAAGGGTGATCTATACAGAAAATAATAAACCTTTGGGCAATGATTTGCAGCGTTTTTTACCTACAAAAATTTTTTTTTACCTACCAACTTTTTTTTTACTTTTTTACTTTTTTTTTGAAGAGAAAAAAAAATGTCCTCCAAAATCAAAATTTCCACTTGTTTTTTGCGTTTTAGAGCTTCCCGAACAATTTTGGTTCCGTGTCTGTCTGTCTGTCGGTCTGTCTGTTGTCAATCCTTGTCCCGGGCAAAACTATACTAACCTGTTGTCCGATTTTGATGAAATTTTCAGGGATTGTGCGGGTTAGGTCCTAGACGGTCCCCTATCAATTTCAGCACCTTCGGACCAATAGGAGCGAGTGCGCATGCGCAAACGTGAATTTCCTGGAACCTCGATTTCTCGGTTTCTAATGAACCGATTTTGCTCAAATTTGGAGGTTAGTTAGGGACTAACTTCTAAGAGACACCCAATAAGTTTCAATCAAATTGGTCAAGCAATAGCCGCTGCGCATGCGCGAACTTTAAATTTATTGTTACAACCAAAACTCCGCAACTATTCAACCAATTTCGATGAAATTTTCAGGGATTGTGTGGGTTAGGTCCTGGACGGTGGACCGCTAAATAAAGAATCATAATTTTTTCGCCAACTGATTCTATACGTCCATGTTACAATGAGTGAGGATGATATACTGCCCACCCAACTTGGCAGACGTTTTTTTTACCTACCAACTATTGGTAGGTACTACCTACCACATCATACTGGCTTCACACCTTCTCAATCAAGTTTATTAGAAAGAACTAAACGCTTCACACTCGATTCGAACCACAATATTCAATTCAATGTAGACACTGAGCATGCACAATCGTGAAACCCCTGTAACAATCATAACTTCTACACTCTCAATCGGAATTTAAAAGAAAACAGTTGATTGTTCTCTACGCAACACAGTGAGTCTATTTTATTTTTATTTATTGGTCGCGTGAGCAAGATTTGCTTAGTTTTCGTGACGATTTTTCAGTTTGTGTGTCAAAGCAAAGACATAAAAATGTCAAAAAAAAAGTTAAACCCCCCCCCCTCAAAATTGTTTATGTGCCAAAGTAAAGACATAAAATCTATAGACAAGTATTAAATGGTTAGAATCGTTAAGAAATGCTTGCATACGAGTCTGCAACACATTGGGACATTTTCATGTCAACCACTACACAACAAGGTAGTGAAGTAAGAAAACAGTTGATTGTTCTCTACGCAACAAGTGAGTCTATTTTGTTTATTGGTCGCGTGAGCAAGTTTTTTTGTGACGATTTTTCAGTTTATGCGCCAAAGCAAAGACATGAAAATGTCAAAAATAGAAAGCTTCATATGGCAATTTGATTACAGGTTACGCAGAAGGCAAAACTGTATACAAATCGAAGAAATGAACAGCGATCGCATTTTAGTCAGATAAAATTTGAACGGAGATTAGACCTCTTTTGCGATTCACACTCATGATTCTGTTTTATCGAAGGAAAACCTTCAAGTACTAGTAGGGACCGAACGTTTTGTCCTACAGAGCTCCGGGTGGTCTCAAAAATTTTTAAAAATGCAATACTATTTAAAAATGGTGAAAAAACAATACCTTTATTTCGAGAGTTTTCGAGCTAGGGCACTCTTGAAAATTTCAACCCTTAATTTTCACCCCTTAGAAGTGATTGACATCAACCAAAAGCTTCGCGGCACAACTAGACCCCAAATGGAACCCATATACCAAATTTGAACCAAATCGGTCCAGTGTTGCTAAGAAAAGTGCCGCGTACGGCGGACGGACGGAAATTTATTATTCGATTTTCGTAATCTACGTACCTTGAAACGTAAAACATCAAATTTTGAGGGGGGGGGGGGGGTTAATTTTTTTTTCTCGCTCGATTCCATTGGCTCGTTATTGAAAATAATAAACCAAAAGCAGACAATTATTTCACAAAAGTTTATTATTTTTCTGTAAGATACTCGCCTGCAATGAACACAGCTTTGCCATTGTCATTACCTGCCAACCATATTTTCTCTTCACAATCAAGTTTTATTTTAAGGAAAAAGAGTAACTCTTGTGCAATAAGAGTAACAACTGTTGTGGGTGCCTTCATTAGGACGCTGGATTACTCGTTGCTAAGGACGTAAAACTGAGTACAATTCGAAGAAACGAACAACGATCGCATTTTGATAATTTAAAAATTTGAACGGAGATTAAAGCCTCTTTCGCGATGCACACTCGTGTTTCTGATTAATCGTAAGTCCAACCAAGAAGTTCTCAAAGGGAGAGAACGGTTTGTCCTACAAATCTCTGGGTGGTTTCATTCGATCATCAAAATTCTATACTATTTTAAATTGACGAAAAAACTATGCCATTATATACTATCTATTTTTATTATAGTTTTGAGCTAGGCGTTTTGAAAATTTCAGCCCTTTTTTTCCCATAGAAATGACTGACATCAACCAAATGGGGCCCATATACAAAATTTCATCGAAATCGGTCCATGGTAAATAAGGAAAGAGCTCGTAAGTACATTTGTAAATTATAGATTTTTTTCAACTTTTAGCAAACCTTGCAACCATACTGCGTACCCAGAGGATGTTGAAATGGTAGTAGGTAGTCAGTCTTCAATCGTACTACACAGCAGTCATATCACCATTGGCCCATAGAAATGCCTACTCGAATATTATTGATTTTTTACGGTTTTGGGAACAAACCGAAAGAAGTATACCAAATGGTCCCTAAAAGACAAATTTGGATCAATTTTTAATTTCTGGATTTGTACCCCAATTAGAAAGTTATCACTGATACCGAAAAAATCTGTATGTGATAGGAAGTTCATTTTCTACTTGTATCTGATTATTATTTTGATCGTTCTTTGAATTGGGAAACATAAATCTAATTGGAAATTGGATCCCAATTAGGTATGTTAGTGGTTGTTTTAATTGATTTCACAATTACCTCAAGTCCAACTGACGGGACTTCACGATATATGCGATCATCTTAGGTCCAGCTATCCTCCAATTTTAAGCAAATTCCGACTGTTAAAACGTGGAGAATTCGTGAAAAAAGGCGTTCACGTGAAGACGTTCCATCGGCTCGATGGAGCCGAATAGGTGCTGAGGGACAAATCCTGATAATTTCATCTAAGTCCGACCGGGATCTCGTATAATTTTGCCTAGGACATGGAAATGATTACAAAAAAATACAAATCCAAGACAGCTCAGAAAGCTTGGGATAGCAAAATGAAGAGGAAATGTTGATTTCTGGGATCATGTTTTGACCTGCTACGAAAGCGAAATTCCACTGTCAAATTTTCCATAACTGTCCATAGTACCAAACTAAGTAAAGGCTTGAGCAATTTTTTGTATTTTCTGAAGAACGCCTCATTTCAGAAAAAATTAAGATTTAAGGGACATCCGTAAAAGTGAGGTTTTGAATTTTGACAATTTCACGTTAATAATTAGCTGTTTTTAAGTATATAATAATGTTATCAATCTTCTGTTGTTTTTCATCCATTACCTACAGCAAGGCCACCAGTGTCTAGTAATAGACAGTCACAAGTTAGGAACTCAATGATAACTGTAGAACTGATGTTATAGTGAAACACGAGTACTGTGTACCCAATGTCTTCAGAGTGAATTTCGTGAGCCATCTAGTACTTACAAGGCAGTGGTATAAGGGTAGTAACAGCCACCTCGAGATTAGCTGGTGTATGATCCTGCATCTTGCTGATTAGAGGTAAAGGCCAAGTGTTATCAACCACCATTTCATTAATTTCAACATTTTCCATGACAGAATTTTGACTTGAGAGCACACTGGAGTTGGGTTTTTAAAAAATTTGTTAAAATCTGATGATCCCCAGTAACAGACAGGTTACATATTATGTAACCTGTCTTTTACTGGGGATCATCAGATTTTGGTTTATTATTTTCAATAATAAACCTTTGGAATCGACCAAGAAAACAGCATTTTTAACAACCCCTCAAAATTTGTTGGTTTACATTTCAAGGTACGTAGAATCCAAAAATCGAAAAAAAAGGCTGCAAAGGTTTATTATTTTCTGTATAGATCACCCTTCTGTATAGATCACTGGTTCTCCACCAATAGCACCTACCACCATCTGTATTCTCCCTTGACCTTCCCTCTCAAATTTCAGCTTCCTGCGCTCAACAGGATTTAAAATGGCTTCGGAGCTCACTCAGCTGATCAGTGATCTGAGGAGTGAAGAAGATCTTCTCGAATGCTGGAGACGCCTGGAAGAGCACTGATCAGCTGAGTGAGCTCCGAAGCCATTTTCATTCCTATTGAACGCAGGAAGCTGAAATTTGAGAGGGAAGGTCAAGGGAGAAAACAGATGTTTGTAGGTGCTATTGATGGAGAACCAGTGATCTATACAGAAGGGTGATCTATACAGAAAATAATAAACCTTTGAGCAATGATTCGCAGCGTTTTTTACCTACCAACTTTATTTTACCTACCAACTATTGGTAGGTACTACCTACCACACCATACTGCCTGGCTTCACACCTTCACAATCAAGCTTATTAGAAAGAACTAAACACTTCACACTCGATTCAAAAAATAGAAAGCTTCATATGGAAATTTGATTACTGGTTACGCAGAAGGCAAAACTTTATACAAATCGAAGAAATGAACAGCGATCGCATTTTAGTCAGAAAAAATTTGAACGGAGATTAGACCTCTTTGGCGATTCACACTCATGATTCTGTTTTATCGAAGGAAAACCTTCAAGCGAAATGAAATGAAATGAAAATGAAATGAAATGAAATGAAAATGAAATGAAATGAAAATAAATTGATTCCTTCTTTTATGAACATAAGTACAAACTTAATTGTGTTGTAACTCAGAATTGAAAAAAAACATAGGTACTTACTTGAAAATTAAATTTCCAGGAATTACCCCATTTTTTGGAACATAGTTCCGTGCTAAGCGGGGGAGTAAGCTTTAAGCGCCCTGCAAGATCGGTAGGTATTTGTCGCCCACGCGCTTTCAAACAGAAATCAAAATACTAAATAAATCATAATACAACTAAAAAATACTAATAAATTATAATTACTAATAAATCATAATCGCCTGTACTTGTTTATTTTCAAATTATATAACTGCTGGAAAACAAAATTTCGCAATTTGCCTGGCCTTCATTAATTAGAAAGGTAAACACATGTTTTTTGTATTTAGCTCTGCTTAAGAGTACTAAGTAGTACTAAGTACTCGTAGGGATCGAACGGTTTGTCCTACAGAGCTCCGGGTGGTCTCAAAAATTTTTAAAAATTCAATACTATTTAAAATTGGCAAAAAGACGATACCTTTATTTCGAGAGTTTTCGAGCTAGGGCACTCTTGAAAATTTCAACCCTTAATTTTCACCCCTTAGAAGTGACTGACATCAACCAAAAGCTTCGCGGCACAACTAGACCCCGAATGGAGCCCATATACCAAATTTGAACCAAATCGGTCCAAAGTTTTTAAAAATTCAATACTCTTTTTAAAATTGGCAAAAAAACGATACCTTTATTTTGAGAGTTTTTGAGCTAGGGCACTCTTGAAAATTTCAACCCTTAATTTTCACCCCTTAGAAGTGACTGACATCAACCAAAAGCTTCGCGGCACAACTAGACCCCAAATGGAGCCCATATACCAAATTTGAACCAAATCGGTCCAGTGTTGCTAAGAAAAGTGCCACGGACGGCGTACGGCGGACGGACGGAAATTTTTTTATTCGATTTTCGTATTCTACGTACCTTGAAACGTAAAACATCAAATTTTGAGGGGGGTTAAATTTTTTTTTCTTCCTCGATTCCAAAGGCTTATTATTGAAAATAATAAACCAAAATGTGGCCGGCCGTACGCCGTATGTGGCACTTTCTCTACTTAGCATTGACCGATTTTGATGAAATTTGGTATGTAGGCTCCATTTAGGGTCCAGATGTGCCCCAAAGATTTTGGTTGATTTAGGTCACTTTTAAGGGTTGAAAAATAAGGTTTGAAATTTTGAAAACGCCCTAACTCAAAAAATTTTCATTTAAAGGTATTGTTTTTCCATCAATTTATAATAAACCATTGTGTAACAATTTATAATAAACCATTGTGTAATAATTTCATTTAAAGGTATTGTTTTTCCATCAATTTATAATAAACCATTGTGTAATAATTTGCAGCGTTTTTCTGTGTCCATAACTCTGAATTCATTACAAGACTCAGATAATTTAGTTAACCAGAAAGTGAAGTTTAAGCATGTCTGTGACTGGTGTCGGTACCCTACTTCTAAACCCAAGTTTTAATAAACCATAATAATAATAATTAGAGCTTCATGTACTTAACGTCCGTGGTCACATACAATTCCAAATTTAATTTTAAAATGGAAAAAATTAATTCTGACTTGCATCATGGGGTTTTTTATATCATTAAACTCACGCTAAATATTTTGGTAACTTAACAAATTTTTGAAAACTATGTCAATTTTTTTTATTTAGGGGAAAGAACTCAAATTGGAATCAAGTGAGTAGAATTTCTGCATTATTTCGGTTGTTGGAGAATTTCTTCTCAAGCGAAGAATCATGTTTGATTCAAAACTATACTTAATTTCAGGTGGAAGATCTGAGGGAGCTCAACTATTTCAAAATTGACCGATCGCTGCATCCGATACTGCCTGAAATAAACATTTCTTTTGCATCCACGTGCCAGATCATTAATGTGGATTTGACGAGCCATTCAAGGCCGTAATGACGTCTGCTAACTGCGCGATTCTTGAACTGAAGCCTAAACTGCGAAAAGGACAATATCTAGAAGTCATCTTTAATACAATTTTTCTGCAGGTGGTAAAAAGGAGAAAGTCAAGTGTTCTGAATAGAATTTCGGAGTTTAAGGTTTTTTTAGTGTTTCCACGCAGAGGGTGTATCAAAGGGGACCATTATGTCTCGTGTTGGTTTATTATTTTCAATAATGGACCTTTGGATTCGAGCAAAAAAAGTAAACACCTCAAAATTTTTTGTACATTTTAAAGTATGTAAAATTTGAAAACGGAATAAAAAATTTGCCGTCCGTCTGCCGTACGCGGCACTTTTCTTAGTTACTATGGACAATTATGGAAAATTTGACTGCTCAGGTAGAATTTAACTTTCGTAGGAGGTCAAAATATGTTCCCAGAAATCAACATTTCCTCTCTCAATTCGCTATCGCAAGCTTTCTGAGCTGTCTAGGATTTGTATTTTTTAAATCTGTTGTATATTTTTGTTATTTTCCATGACTCAGGTGAAATTATACGAGATCCCGGTTGGATTATGATGAAATTAGGTATCAAAATTTGTCACGTAGTTGATGCCAGTCGTCTACAAATCATTGCCCAAAGGTTTATTATTTTCTGTATAGATCACCCTTCTGTATAGATCCGTCCCTACCAACCGTAGGTACCTACTAGGGCACTTTTGAACATTTCAACCCCAATTACCAACCAAATGGAAATGAAGGGTTGAAATGTTCAAATATGCCCTAGTAGGTAGTAGGTACCTTCGGTTGGTAGGGAGGGATCTATACAGAAGGGTGATCTTTACAAAAAATAATAAACTTTTGGGCAATGATTTGCAGCGTTTTTTTAACCTACCAACCATTGGTAGGTACTACCTACCTCACCATAATGCCTTCACACCTTCAAAATCAAGTTTATTAGAAAGAACTAAACGCTTCACACTCGTTTCGAAAAATAGAAAGCTTCATATGGAAATTTGATTACTGGTTGCTCAGAAAGCAAAACTGAATACAAATCTAAGCGATCGCATTTTAGTCAGATAACATTTGAACGGAGATTGGACCTCTTTGGTGATTCACACTCGTGATTCTGTTTTATCGAAGGAAACCCCCCAAGTTCTCGTTGGGAGCGAACGGATTGTCCTGCAGAGCTTCGGGTGGTCTCAACATTTTTTAAAAATTCAATACTATTTAAAATTGGTGAAAAAACGAGAGTTTTCGAACTAAGGCAATCTTGAAAATTTCGACCCTCAATTTTCACTCCTTAGAAGTGACTGACATCAACCAAAAGCTTCGTGGCACAACTAGACCCGAAATGGAGCCCATATACCAAATTTGAACGAAATCGGTCCAGTGTTACTAAGAAAAGTGCCGCTTACGGCGTTTTTTTATTCGATTTTCGGATTTTACGTACCTTGAAACGTAAAACATCAAATTTTGAGGGGGTAAAAAATTTTTTTTTCTTCTCGATACCAAAGGCTTATTATTGAAAATAATAAACCAAAATGGGTTCCAAACTTTAGGAATCGACTCACTCTTCGTCAGAATGAGCTGGCGATCACCAAACCAATGCTTCCTCATCTTCCGTATATTTTATATCTTCAGCATGTTTGTAACTAATTTAAGTATTGTGCAGCCCGAAATTGGGAAGCTAATCCAAATGGCTGGTGGGGAAGCTGTTCTACAAGTATGGAAACTGATCCAAATAGGGGGAAATGATCTAACGGGTTGATTGGTTAATGATTCAAACGGCTGAACAGTGGTAAACCATTTAGACCGGTTTCCAACCATTCGGATCAGTTTCCTCGCATTACGTGTGAGACGTACCTCGATTTTGGGAGTTGTTATTTGCACTGACAACCAAAACCTATTTAGTTAAAAAAATGCGTTTGCAAAAATTAACTAACAATAAAATTAAATCCTACTAAACTTTTAGTTGAACTACTTCTCTGCTCCTGGAGCCGTTCCGCGCTGCTTCTGTACTTTGGAGACCCGCACGACCGAGCTGTACTGCGTAGGTTGCCTATTTAGCGCCGACACCTCGAGCAAGGAGCTTCGCTCATAGTTAATTTATCTATGAACTCATTTGTGCAATTACTGCAATTGCTTACTGTGCAATTATAATTATTTCAATTTAAACTATTTAATTGTACTACTTAATTGTATTATTCAATTGCACTACGGAAATAGTCGGGATGATATTAGTATATTTCGTTTGTTTAACTCATTGTTCCTCCCCCATTCATCTTAATCAATTTCGTGATAAATTGAGTAAGTGCTACTACTATGAAACTTATCAAAATTTAGAGTCAAATATCTATCAAGTCGTGCACTAGGTACTATTTATATTGTTCCATATTATCCCAAAATACATCAATGTTCATGTTTTTGTTGATTTTTCTTAATTTTAATCGGAAAACTATTTCAAATTGAAGCTGATCTTGTTTCACTAGTGAAAGGCCTAAAAATACGAACTTTTAAAAAGAAATTAAGAATACGAACTTTTAATACGTACAAAAATTTTATAGGAAACCTTAATACGATATTTTTTTTACTTCTGGAAAAAATCACCTTTGATTTGGTGTATCCCGTAATTAGTCTACATTTAGAGTGTTATTGGTCTCGAACTGTAGAAAATTTAACTTACTTTAAAAAGTTACTGAACATAAATTATTGAAATTATCATGATTCAGAAATTATAATTTAAAGAACTGAAAATTGTGAACATTTTCACAGTTTTTAGCTCAATAATTCAGAAGCACAAGGTTTTCGGGATTGCGAATTTGGGAATAAACTAGGTACCCATAGGGTTCTAACATTGTATAAAAAATCGTAGATAACTGCGTTTGCAATTTTCAATACATAGGTAAATTTATTGGGCAACTTATGATTGCTCGATTTGTTTTCTAACGTCTGAAATACCTTATTATATGTAAATTAAACAGATTGAAAATTCTGGTATTTTCAAATTAATGCTAATGATCATTGCCTCAGCCACTTTGCCATAGGTACCTACTCACAATTAATAGGCGAATCTAAAAAAGTAAAGTAAAGTAAAGTAAACAATCATTTCAGGTTGGATTTTCGTCCGACTGCCATTCCTGGCGTCGCGGACGTCATCAGCTGTCTCCCTAAGGGAAGATCAGAATTTGTTCTGATGATTTCGCTTATGGCTTCCCATTGGCCTCACCGCCCTGGTCTGGGTCGAGGGGAACTGAGACCGGCTTACCCGAAAATTTGCTCCCGAGGCGAGCCCCGAACATACGGCCCCGCAACCGGTGCGAGTCTCGTCTCCAGGGACACATTCCGGAACTCGCTCGGCCACAGCTGAACCCCAATAGGTGAATCTATGTTTCATTAAAACTCCCTAAATTTTATACAACTATTTGTATAACTATTTCATTCATCCTTGTGACCTGGCATTCAGGGTTTTAGCTTTTTTTTCTGAATGTAAACTAAAAATACTCAATGAATGTGCTGATACAACCAACAAATATTAATTTGGCTGTAACTTAGGTGATTTACTTTGTATACATTTTTTCGACCTAGTTTCTAGTAGGTTGGACTTGAAGATTTTATTACCAAAAGGGAAGAAAGTATCACAAATCCGGAAATAATTGAGAACTTTCAACGTTGTAAACTCCATAACAGCTAGGTACGTACCTACAACTGCCTACCAAATCCTCATGCTGGAGACTCCCCATCCGATTTTCGCTGTAGGTAGGTATAAGGAATTGTATGTTTATGATTACTTCCCTAGTTATAAGAGTTCAATAAATTATTGTTAACGTACCTTATTGGAGAATCCGTCGTAACCAGGAAGGAGTACTGGAGATGAGCGCTTTCGATATTGGGATCACTAGGCCGCCGAGTATTCTTGAATTCTTGAAGGTATCTTCTCGACGGCCTGATGATGAAAATTTGCCTTTGTCCACCCTACTTGGCAGAAGTTTTTATAACAACCGACAGAATAGACCAGAAAATCTGTATAAATAGGTATCCCATAAATTTGATTTCGTTTGGTTAGGTAGGAAGAAACATTCACAGCACTTGGAAAAGCGGAAAAACGTCAAATTTCATATTTTGGACGAAACAACACGAACAAATATTGCGTTTTTGATGAAATTTTATGACAGAAAATGACTATTTATTTTAAAAATCCATATTGTAAAACCTTGCAGTATTTCCAAACATTCGAAAAATTCGAAGAAATTTGAAATTTTATAATTTGATCGTTTATATTAATTTAAACAATGAATCGGAAAATTTCCAGTATTCCCAAGTGGTATTTTTCCTTCTTCCGACACTTTTCTGTTCAATATACTCGTACAAATAAAAAATTTAAATTTTCCCTTGTGGCAGAAGTTTTTGTAACTGCAGAAAGAACGTCAAAACTGCCTTAATTACCACGAGGAATTCTCTGAATTACCATTTCGTGATGATAATTAGTTAAAAAATTAACTGCAGTTCTTAACTTTGACTTAAAACCGATCAAATCGAAATAAATTTCATTGCACTGAAGGAGGAAACATTCATTGCATTCTCATTGGGAAAACGTCGAATTCCATGTCTTGGAAAAAACTTTACGAAAATATGCTGCAATTTTGATGAAATTTCAAGACTAGAAATGACGAAGTACTTATAAAAGATCTATAATTTGTTGTTTTTTGAAATGCTCTACGAATTTGAAGTCTCATAGTTGATAATAATCTAAGAAATAAATCAAAAAAATTCCTGCATTTTTAAGTTTTTTTTCTTCGATTTCACTGTTTTATTCCAAGTACCAACGAAGGATTCAAATTTTTACTTGTCCATCCGACGAGGTAAAAGTTTCTATTGTAACCTACAGATTGAATCTGAAATTTTCCTGAAATACCTACTGTAAAGATAGTTAAAGCACTTATTCAGATTAATACCTAACGAAGTTCTATTCAAAAGAGGAGGGAAGGGTGAATGATTCCAATTATTATTAAACATTCAATATTATTTTATTCATCAATAGAAATGACAAGTAATCAGTTCATTTTGTAATCAGTTCTTCATTTGAAATTACACATTAATAATATTAATATGATACAGTCTTGAGGAGAGGTACACATATTATTCAAAAAAGGAGGAAAAATAATAAAAATGAAACACATCTTATAAATCAACTAGAGTAATAACAATGACATCAAAAAAGTCAGGATCTCTCTACAATAAGAACCCAACGTTTCTCTACTATAAACACTACCTACTCACATCTATAAGTACCCACCACGGTGCCTTTTTTCATTCCATAGCCTTTCCGTGATGAAATACACTGTACTGAGGTGCCTCTTTTCTTCGTAGTATACAAGGATATACATACTTTTTACGTGCTAACCGCTAAACCATTCAAAACACATGCGCTCTTTCTTTCACAATCCCTACCAATCTCCAGTCAAACACCTTAAACGTTAAAAAAGTTATTTTTTTCTCCAAAAATGAACGAAAAATACAAGGAAAAATAAAGTTTATGTTTTCTAACGAGTGCCGAAGTATTGCTCGTTTTACATTATAGCTAAGGAGGTAGCATGTTGTTGGCATTATAATCGAATAGTATTATAACACTTTCCGAATGTTTAATTTAGATAGAATAAATTTTGAAACATAATACTACGATTCATCCTAGGAAATTTACAACTTGGGCTCCCCGGTGAAATTAGTTTAGAGTTGAAAATCCCCTCGAAGCCTTCATTTATTGCACAAAGCTTATATACGCCCTACTCTAAAATACGAATAACTAATTGCAGTACTAATATTCTTAATATTAGAAAAAAAGTGATAAACATGGATAAATATAATACAAAACATGTACAAGATGGATTGAGTGACCAAAACTTGTATCACAGACAGTAGAAGGCTTTGCTGGAAAAAGAAGCCGAAAATATCGATATTTGATATCGAATACATTTTCAAGTAAACTATCGATATTGTGACAATATCGATACTTTAATGCATCAAAAAACTATACAACCAAAACTCAACAAAAAATTTGAATTCTTAAATTTGTAAAATTCGATAATTTTTAAATGTTTTTGTTTTTGAGGGTTTTCTTTAAAACAATGAAACAATTATGTACAAAAATGGTTGCCACCTAAAAATATTTCAGTGGAAGAATATTATTGACAGGATTCAAAAATAAAAATCGGATTTTCATGAAAATTCAAGGACTAAACTTATTTAATTTGACTAAAACGCTGCAGTTCAGAATTAAAAGGATTTCAGAAACAAAATTTAATAACTACAGAATTTATTGACGAGATGTTGCGTGAATGCAGAGAAATCGAACAGTAAAAACCACGAATTGAGATGCCGGAAGTTAAAAGCAAAGAAGTTGGATATGAATGGATAGGACTAAGCAGTGAGCTCATTGCTTCAGAACACAAAAAGCTGTTTTCTGGTAATTTCTTTGAATTGTTTGACTCTTTTACTGAAGGTAAACTGAACTCCAGTTCTGAACTGGAGTGGACTGAACTCCACGACGAATTTTATAAAAATTCAAGGACTATACTTATTTAATTTGACCAAAACGCTGCAGTATGGATATTGAAATTGTACGTGTTCAAAGGATTTCAGAAAAAATTATTAACTACAGAATTTATTGACGAGATGTTGCCGAAGATGACAAAATGAATAGTCAAAACCACGTTTTGAAGTGCCAAAAGTTGAAAGTAAAGAAGTTGAATATGAATGGATAGGACTAAGCAGTCAGCTCAGCTGAGTCCAAAACCCTCAGCAGCTCTGTACTTCAAAAAGGTAAGCAAATCTGCCCGAATTGCTTCAGAACACGCAGGCCGGTACGGGACAAAAAGCTGTTTTCTGTGCTTTTCTTGACCGTTCAAAGTATTTTACAGTTGTCAATCACAATGTTTGTAAGTTTGCTCTCGACTGAAGGTACACTGAACTGCTCAAAGGACTTTTGGACACAGGAGGACTGAAATGAGGGCTCCTCCATTCAATTTCAACTTCCAAGGTTGTTGATGAATTGAGGAGTCGTCAATTATTAATAAATTGAATTATTTGAAATGATTTACGTAAATTTGATTTTCTTTAGAAAATTGAACGAAATACTTGAATTCTGGAAATGGGTTCCTCCTCAAGATTTCTCTTCAACTGTGGTTAATTGTTTTGAAAAATGTTCAATTTTTTTGCAGACTGTTCCAAAAAAATATTGTTTGAATTTTGTACATTTCAAAAAGTGGACTTCTAGCAATTTGAATTAAAATTTTCGGAATTCACCTAAAAAAATAAAAAAAATTAGTCACTTTTTGACAAATAAATGAACACTATTCTTCATTTTGGTGCAGATTTCACTACTAAAATGTTGAATTTTAAGAAATGTTAGATCGAAATATCCGGACAGATATATCGATGTGTGACTGTTTACTAACGATTTATAGATCAGTATTGAAAATATTGAATGACATAAAACTGATATTGTGAAAATTAACCTCAAAACACAACTATCAGATGAAAATGCCCTACTTTTGCATGCAATTTTCAAATTGGCGGGTATTTTTTTTTTTTTTTTTTTTTTGAAAAATGTAAGTCTTAGTTGTGTGAAAATATGAGCTTCTCACGATGTTCTCAGTAAAGACACCAAACCGTCGTGGAAAAAGTTCAAAATTGGGAATAGTAAACCAAAACCGATCCCGTAAGATGGATAAATCGAGAATATCGATCTTTAAGAATCAATGAATCTGGTGGAAAGGTACCAATTCTGAGTAGATTCAATGAAAAATAGGTAACTAATCACGACAAAAGATTTGAGCTGTTTTGGGGTTTTGACATATTACATGGTATAATGGAGATTCTGCTTCAAATATTCTTCTAGAAGGGCGGTTGTGAGTAATATTGGACCGAATCGAACTGTACTGTTGGAAATATCGATTCAGAACAATCGATTCACCGGAGGCAAAATATTACAAGAAATGCGTGGATCAAAATTTGATAATTTCCAGAAAAATTGACGTTTTTGGTGATATTTTGTTGATTAGCTACGTTTTCTGTGGAATATTCCAAGAGAAGTTGATGAAAAGTGTGCATTTTGGGTGATTACAGTTTTTGATTTATTGGAATGTGTAACGAGAATCGATGTTTCAAAAATATCGACTGCTAGGGACTTTTGTTGGAGTGGAATTGACGGTTTTTATCGATTATTATGCAGAGCTAAGGGAAATTATAAGAGCGCTGATACGCGGCGTCCATCATTGACCATTCTCTCATTATGTGGTTCACCTAATGTTGTGTTATTCTTAGTTTTCTGGTTTCTTCGTAAAATTAGAACTAGCTGTGAATGGAGAATGTTCTACATCGATGTCATCAAAATATCGGAGAAAATACTGAAAAAGATTATCTTGAGGTCGCAGTCGGCAGAAATAAATCGAGAAATTCTGAACATTGAACGGAAAAATATGATATTTTCATTAGATTCGCAAATTGTGCAGTTTATCTGAATTAAGTCGGTAACGCGAGGCAGTGAACGCGCCGAGAGAAGTGGTCAATCATGGCCGACATCCGGTGAAATCGATTATTCGGATCATATCGATAGACTGTGACGTCACAGTAAAACCACCAATCACGACCTTTTCCGGCCTGAAATCTTCGGTTATCTTCACAACCGATCGATCGATTTTCAATTCTAAATACATTTTGGATTCGTCTCTACGCCCTCCATGCGGCCAACATAAAAAACTTGATTTTGTTAATTTTCATTTTGTCCAGTGAGTGGTTGTTGAAATGGGGTTATTAATGCCAGAATCTCGATTGGTAGGAAATGAACAAATTTTCTGGTATTCCTTGAGTAAGTATATCAACAATAGATTCAACTGTAATTATGAATTGAAATACTTGATAAATGGACTTCCAAATCTTCTTTTCAAATATTTGAGGCGTTAAAAAATGGCCTAATCTCACCAAATAACCACGATTGGTCCCGAAAAACCAATTTTCCTCCATGTTTTTGGGCCAATTGAAGAAAATTGAAGCATATGAA
This sequence comes from Apolygus lucorum, assembly GCA_009739505.2. Classification (NCBI taxonomy): domain Eukaryota; kingdom Metazoa; phylum Arthropoda; class Insecta; order Hemiptera; family Miridae; genus Apolygus; species Apolygus lucorum. Next base: position 57,572,307 of record CM019176.2, read on the forward strand.
ATGAAGTGCTCTATAAATGAGTTCTCAAATGGTATTTTTGAGAGGTTTAACTCTCAATAATGACGAATTTCAAATGTTTAGGGGTTTACATAGGGTTAAAAAAGGGCACACAGAAAAAAAATGTCGAAAAAAAAACCGAATTTTCTACCAAATTTTGGGCAATGAATCACGAGAAATGATTTAAATGGAAAGAGTTTCAAAATGTACTTCCGAGGGGTAAAAAATTGGGTAAAAATGAGGTCAAAAAGGGCTATTTTCACTGGGGGAAAAATAGTTTTCTGAATTGTTTTAGGCAAATTGATGAAAATTAAAGCATATGAAATGATGTACGGAAATAACTGGAATGATATGAAATTTCAATTGGCATTTTTGAGGGGTTAAAAAATGAGAATCGAATTGTCTGCAATGTTTTGAGTGTATAAAAGGAGATAAACCGCAATGAATTGAAGTATTTGATGAATGAATTTTCAAAAAGGTGTCTTTGAGAGGTTAAAAAGGGAGGTAGAATCTCGATTGGTCGGAAAAAACGAATTTTCTGCCGAATTTTGGGCAAACAAAGAAAAAAATGAAGCATATGAAATCAAGTACGATGAATGAGACCTCAAATGGTATTTTTGAAAAGTAAAAAAAAAGTGGTTACTTACGCAAAAGAATCACGATTGGTCGAAAAACGAGTTTTCTGCCGTGTTTTGTCCAAACAAACCACATTGAAGAGATTGATAAGTGAACTTTCACATGGTTCCAAAATGGTCTAATTCATTTAAAAAATAAATAAATTAATTAATTAATTAATTAATCGAAAAAAACGAGTATTTTGGAATATTTTGGGGGAAATTAAATCTTATGAATTCAAGTATTTGGTACATTAACTTTGATGTAGTATTTTTGAGTTGTTGAAAATGGAGTACTAACGCAGAAGAAACGAGGTAATTGCTATTTTTCATGCTTTTTGAGTGAAGAAAAGTTGAATGGAAAAACTTGATGGTTTTGGAATTTTGAATTAAAAGTGAGGTAGGTAATTTGTGTTTTTTTTAGAAATTTTTTTACAATTAAAAAAGGAAATGTAATTTTTTTTTGGATTTTGTAGAATTTTGGATTTTGGAGCAGATTGTCTCGTTTTTCCCAGCAAAGCCTTCAGGCGGAGGCGGCTTAGGAGGCTCTGGCGTAGTGGATGACTGAGCTGTAGCGGACAGGAACCTCGACTTTCTCCGTCTCCATGGATTTGAGGATGGCTTTCGACCTCTTCCTCGGAGGGAGGATGAGCACCTCCCGGACGTCCATGGGCTCCGGAGACGACTCGGCCGCCGGGTACGAGGACGCCGGGCTCACCGGGTTGCTGCTCGGAGGCGTCAGCAACGGGTCGGGGTCCTCCTCTTCGGCGATGCCCGGGAGCTCGATGAGCTCCTCTTCCGGGTACACGGGTTTCCTCTGGAGGGACGCGACGGGCTCGGGGACGAGGTAGACGGGCGGCTCGGTCACCGAGAACCCGGGCGTTTCGAGGACGTGGTCCGGGCTCGGGCGGTACTCGGGGCCGTTGTTCTCGCTCGTCGCGACCGCCACGGCCGCGAGCAATGCCGGGTTCAGTCCGCCGGGCCTCTCGTTCTTATACAGGTAACCGCACAACTCGCGAATATTCGGGTACGAACCTCCACTCCCGACTGTACTACTTCCCCCTTCGAACTCCTCGACTGCGTTGTCAACCGGTTTCACGTTATTTTCCTTGTCACTCGTCGACGACGCACACGACGTCTCCATCTCCGTCTGATGATGACCTTCTTCAGCTCGATTCCCTTCAGAGTGCGTCTTGATGTGACTCTCCATCGTCTTCTTCGACGAAAACGTCTGCTTACAAATCGTACATTTATACACTTTTTCTCCATAATGGGCCACTTGGTGCAACTTCAGGACGTGGTTGTACCCGAACGACTTGCCGCAAATGTCGCAAGAATACGGCTTTTCGCCGGAGTGCGTCCGGTAGTGAACTTTGAGCTGTTTGGAACAAGTAAAGCCTTTTCCGCAGTCTTTGCAAACGTAGGGTTTTTCTCCTGTGTGAGTTCGCATGTGAATTACTAACTGACCGCTTTGAATGAAGGTTTTGTTGCAAACGGCGCATTTGTGAGGTCTTTCGCCGGTGTGGATTCGCATGTGTCTGTGAAGTTTGCCCGAGTGTTCGAAGGCCCGTTGACAGATGTCGCATTTGTACGGGCGTTCTTTGGTGTGAATTCGGCGGTGAACGCTGAGGTTTTCTTTAACGGAAAATGACTTGTTGCAGTACTCACATTGGTAGGGTTTCTCGCCTGTGTGAGTCCGGTAGTGGCGCGTGAGGCGGGCCGGCACGGCGAAGGTTTTCCCGCAGAAATTACACTGGTAGGGGTCTTCGCCTTCTTTGTGAGTCTTGAGGTGAGCTTGGTAGGCGGTGCGAGCCGTGAAGCTCTTCTGGCACGTCGGGCACTGCAGGGTTTCGGCCGTCGAGTCCGCCGGAGCGGGCTGAGCGGGAGGAGTGAAGACGACGGGTAAGTCGGGGCTGCAGACGACGCGGCGGACCGGAGGCGGCTCGTCCGGGGACGGCGGCTCGGCGGTTCCGGGTACGAGCGGGCTGAGCGTGCAGTCGGCGCCGACGGGCAGTCCTTGTCTTCCTTCTTCCCCGCTGAGGTATCCGACCATCTCAGAAACCCGGCTCCAGAGATCTGCAACAACAACAACAACAACATCAACGACCTACATTCAACGAAAATGCCACACAGTGAAACCCCTCCCACAAAACAACGGAATTAACGGATAAGAAAACGCCGCTCCGCTTACCATGATTGTCAGGTTTTTCCTTGCAACTCGCCCAAAAATGTTTAATCCAGTCTTTGGAGTCCGTCTTGGGTTCCATGTTGGGGAGTTGCCGAGGAGTGACTGACATGGGTAAGCTGGTGCACGTGGAACCGAGTGGGGGCCCATGCGCTTTGGAGCTGTGACGTACCGACACGTGCCGGCCCTCCCCGCCCCTCCTCCTCCCACCTCCCGTCGGTTGCTCAACTATTGCACTAGGTCAAGATCGCCTCCTCCCCTCTCCCTCCCACCGCCGTCCCTCTCGCTCTCTCTATTTTCTACCTTCCTCGGAGGCTGTCGACCAAACAAACTTCCTACCTTCACGTTTTCCTGAGAAAATATTTATTTTTTGTTGTTTTCATTCGTTGAATGGGACCTCGATATCACGATGTCAGCCAAACGGGTGTAGCACATAGCTTTCCACATCCACAACTCGAAAATCCTGTCCAACCAACTCGTATTTTCTTCCCTCATCGCCTACACTTCGACGCGAATTTGACATTTTGGATTTTTCTTTCATGAATCGATTTTAAACTAATTTGCAACAAATTTTCCCTCAACACTTTTTTTTATTCCGATAACCCATCAACGCCCGAAACATTTTTTCTGTATATTTTGAAACTAGATTTGACATTCCGACACCAAATAGGTAGTTTTTAGCAGAGATGGGCGAATTCTTATTCATAAATACGGTTATGAATACAAATCATATCTGCGATTTCATTATTATGAATAAGAATACAGGTACGAATATGAATGAATGAATGAATGAATGAATATGAATACGAATACGAATACAATCGTATTCACACTTTTACTATGATTTCCCCCCGTATTCGTATTTTGAATACGATTTTATAATTTTTTCGATAATTTCCCTAAAAATCTAATTTTTTTACGATTTTCCCTGAAAATCATACTTTTTTTTAATGATTTTCTCCCGAACAATGGACATATTTATGACCTAACTTTGTCAAAATAGTCTATCAAAATTCGAAACGCTCGCCAATTCTTAGTACCTATAGGATTTTTCACGCAGAATCGAATGAGACCAACCCCAGGTCGCCACAACCAACCGTATAGAAACTACGACGTAATTTCTAATGAATTTTTGTAATAATGATTTTCGCTGAAAGTTTTTGTTTTACTTCAACTTTCACCGAACGTTCTTAACGCTAAAAACATGATTACAAAAAATTCAGTAGAAACTACGTCGTAGTTTCTATACGGTTGGTCGTGGCGACCTGGGGTTGGTCTCATTCGATTCTGCGTGAAAAATCCTACAAGAATTTGTGAGCGTTTCGAATTTTGATAGATTATTTTGACTAAGTTAGGTCATAAATATGTCCATTGTTCGGGAGAAATCATGAAAAAAGTATGATTTTCAGGGAAAATCGTAAAAAAATTAGATTTTTAGGGAAATTATCGAAAAAATTATAAAATCGTATTCAAAATAATAATAGTGTGTGAATATGATTGTATTCGCATTCATATTCATATTCATACCTGTATTCTTATTCATAATAATGAAATCGCAGATATGATTTGTATTCATAATCGTATTTATGAATAAGAATTCGCCCATCTCTGGTTTTTAGAACACGGAAAAAATAACTCCAAAAATCTCTTGGTCGAATTTCAAGGGTTTACGTTGCCATATCGCAACGCTGGAAGCCACAAGAACTGATCTTAATTTTTCAAAAACCTTTTAGTATACAGGGTGTCCCATAAATTATCCACCAAACTTCGGGAGTAGTTTTTACAACTAATTTGCAACAAAAAGTGTCTCTTAGCAATTTTCTCTTAACCCCCTTAAAATCCGACTTTTTTTACTTTCAAGATTTTTTTCGTGTTTTCGACCTTAAAATATTTAAACGGTCATAACTCCCTTAAATTGCACTAAAAAATTTAAAATAAGCATACGGTTGGAAAGAGCGTAAAATTTCTCAATACATGAGTCGTTGACCAGTCGAGAAAAACATAACGCCAGAGTAGTATTTCTACCTCAAACTTGAAAAATAGTCAATTTCTGTTTTGGGTGAAAATGTTGATGATTTTTCCTCATTGAAACAAGGTATTTGCCAGAGGGGCACAAAAGCTTAAAAACTGTTCCATTTCATCAGCTTTTCAACGGTCACCCAATTTTTAGTTTCACTGTGGAATTTGAGGGAGAAAATGGTGTTTCAATGCGAAAAACCGTGTATTTTTTTCAACGAAATCGACGGTTTGACTTGGTGCTTGGGAGGGGCAGACCCCGGATTCCTCCCGTCAAACCGTCGATTTAGTTGAAAAAAAGAAAAAAAAATGCACATTTTTTCGAATTGAAACACCATTTTCTCCCTCAAATTCCACAGTGAAACTAAAAATTGGGTGACCGTTGAAAAGCTGATGAAATGGAGCAGTTTTTAAGCTTTTGAGCCCCTCTGGCAAATAACTTGTTTCCATGGGGAAAAATCATCAAAATTTTTGAAAAAAAACAGAAATTGACAAATTTTAAAGTTTGAGGTTACAGATTAGTATTTAGATGTTCCCCTATGAAAATCACTACCTTCGGACTGATAGTAGCCACTGCGCATGCGCAAACGTCAAGTTCCTTCTAACGACCATAACTTCCACATTTTCTACCCGATTTCGATGAAATTTTCAGGGATTACGCGGATTAGGTTGCAGATGGTCCCCAATGAAAATCAAGGCCTTAAAATTTACAGTAGCCTCTGCGCATGCGCAAACGTAAAATCCTTGTAACAGCCATAACACTTACATTTTGGTTTATTAGTTTCAATAATGAACCTTTGGAATCGACCAAGAGAATTTTTTTTGGTTAGATTTTGGTTGATGTAGGTCAGTTCTAAGGGTTCCAAAATCAATTTTGAAATTTTGAAAACGCCCTAACTCAAAATATTTTGATGTAAAAGTATTGTTTTTCCTTCAATTTAAGATTCTATAGAATTTTTAAAAAATTTTGAGACCACCCGGAGCTCTGTAGGACAAACCGTTCGCTCACTACGAGAATTTAAAGTTTCGACGTACGATCCACCACACACACAAAACACGAAACACGATTGTGAATCGCAAAAGAGGTCTAATCTTCGTTCAAATTAAATCTGACCGAAATGCGATCGATGTTTTTCTTCATGTTGGATGATTAGTGGCTTTGCAAACGAGTGATCTATATAGAAAAATAAAAAATAATAAACCATTGTGTAATAATTTGCAGCGTTTTTCATCCGAATTTGGTGAAATTTTCTAGGATTGTCCAGATTAGCGTGTAGATGGTCCCCTATGAGGGTAGTGAAAGGTACTTAGAGATTGGTGTTTTGAGATTAACTACTATGCATCGGATCATCTATATAATCGGGTTATGGATACGAGGAAGCTATGTGCCACACCCACTTGGCAGACATTAAATGTGGGAAGTGAGGTGCATTTCCGAACGTGTACAGGAAGCCTAATCCAAAACCGTACACCGTCCACCTCAAGAGTGGACCCGAAGATTTCTGTGCGGTGTACAGGAATGACTAGATCCATCTCAACACCTCTACCTCGTCTATTTTGACAGTCAGCTCTTCCAAAACATGTTTTGATGCAGTCAGGGACTCGATCGGTAAACATTATGCGTCATGATTCCTAAGAAATATTGACGGCGCTCTGCTACTTTCGTCCCAGTTTGGTCAAGTACGGCGATGTGTGAAAGTGCCTGGGAATTTGAAATATAAAACGCACAGGCATTCAGAGCTCTTTGCACTTTGGTGGTTGGAGTGCTGTCAAGATTCCTGTACGCTGTGCATCCATCAATAATCGGGAATACTAATGAACTGAGCACATTGCCTTTCGCATTCCAGGGCAAAGAATCCCCACTCTCTCTTTTCAGTTCTACCTCAACAATTTTGGCTCTGTGTCTGCCTGTCTGTCAATCCGTCTTAATTCCCACCGTTAGTGAGAGAGAGATTGATTGATTTATTTATTGACCAGGGATGGTTAGGGCCATAAGGCCATCTCTCCCACCATCCCTGGATATACAAGACAATCGTTCCTCTTACAATCGTAATAAATTATAATTTAAATTTATAAACTTCATCAATACATAATTATTATAATAACCATCTAAAAATTAATACAATGATTCATCTTTAAAAAAAAGAAAATAGTATAAAGAAAAAAAAATTAACATAATTTCCATTAGATTGGACAGATTTTTTTAATATTACCTGGTTTCAGTTTCACTATTTCCCTAACAAGTTTTTCTTTAATATAGCTTTAAAAGTTTCAGTACTGAGATCGAGATTGAACATTTCGATCTTTTCATTATAAATTCTGGTGGCCTGGACAATGAACGATCTGTTAAAGAGGGTTGTTCTATGAGTTGGGATTTGTAGCATTTTTTCCCTATTTCTAGTATTCCTTGAGTGTATTTGTGACATAAAAACTAACTCATCATGAAGATTTCTTAAATTTTTCTTAAATTTCATAATTTTAAATAACATTACGGCTATTTGCATTTTTTTTCTTTCTATTATTTTCAGCCATCCTAGTTTTTTATAGTGCTCCGTCACGTGCTCATCTAATTTCAATCGGAGTACGAACCTGATGACAACGTTTCGTGCTTTTTGTAATCTAGAAATATTTTCTCCTGTTAGATCACAGAGGGCAACCGGAGCATAATCCAAAATTGGGAGGATGAGTGCCTCAGCAAGTTGTTTCCGCACGTGCATGGGGCACTGGCAACTCTTCTCAGCTGATATATGAGAGGGAGAGAGAGAATATTTGTGATTTGTGGAAATACAAAGTATATCACAATTGCCATTTAACCCCTGAGTGGTCCCTTACGAATGTCCCATCGGAGCAGAACCGTAAAACGGGGTGACTAAGTGCCACTTTTTGAGGTTTTTCTCCAATATCTCATCCATCATTCAGTCTTTCCAGCTGAAACTTTGACACAACTCAACTTTACACCTCAGTTTTTCACTCATACGCTTGAAAATAATCTAAGTTGATCAGAAAAGGGTGGGGATTTTTCCCCCCGCTAGTCACCCCGACTAAGTGCCACTCGTGTTTCTCGTCCAGAAACACAATGAAACGCCTCGCTGGCAACATTTCACCCCTCACAATTAAATCTGGAAAAGTTTCTATTAAAAAAAAAAGGCAATTTTGAGCTTGAAAATTGAAGTTTTTCTAAATACCAAAAAATAACGCTTTTAACTCTTTATTTTTTTAAACCAAATTTCTCTTATCTATTATTTTATCAAAACATTTGGATAAACTCTCGAACTTTGCTGAAATGGTCACAAAAATAGAAACCAATGTTCTCGAAAGGAACTCGTGTTTTTCATTCATCATGCTCATAGTTTTTGAACTCTTCAATCGAATTTTGAAATTAAAAAAATCAACTAAAATTCACGACTATAAAGTCACTTTGAAAAGATCCCTCTTCACTTTTTTTGGGGTTCAAACTAAAAGTGGCCCTCATCCACCACGTCCTACGGCAATAACCCCGTAATAACCCCACTAGTAATAACTCACTATAATATAAAATATAACATAACTCATATAATAACTCACTAGTGACACCGAAAACATCTTGGGAATTCCACATCTGTCCCAAGGTGTCAACTAGATTTAAATTGCAATTTAAAAATTATTGGTCAGAGCCGATTTTTCAAGTTTTTTGTAACTTATTAGGAGTCAAAAAATTATGCTATTACAAAAATTTTGATTTTTTTAAACGATTTCCTTGGAAAATTTTTTCATAATTATTCAATTTTGAGACTTCCAATAGTTCACAAAAATGCTGCTGTTCATTAAATTTAAAAATGAAATTCAAGCAGTAGGTACTGTACTTCATTATTACAGTGGGCAGTTGAATTTAATTGTGGTAGTTTGCTGTTTTTGTGAAAATCGGTTGAAATATTTCAGTGGAAATTCGCCCATTTAGTGCTGCTGCAGGAATGGTAATTTAGTAGCGCAGGCACAGGTAAGATCGGAGGTACCGGGAGCAGGTAGAGCGGGCGGGAGTGGGGGTGGGAGCGCCGGAGCATGGAGGAAGGCCGGAGCCTGCGCGTGGAGCAAGGGTAAGCCGAGGGTTCGCTAGAGCGTGGGGACCCAGTAACGAACCCCGGCCTCATCCTCCACGCGCGCTCCTCCACCCGGTCACTGACCTCCGAGCGGAGCAACGCCGGGGGGATCTCCTCGGGAGCGTCGGGAGGGAGGGGCGGCCGAGGTCGGTTTTCGAGGGGAGGACCTGCCGTTTCTACTTTTATCGCCAAGAACCAGATTACGATTAGCGCACGGGAGAGACAACAAAAGGAACGTTAGCGTAGGACAAACTCGGGGAAAATCCGCACGCGCCGTCCATTTCGCGGCTCCTCCGAACAGAAACCGATCGACGAGCAGATCGAACATCGACAGGCCTCGTAGCGCATGCAAAACCCATCGAAACAACCTTGTATTTCAAACCACGTTTCCATCCTTGAAACCACCACACACTACTTTCCTCGCCCATAAATCACCCCAAAACCACCATTTTGCTATTTTGACGCCCTTAGGATAAAATTCACAAACTCAACACTGCAATTTCCACATAATTTGCCCAATTTTGGATTCATTGCAGGACAAATATTCATCCAAAACGTACTAAAAGTCGATCGGATTTTGATTTGAATAATAGGGTGTGCGCCTGGGTAGGAAAAACTGTTTATTGTTATTTTTATTCTAAGGTAGACCTCATTCTGAGAATTTTGGTACCAACCGCGACCTTCTAGCGTGTGTAAATCTTTTCCTATGAATTTTTAAAGTTTCGACCGTTGATGACTTTGAAAAATCATAGAAACAGATCTACTCACGCTAGAAGGTCGCGGTTGGTACTAAAATTCTGTAGTAGTCTACTTTCGATTAAAAATCTAAAAAAAATCAAGCCGCACCCCTCATTTCGAAGTGGGTTTTCGACGCAATATCCGTCTCAAGCGGCATAAAGTATAAATACAAAGTTAAATCCTACGAAAATGCCAAATTTGTGCCAAAACGGGTATTTTTTCAAAAAAACACACATGCGGTGGAGAGGTTGAAATTGCACACGTGAAGGGAAATTGAACTTACGGGGTCGGCTGAGGGGTGGAGGGCGAAATGAGAGCACAATCTCGGTCGAAACGAAATGTGAAAAATATTCTTGAAATTGGAAGGGTTTCGACGGTAAACAGAGAACACGGCGGAGGATTTGTCCCAACGAAAGGGAAATTGCGTTACTCACGGAGGGAGGGCAGGTTTCGGCGAAGCGCAGGCGCGGGACACCCACGACAGCCACACTTTCCTTTTCATTCGGGAAAACTAGTTTTCGTCGCGATGAGGAAACCAATTTGTACAGCATTTCCAAGTTAAATTTGAGTTTTTCCCAGTCAAATTTAAAATTTTCCATGTCAAATTTAAGAATTTTTCAAACCGAATTTGTTTTTTATTTCAAACCAAATTTGATATTTTTCACGTCAAATGTAGGAATTTTTTAACCGAATTAAGTAAGTGACTTTTTATGCTTCCAAACCAAATCCAAGATTTTTTTTTTTTCAAAACAAATTTGAGATCTTTTGAGTCAAACTTAAGATTTTACAAATTTCAAATTTAAAATCTTTTAAGTCAAAATTATGATTTTACAAACCAAATTCAAATTTAAAAAAAATTGAATTCAAGATTTCTTAAGTCAAGTTGAAGTTATTTTCAAAATAAATTTAAGATTATCCAAGTTGATAAATTTTGCAAACCGAATTCAAGTTTGTTTTTTAATCATATTCAAGATTTTAAAAGTCAAATTCAAGTTTTCTTTCCAAATCAAATTTAAGAGTTTTTAAAGCAAATTCAAGACTTTTCAAATCAAATTTAAGATTTTACAAACCAAAATCAAGTTTTTTTTAGAACCAAATTTACGATTTTTAAAGTCAAATTGTAATTTTTTTTTCAAAACAAATTTACATTAACAAAATTTGTTAATGTATTTAATACATTAACAAATTTTTTTTTCGAATAAAATTTTAGATTTTTAGTCAAATTCAAGTTTTGTTTCCAAATCAAATTTAAGAGTTTCTATAGCAAATTCAAGACTTTTCAAATCAAATTTAAGATTTCACAAACCGAATTCAAGTTTTTTTTTGGTTTATTATTTTTTAAACCAAATTCTAGATTTTTGTAGTCAAATCTCAAAGTCAAAATCGAAGGTATTTATTTTTTTTTAACAAATTTAAGATTATTTAAGGCAAGTTGATAAATTTTGCAAACCGAATTCAAGTTTTTTTTTTCAAATTAAATTCTAGAGTCTTCGAATCAAATTCAAGTTTTTTAAGTCAAATTCAACGTTTTTGAGGTCACGTTTGAGATTACGCGCATCCTTTCTTAACACGCATCTCTTCCAAATGCCTGAAGTTTGATAAATATCGATGTATTACTTTGCTTTTCTCTTCTTACGAGTTCATGAAATTGTTTGTGCAAAATTCACTTTCCTTGGTTTGGAAAATCTTGAATTTAGTTTGGATGATATGAATTCGACCTGGAAACGCTATAGACAAACGTCAAATGTTGATTATTCATAAAATTATTTCATATACCAATTCCGACGGAAGAGCAGTCAGAAATTTTTGCTCAAGGAAATTCGTGCTCAAAATTGATAAAATTCAAATTTATCAAATTTTGCATGATTTTTTCTCTCTTGATTAGAAAGGTCAGACAGAAAAATCTCCGATATGTGGGGTATCCGATGACTGGAAACAGGTATTTCGAGGTTCCTGGGTTACAGAAGATCTCCAAAACTTTCTTTTTTGCTCGTTTATTGACAGAATTTGAGACGTTTATTGTCTCTTTAAACGAGGAAAAGGCCAAATTTGAAGGGTTCGTATCAAGTAGCAAAAAGATCGTAAATTTATTTGTGGAGCAAATTTATTGCAGAAGGGCAATAAGTGGGGTATCCGATGAGTGATATCGGGCCATTGAAAGGGTCATCCCTAGAACATTGGAATTCACTAAAAGGTTGTTTTTCTCTGGTTTACCGCAAGAAAATGGAGAATTTCGACGGTGAAATTTGTGGAAAGACGGTTCTATACGAATTTGGAGTCAAAAATAGTTCACCGAAAAGGTCAAACTTGTCCGAAATTGATGGGGTGTACCGAATTTTGGGGAATCCGATGAGTGGAAATGCGGATCTTTCGAGGCCCCTGGGGTCACAAAGCCCCATAAATTCCCTACAAGGTCTCGTTTGACTAGTTTATCGAACCAAAAATTTTTAGAAGGAGGGTTTTATGAAAATTTGAGGTTCGGTGAGGTCGAAATCGCCGAAATGTTATGAAATCTAGCAATATTTAGGGTACCCGATCATTGAAAATTGGTTTTTGGAAGCTCCTAGGTGACATTAAGCTATAGAAGTTCCTAGAAGGTATTTTTCACTGGTGTACCGTTCGAAAATGAGAATTTTGAACCAAAAATTTGTGAAAGGAAGGATCTTTATTTGAATTTTAGGTCAAAAAACACACCCGTGAGATTCGGAAAGGTCGATCTTGTCCAAAATTTATGGAACCTACTCAATTTTGGGGTATCCTATGGGTGAAAATCGATTTTTCGGGGGCAAGTCAAGCCCCGGCAATTCCCCGCAAGGTCGCTTTTCACAGGTTTTTCGAACCTTTTTACGATCCCGAAATGTTTGTACCGAAAATGTTTGCAAGGTGTGTTTTATTCGAATTTCATGTCAAAAATAGTAAATCAAAATACGTCAAACTTGTCCAAAATTGAAGGAATCTACCAATATGTGGGGCATCCGATGAGTAAAACTGGGTCTTTCGTGGTCTCACCAAGCCTATATAATTCACTACAAGGTCGTTTTCAGTAGTTTTTCATACAATTGAAAGAATTTTGAATTGAAGGGCAAAAATAGCACATCGAATAGGTCAAAATCGTCCAAAATTGAAGCGATCTTCCAATATGTGTGGTAATCGATGAGCAAAACTGGGTATTTCAAGGACTTGCCAAGCCCATAGAATTCACTACAAAATCGTTTTCAGTCGTTTTTCATACAAACGAGAGAATTTTGAATTGAAGGGCACAAATAGCACATCGAATAGGTCAAAATCGTCCAAAATTGAAGGGATCTTCCAATATGTGGGGCATCCGATGAGTAGAACTGGGTATTTCAAGGTCTCATAGAATTCACTACACAGTCGTTTTCACTCGTTTTTCGTACGCTTGAGATAATTTCGAATCTGAGGTAAAACATTGTACATTAATAAAGTAGAATTTGTCAAAAATTGAGTTAAACGTCAAAAATTATGGGAATTTACCAAAATTGCTAAACCAAATTATGCATATAGTTGATCTAAATAATTTATTTGCAATGTTATCGAAAATGTTGATCTAAATAATTTATTTGCAATGTTATCGAAAATGTTGTATAGAACACCACTTTCTGGTGTTTTGGCGCAGGTGATTCGTGGGATCTCTGCAAAGTGCAAAGTTTGAACTGCAAAATGGCGATGTTTGGGAGTCGCTTCGAACGAGGGAGGATTTATCTTAAAAGACGACAAAAAACCCCTGGGAAGTCGAATCGCGATTTATGTAAGTCGATTTCGCGAATAGGAGAACTGCGAAGATTATAAGTGTGGTCAGGGTTTTGGAGGGCGAAGCCGGCTTGGCTGAGACACCCGCCATCTTTAGGACTGACCTTCTCCATCTGAATCCTTATTAAGGCCCCGGGAGGCGAGCTGGGGACGAACTGAGTGGCATAAGAAGGCAAAAAACGCCATTTTCCGCGACCAAATTGCCTTTTGAGAAGGTTTTTCGGTGAGAAAAACGGAATTTCGACGGTCGTCGGGGACGCTTGGGGGCGGCTGTTTCGCGAGGGCTGAGAGATTTCAACGGGGAAAAGCGGAGGTGGCGTCCGCCATATTGGACGGAAAATCCACCACCCCTTCAAAAACGGTTGTACTTTGGATTATACGACTTCCAAAATCCACTCAAACTCTACAAAACTCATTGTAAATTCGTATACAAGTCAAAAATCATTCAAAAAACACCGAAATTCCACTTGTGACCTTCGAAATCATCGAATCTACACAAAATTCGGAAAATACCGCAAAACCTGTATATTTTTGAATTGTAAGAAATACTTCAAAACGGTTTTGAAACGTTTTTTGCACTATTTTTTGAAGGAATTTGATTAAACACAACACAGCATCGTTTTGGGGTCACGAAGAAGACAACGTAAATAAGTTATTATTAAAGTGTGAGATGCAATTTGAACGTATTTAACAACCATGAAGGTGATTTTTTGAGTAGAAAAAGTACAACGAAATGTGTCTGTAGAGGTTTTATGGGTGTTTTACAAAACTTCGAGGTCGAGGGGGGTTTCGAAGTGTCAATTCGAAGCAAAACGCCAAAAATGTGGGTCATTTGTGAAAGTGCACGTGGGAGTTTGTTCGAAAATTGAGGGGAAATTGATGAAATTTGACTTACGTGAGCAGGTTTCCGTGTAGTGTTGGGTATCCTTCTTGACCTATGATAAACTCAAAAGTATTAGGCCGACGGTTAGGTCCACTCGACACCAAGGACTGACACGAACTGAAACGAGGAGGGCCCTACCCCAACCTCTCTTGAAGAACCAAAAACGAAGAAAAAACCGAAAAACGAGGAAATTTGGTCAATTTTGTGGGAGGGAAGGGCTTAAGGTTTGAGAGAGCTTTCGTACGTACAACCACTCGTCGGAAAATGTTTACCACTCACCCTGGTAAAGTTTCGGGGTGAGATGTCGTGTGAGGCCGAGTTTAGCCGATCATGACCGAAACTGCCGAAAATGTGAGGAGCGTTGTCCTCGGTCGGCCCGGAATCAACGACCTCATCCAAGAGATTTCGAAGCGGCGCGTGGAGGATGAGGCGAGGGTTCGCTCTCGGGTGACGTCACTAGGTGAGATCCCCACCATCGAGGCCTACTCCGCTCCCCCCGCCTTGCGACTCCTTTCTTCTACCGTTTTCATGTGTCGGGCGATCGCCCAAAGGCCGTTTTCGATTCGGGCCGGTGTCAAACGACGATTTCGATCGAGTTGATGGGCGGTTTTCCGAATTTCGAATTGGCGAGACGACGTTTCGCAACAACGCAGAACCGACCGTTCAGGTCTCCGAGAGTTTTGCACGCAACAGGACGCCCCCCTGAACTGCCCTCAGGAATGCAGGTCCTGGAAACTGTTTATTTTGGTTTATTATTAATAAACCATTGGAACCGAGCGACAAAAATCATTTCAACTCTCCAGAAAATTTGTTGTTATCCGTTTCGTCGATTGTAAAACCCAAAGATTCGCTCCAAATTACACACGCTTTTTTAGTCGTGTTTTGTTAGTTTGCTGTTTCCTTTTACTCGGAATTTATCGGTTGTTTTTATTTTGCTCTTTATGGGCCTGCTTTTCAAATTGCTCGTCATTTTATTCACCTCTTGATGTCCCAAAGATATTGTTATTATTAAGAAATTGAAAACATCTAAAACGTCGAAGAACACATCGCAACTAAAAGCCTAGGTTACAAGATCCTTTGATTACTTTTTGGTGAAAACGCTGCAAATTATTACACAGAGGTTTATTATTTTTGTATATAGATCACTCGTCTGCAAAGAACACGGCTTTGCCATTGTTACCACCAACCAGCTTGAAGAAAATCATCGATCGCATTTCGGTCAGCTATAATTTGAACGGAGATTCACAGTCGTGTTTCTGATTTATTAAGATTTATTAATTATTTAAGTCCAACCCTTAAATTCTCGTAGGGAATGAACGGTTTGTCCTACAGGGCTCCGTGTGGTCTCAAAAAATTCTAAAAATTCTATACTATCTTAAATTTATGGAAAAACAATACCTTTACATCAACATTTTTTGTGTTAGGGAGTTTTCAAAATTTCAAAATTCATTTTTGGACCCTTAAAAGTGACATCAACCAAAATCTCCGGGGCACAACTAGACCCCCAAATGGAGCCCACATACCAAATTTCGTCAAAATCGGCCAATGCTAAGTACGGCGTACAGCGTACGGCGGACGGACGGCCAAATTTTTATTCGATTTTTGGATTCTACGTACCTTGAAACGTAAACCAAACAATTTTGAGGGGGTGTTAAAAAAATTTAATCTTGGTCGATTCCAAAGGTTCATTACCTATCTAATATAATAAAACGCCAACCGTACGTACGTACGTATGCACGGAGGGGTCGTGGGAGGCGGGATGAGTCGGAGGGGTGGGAGGGGGGGAATCGGAGGCGGGAGGAGCCGGAGGGAGTGGGATGCGGGGAGAGTAGGAAGAAGCGTTTTGCCTACTTTTAGTAGGCTTTTCAGCTAGTTGAAAATAATAAACCAAAACCAAGACAACCAACAACATTAATCGATGTTGGTTTTTACCGCTAATGTTTTGGTTTATTATTTTCAATAACGAACCTTTGGAATCGACCAAGAAAAAAAAAATGTAACACCCCCTCAAAATTTGATGGTTTACGTTTCAAGGTACGTAGAATCCAAAAATCGAATAAAAGTTTGGCCGTCCGTCCGCCGTACGCGGCTTTTTTGCCAAACATTGACGGATTGTGATGAAATTTGGTAGGTATGTAGGCTCCATTTGGGGCCCCGAAGATTTTGGTTGATGTAGGTCACTTCTAAAGGTTCCAAAATCAATTTTGAAATTTTGAAAATGCCCTAACTCAAAAAATTTTGATATAAAGGTATGTTTTTCCTTCAATTTAAGATTCTATAGAATTTTTAGAATTTTTTGAGACCACCCGGAGCTCTGTAGGACAAACCGTTCGCTCACTACGAGAATTTTAAGTTTGGACGTACGATAAATCAGAAACACGAGTGTGAATCGCAAAGGAGGCCTAATCTCCGTTCAAATTAAAGCTGACCGAAATGCGATCGATGTTTTTCTTCATGTAGGAAGGTTGGTGGCTTTGCAGACGAGTGATATATATAAAAATAGTAAACCATTGTGTAATAATTTGCAGCGTTTTTACAGTTCTTTTAAATCAGAAGTATATCTCAGCTTCGTCCATATTCACAGCTGTTTTGGCAATATATAATTTACGCATAAATTGAGGGCTTTTCAACGAGTGGCGAACGATTTTCGAGGGATGAAAACTAACGGCGGTACATTTCCCTGGAAACGGGTCGGTTGTAAGTGAAAATCAATAAAAATCCCACGCTTCTTTTGTTCTACGGTTTCGTCACGTTTTTGCCCAGTTAGGAAATGGCTAAAGCATGTTCCACGCTTAAAAAAAAGTTCTCCAAAATCTAAATTTCCACTCGCGTTTCACTTTTTAGGTCTTCCAGAACAACATTTGTTCCTTATCTGTCTGTTTGTCATGATATCCTTGTAAAGGGCAAAACTATACGATTAGCCGGTAAAGCCCGAATCCGATCGGGCAGTCGATTACACAATCGAACTCCTTGTTGATGAGAATTTGTACGAAGGTTGGAGAGATGATCCAGTGGAAGCCGAATGGCATTACGCGATCAAGTTGCATATTCGTGGAAATCACAATCAGTTTGCCTAAACTCAAAACCTGTTTTGCTACCCGATAAAAATGTTCGATTATGTTACAAGATCTATTCACAACTTATCAGAATGAAAATTTCTTTCTATACATTATTTCGTTCGTCTACATTTAATGTAGACGTCCATTGACTGATCACTATCCTACATACTAGTAAATTGTGAATTTTTTAAACTCTTGATGTACCTATCAAGCTTTAAAAGATTGAAATGCGACGTATACTATTTGAAGATCTGTTCCAATCAATCTTACAGCTTGACAACATCGGATCAACTAAGCAATTGGTTTATGGATACGAGGAAACTATGTGCCACACCCTCTTGGCAGACTTTTTCTTACCCAACGTGATGCCAATCGCAATTGCGTTCAAGTCTTGTGGTTGTGTCAGTTGGTTGTCAGGATCATAAATCATTCGCGTATAAAGAAACAACTGTATTTTATGTTAACTTGGATCAAAATGGATCACAAATCGATCGTATAGCTCAAGATGTAGAAGATCGCCGAAACTTCCCTTTTGGTCAGTTTACTGGGCTCGCTCTTCGCCCAACTGGCGACTGAAGAAGTAACTAAAAAGATCCTCCCCCACTTCTTCCAGGGTGCAACGCTTGGAGATCCAATCAGGATAGCCCTGTACTATCAGTTGCTGGTATCTGGTTATTTCTGTGGGGGCGGCCACATATAAATAATTATCATTCGAGATTATTTTCATACAAAGTGCCTACCAGCAAAACATTGTTATGCTAGAGGAGTTGCCTTCAACACGAAATTTGCTTCTTGGTCGTCATGGAAGCCCAACTAAATGACATGAAATAATATTAGAAATAACGAAAACGCTGCAAATTATTACACAAAGGTTCATAATTTTTCTCTATAGATTACACGCCAACAAAAAACACAGCTTTGCCATCGACATATCACAAAAACGACGCTCGTAACGATATAGTCCTCACTACTCTCCTTACACGATATGAATTGCTTCATGCAGAAAGGGTTCTTGGCCCCTCATTTTGCCAAATCGAGATGGTGCTGGGTTTTACGTTTTGGTTTATTATTGCTTCCGAGTCTACCAAGGTAGCGGAAGCTTTGTTTTCACTTTTCAAGGACGAAAAAAAACGTTCTCCAAAATCAAAATTTTCACTCGCGTTTTGCGTTTTAGACCTTTCTGAACAATTTTGGTTCCGTGTCTGTGTGTCTGTCTGTCTGTGTGTCTGTCATGAATTCCTTGTAACGCGCATAACTATACGAAGTTATTGTCCGATTTCTATGAAATCTTCAGGGATTGTGCGGGTTGGCGTGTAGATGGTCCCCTATGAAAATCATCATCCTCGGACTGATAGAAGCGACTGCGCATGCGCAAACGTGAATTCCTTGTAACGGCCATAACTTCTACATTTTCCATCCGATTTCAATGAAATTTTCAGGGATGTTACAGATTAGTATTTAGATGGTCCCCAATGAAAATAAAGACCTTAAAATTTACAGAAGCCTCTGCGCATGCGCATACGTAAAATCCTTGTAACAGCCATAACATTTACATTTTTCATCCGAATTTGATGAAATTTTCTAGGATTGTCCAGATTAGCGAGTAGATGGTCCCCTATGAGGTTAGTGAAAGGTACTTAGAGATTGATGTTTTGAGATTAACTACTATGCATCGGATCATCTATATAATCGGGTTATGGATACGAGGAAGCTATGTGCCACACCAACTTGGCAGACGTTCTTGTTTTGGTGTTTTGAGATTGACTACTATGCATCGGATCATCTATGCAATCGGGTTATGGATAGGAGGAAGCTATGTGCCACACCCACTTGACATACGTTTTTTGTTATGACCCACATTTCAACATTTAAATAGTTCTTAAATAAAGAAGCAACAAGAGGGGATCTCTGAGTGAGTCACCACCCACAGGGGGAGACGAGGTACGGGGAAACACGTCAACATGACGTCACCCTTTCACCTCTCTCTCCCCCAAGGAAACTCTCCGAGTATATAAACTCACTCAGGGATGCTTCAGTATGCAACCTAGTCCAGTCAATCACCTTACTCATTGCACTCTCTACCTACCTTCTCCTCTGATAAGGATTCTCCTCGCAAAACTAGGCTCACTAGGTAAATATCCCCCTTCCCGTCGGTTGGTTTCTGATGAAACGCCGGGGTTGTTGGGCCAACGCATCTTCCTTGCACTCCGCATTCCAGTCGGGATAGGGACATTCTCTCTCCTTTTAGTAGGGGTTAAAGAAATCACAAACGCCGCATCGAGAAGGTCGTCTCCTTCACTCAACGACACGCAGACAACAATTTTCAATAATGAACCTTTGGAATCAAGGAAGACAATACACCCCCCTAAACATTTTTATGTACGTTTCAATGCCCACGTAAAATCTATTTAAAAAATGAATGGATTTTTTAAAATTCTGTCCTTCGGCCATACGCGACACTTTCCTTAGGAGGAAATGGACCGATATTGATGAAATTTGGTACATGGACTCCCTTTGGGATACAATAGGGTGTGCGCCTGGGTAGGAAAAACTGTTTATTGTTATTTTTAATCTAAGGTAGACCTCATCTGAGAATTTTGGTACCAACCGCGACCTTCTAGCGTGTGTAAATCTTTTCCTATGAATTTTTAAAGTTTCGACCGTTTATGACGTCACAGTGGGCTGGGGGTCCCGCCCAGGCGAGAGGGGCGCGTGACGTCATACACGGTCGAAACTTTCAAAAATCATAGAAACAGATCTACTCACGCTAGAAGGTCGCGGTTGGTGCCAAAATTCTCAGGATGTGTAGTCTACTTTCGATTAAAAATCTAAAAAAAAAATCAAGGCGCACCCCCCATTGTGCCGCGATTGTTTTTCCACCAATTTAAAATAGAATCGAATTTTTAGAATAGAATGGGACCACCCAAAGTTCTGTTGGACAAATTGTTCGCCCCCCATGAGAACTTAAAGGTTGGATTTACGAAATCAGAATCATGACTGTCAATCGCAAAATAGGTCCAATTCCCGTTCAATGTTGTTCGTTTCTTTGAGTAGTATTCAGTTTTTCGTCCTTAGCAACCAGTAATCAAATTTTCAGTAATACTCACGAAGGCACTCTCAACTCTTTATTTCTTCGAATTGAGCGTGAAGCGTTTATTTCTTCAAAATGAACTTGATTGTAAAGCAAAAACGCAGTAAATTGTTACACAAAGGGTCATTATTTTTCTGTGTAGATCACTCGCCTGTAAAGAACACAGCTTTGCCATTGCAACTACCTCACCTACCATATTTTTGCTGAAAAATCAAGTTTAATTTGAAGAAATGAATGCTTCACAGTCAAGAAAATAAAGAGTAGGTAAAGAGTGCCTTTTAGGAAATTTGATTACAGGTTGCTAAGGACCCTTTCTGCATGAAGCAATTCATATAGTGTAAGGAAAGTAGTGAGGGCTACATCGTTACGAGCATCGTTTTCATTCAATCCTGCTTTGTTTTTGTGACTACGGAGTGACAAATAGCGATGAAGAGAGCGAGTGGGTTGTCAGCCAATCAAAATCCCCCGCTAACGAGGGTCTTCCATGGCCTTCCTAGGTAGTTTCAAATGACCGGAGGATTCAATGGCCGAAGCGGTGACCCCGCGTAACCCACTTTCAACTCAATGGAGGGGGTATTGATCCGAACCGGCACGTAAACCGGCAAAACGCCTCTGAAAATCCTCAATTTTCGATTCCCTGGGATGGAAAAGTCGACGTAATTTCGGGGATGAAACCCTTCGAAAGACTCAAGAAAAAATTTGGAAGGGCGAAAGATGGATCCTGGAAGACGAGAATGTTCCCGAGGGAAGGGAAGCTATTTCTGAGGGCACGAGGGAGCGCCTTCTGTCCCCCAACGATCGAGGTTGAATGCACTTTATTCGAGGGTGAGGCGATGGTTCGCTACCCGCCACGTGTATAGGCTCACCCGCTATCCTAGGGACGTTCACCTCCAACAGAGGCCTAACCGAACAAATTTTCTACGTTTTCGCCTCATTTCAGCCTTCGAACACCGTCGAAAAACGCCCTCCCGACAAATTTTGCCTCCACGTTTCTACCGTTTCGAGAAAATTCAAATTTGCGGGCTTTCTTCGGGGGTTTTTTCGTAGAATTTGAGGCCAATCAATGGTTTGTGGCCCCGACACGTGTACAGCAACGATAAGGTTGTTGCCCCAAACCAGGGGCCAACGCTCGCTCACCCTCAACTTGGCTCTCTGAAATGGTGCTATCGAATAAAAACCCTCGACCCAAATGAAGATAAAGAAAACTTACTTTTATTCACATTCGTGAATCAGAACCTGCATTCATTTAATTAGAAATTCGTTCATCACAAAAACGGAATATTTCGAGTTCCACGCAGTACCTGAAAATACACATTTAGTGAACAAAATTTACGTTATTTTGGATAGCAAAAAAATTTCATGGAAAACTAATGAAAGTTGAAATTGATTGTTAAGAGTTCCCACTCTTGAAAAGTTAAAATGAACTTCCTCTCGCTTTTACGCTCCAGATCTTTTTGAAAATTTAAATGAAAATGAAAGAAATGAAATGAAATGGAATAGTCATATTACCGAATTAAAAAAAGGAGCTACTGTAATGAAATCAAAATATTTTCCATGGACTTTATGAAAATTTTTTCTCACTGAAATCCGTTTTTGAACATCCTAAAATGGTTCCTGAAGTTTTCCAAAACTCAAGTGTACATATAATTACAGAAATAATAATGTACATGTGTACATAATTGTTTCGCGAAAATTTCAAGTTTTGGCCACTAACGAACATAATAAAAAACGAAAAGATGAGTTCGTTAGTCAGAAATTTTGGACTGAAGGGACCCAATTTCAAAAAGATTTTTTATTTTTCTGTAAAGATCACACACCCGCAAAGAACTCAGCTTGGCCATTGTCAGTACCTACCAACCATATTTTCGCTTCACAATCTATTCTATTTTGAAGAAATAAACCACATTCAATTCGAAGAAACATGTACTTGTGGGTGCCTTCATTAGGAAATTAGATTACAGGTTGCTAAGGAAGCCAAACTGAGCACAACTTGAAGAAACGAAGAACGATCGCATTTTTGGTGGCCAAAATTTGAACGGTGATTAGGC
The DNA here is from genome assembly GCA_009739505.2 of Apolygus lucorum. Taxonomy (NCBI): domain Eukaryota; kingdom Metazoa; phylum Arthropoda; class Insecta; order Hemiptera; family Miridae; genus Apolygus; species Apolygus lucorum. The sequence continues at coordinate 57,594,785 of CM019176.2, forward strand.
CACTTTTGCGATTCGCACTCATGTATATGACTTACCATAAGTCCAACCCCTAAGTTCACTTATAGAGCGAACGGTTGGCCCTATAGATTCTGACTTCTGGGTGGTCTCATTCGATTTTAAAAATTCAATGCTATTTTGAATTGAAGAAAAAACAATCCCTCTATATCGAAAGTTTTCGAACGTCTTGAAAATGTCAGCACTTATTTTTCAACCCTTAGAATTGACAGACATCAACCAAAAGCTTCGGAGCACAACTAGACCCCAAATAGAGCCGATATACCAAATTTCATCAAAATCGGTCCATGGTAACTAAGGAAAGTGCCGCATATGGCGGACGGACGGCAAAATTTTAATTCGATTTTCGGATTCTACGTACCTTAAAATGTAAACCAACAAATTTTGAGGGGGTTGAAAATATTTTTTTCTTGGTCGATTCCAAAGGTTCATTATTGAAAATAATAAACCAAAAAATAGGTCAGAAAATGTGTATTTAGGTTTTTTAGGATATTACCTTATTATTATTATTACCAAATTATGGTTTAATACATTCTTCACATGATTAATTATTTTCAATAATGAACCTTTGAAATTGACGAAGAAAAATTTTTTTATCCCCCTTCAAAGTTTCAAAATTTGAGGGGTTTCGAGGTATGTAAATTTCGAAAACCGAATAATACTATCCTTAGTTACCATGTAGCTATCTTGATGAAATGTTGTACAAGGGCTCTCTTTGGGGTCTGATTGTACCGCGAAGCTTTTTGTTATTGCGTCTGTCACTTCTAGGGGGTAAAACAGGGGTTGTAATTTTCAAATCGCCCTAGCTCAGAAACGTCCGGTTAAAAGGTAGGTATTGTTTACTCGCCTATTTAATATAACTGAATTTTTAGAATCGAATGAGACCACCCAGAGCTCTATAGGACCAACCCTTCGCTGCTTACGAGGTCTTGAGTATTACACTTGAAATAAATCAGAAACAGCAGTGTGAATCACAAAAGTTTGTTCGCTGACGGAAATAGATGTAATCTCCATTCAAATTTCAGATGTTATTCTTTATCTCATCCAATTACATGTCACTCAGTTGTACTTCCCGAGCAACCAACAACAAAACAACGATGCTTGGCTGGTAGATTCTTTCTGTTTCAGAATAAACTTACAGTGAAACAGATAGTGAAACGTGCACGAAAATATGGTTGGTAGGTCCTTGTAATGACAAAGCTGAGTTTTTTGGTAGGGAGAGTTCTGTAGAGAAAAAGATAAGTACACCTTTGAGTAATAATTAGCAGCGTTTTTTGGTTGGTATCGCAATTTTTGCAGGCTGGGACCTTCTCCACGGCTTCAACTAAAATGGAGGATACATTAGGTAAAGCCAGGGGTAAAAAACACTGCAAAGAACACGGCATTGCCATTGTCACCATCTACCAACCGTAGATACTACCTACCTACCACATACCTACTTCACAATAAAGTTTATTTGGAAGAAATAAACGCTTCACACTAATTTCGAAGAAACGGGGATTATTAGGCATTATTATTATACCCTAATTATTAGGAAATTCGATTACTGGTCGCCAAGGACGCAGAATTGAGTACAACTCGAAGACACGAACAACGATCGCATTTTGGTCAGCTAAAATTTGAACGATGACTAGGCCTCTTTGCGATTCACGCTCGTGTTTCTGATTCATTGTAAGTCCGACCCTTAAGTTCTTGTAGGGAGCAAACGGTTTGTCCTACAGAGCTCCGGGTGGCTCAAAAAATTCTAAAAATTCAATGCTATTTTTAAAAAAACTATATCTTTATTTCGAGAGTTTTCGAGCTAGGGCACTATTGAAAAGTTACCTCAATTTTCACCCCTTAGAAGTGACTGACATCTACCAAAAGCTTCGGGGCACAAATTTCATCAAAATTGGTTCATGGAAACCTTAGGAAAGTGCCGCGTACGGCGGACGGATGGGCAATTTTTGTATTCGGTTTTCGGAATTTACGTACCTTGAAATCCCTAACATTTTGAGGAGGAGGGGGGAGGGGGTTAACATTCTTTTCTTTCTCGACTCCAAAGGTTCATTATAGCAAATAATAATCCAAAACGCTGCAAATTATTACACAAAGGTTTATTATTTTTCTATAAAGATCACTCGTCTGCAAAGAACACGGCTTTGCCATTGTTACCACCAACCAAGATGAAGAAAAAAATCGATCGCATTTTGGTCAGCTAAAATTTGAACGGATATAAGGCCTCTTTGCGATACACACTCATGATTCTGATTTATCGTAAGTCCAACCCTTAAATTCTCGTAGGGAGCGAACGGTTTGTCCTACAGGGCTCCGCGTGGTCTCTAAAAATTCTAAAATTTCAAAGCTATCTTAAATTGATGGAGAACAATACCTTTATATCAAAATTTTTTTAGTTGGGGCGTTTTCAAAATGTCAACTCTTAGAAGTGACTGACACCAACCAAAAGCTTCGGGGCACAACTAGACCCCAAATGGAGCCTATGTACCAAATTTCATCAAAATCGTTCCATGGGAACTAAGGAAAGTGCCGTCTACGGCGTAACTCGGACGGACGGCAAATTTTTATTCGATTCTCGGATTCTACGTACCTTGATACGTAAACCTACAAATTTTGAGGGGGTTAAAAAAATTTTTTTCTTGGTCGATTCCAAAGGTTCATTATTGAAAACAATAAACCCAAATCTAGTCATCGTATATTTAAGTAGCTAGTTTTGGTTGATGAGATCAAGTGGAAGCCCCACGTAGACTATAAACACGATAAGATTAGGTAATTTTTATAATATGTTCTACAACGTGAGACACACGCTGCGAAGCAAAAAATAACACGTATATATCATACCATGATACAATCTGTATTGCAGTATGGCTGAATAGCTTGAGGAGGAACGTATTCCTCCCATATAAATAAGTTACATGTACGCCAGAAAGTCATCATAAAAATGATATCATTACCACGTAGGACCCGATCTATAGACTTATTTGATATTGCTAAGGTATTCACTGTTAGACCACCATATGTCAAAAACCTACTATTGCAATTCTTTAAATCACTTAATGTAATTAAAGTTTCTGTGTACGGGATCTGAAGTATAAAACCAAATATGTCGCCGCAGGGTATGTAACTGGCCCTAGACCTAGATTAACGCTAACAACTCAGCCCGAACTTCATTCTACACATGTTACCTAGAGAAATTGATTGTAGCATGAAAAGTCCCCAGAAGTTCACTAGATCAAAATACAAAAAGTAAGTGTTAAGTTGGCTAGTTACATAGGTGAGCTTAGATGCGAGAGGGTGGTAAACAGAGCATTATTAACAGAACTAGAGATTATTAAATAGCGTAACCATGAATTGGTTTATTATTTAAAATGATGAACCTTTGGAATCGACCAAGAAAAAAATTAATTTGCCGTACGCGGCACTTTCCTTAGTTGCTATGGACGGATTTGGATTAAATTTGGTATATGGGCTCCATTCGAGGTCTAGTTGGGTCCCGAAGCTTTTGGTTGATGTCAGTCACTTCTGAGGGTTGAAAAATAATACTTAAATTTTAAAACGCCCTAGTTCAAAAAATTTCGATATAAAGTTATCAATTTTCCATGAATTTAAGATAGCATTGAATTTTTATAATCGAATGAGACCACCCGGAAATCTGAGTAAGCCGCATCCCTTCATGAATCTATCTTATTGTAAAAGTGTACAAAATGGCTCCAAATAAATGTACATCTATCTTTAAAGTGAGGATTATTATAAACATATTTTATTCGATTCTAAAAATCCGGATTGGATTCTTTACCTTCGATCATGGGGCTGATTGGAGGGAGAAAGATCCTCAACGATGGACCATATGTGGCACAATGAGGACATTCCCCCTGGTCAGTTCAAGAAATAGGGTGCGCGGCACAAATATTTGATTGAAACAAATCAGGTGATAAACCAATTATTACGACTGGACACATATTGACATGGCCTTCAGGCAGGTCAGAAGTCTTTGGTATGATAACGATAAATAAAAACGACGGTGGGCTGATGGAAAATTTTAGGAAGTAGACTTTGCCTGGTTACGCTGGTACCAGAATAGGCAGCGAAGCTTCCTCTCAAAAATAACCAAGACTCAAAGAGTCTGTTGATTCTAAAATGGTGTTGTTGCCCGAATTCTTTGATAAGAAACACAAACTCAAGGTTTTTACATTCCGAGATTTTTTCCGATTAATGTCGATTTTTGATTATTTTTTCAATAATGAACTTCAGAATCGAGCACGAGACAATTTATGTATGTAGAATCGAAAAATCGAATGCATTTTTTTCCATTTTGCTCAGTTCCCAAGGACATTTTGATGAAATTTGGCAGTTTGGCTAAAGCTAAAAAGCTTCACTATTTGATTATTGTCTAACTTCTAAGGAATAAACATATTGTTTAGTAATGCATGCATTCCAGGGGACGTCCCATTGGATAAGTATTAGATCAGTTTAACCAGTTGGTAAGCGATAAAACTGTTTCACTCGATGTAATTTATTTATTACTTTAGACAAAAAATAGTAACCCCCCCCCCAGCTCACCCTTATCCACCATAACATTTCTAGCGGCGTGGGAGCCTTGATTCTGAAGAGCATTTTAAAATCCATGATCTACGATACCCAACATGCGAATGGGGGGTGCGCCTTGATTTTTTTTAGATTTTTAATCGAAAGTAGACTTCATTCTGAGAATTTTGGCACCAACCGCGACCTTCTAGCGAGTGTAAATCTTTTCCTATGATTTTTCAAAGTTTCGACCGTTTATGACGTCACGCGCCCCTCTCGCCTGGGCGGGACCCCCCCGCCCACTGTGACGTCATAAACGGTCGCAACTTTAAAAATTCATAGGAAAAGATTCACACACGCTAGAAGGTCGCGGTTGGTACCAAAATTCTCAGAATGAGGTCTACCTCAGATTAAAAATAACAATAAACAGTTTTTCCTACCTAGGCGCACACCCTATTCGAGTTCACCTCCCCCCCCCCCCCCCACCACCACCACCAATGGTGCCAGTCTGGCACCAAAGCGGAAATACGTCTTAACATTGAAGTTTCATCTATTAGTTTTAATAGGCAGTCCGTCGAAGTTCACGTCCGTATTCAAGGTGAAACACAAAAAAAAACCCACGAAATATGCGGTTTATGGTGTCCTGGCACCATGGTGGCACCACTATTAGTTCCATGGTGGCACAGAGAATAATTCATGAAAATCCAGAGGTATAATGAGAATTTTTCCTCAATTTCAAAGGTTGGGTACAATTAGTAAGCAGTAAAGGAACCGAAATATTGAAAAATCTGAGATTTTGTGAATATTATACCCCCACCCATCCCCTCCCCTTGCAAATTTTGGTACTCTGGTAAAATCATGTACTACTCGGAAGTTATTTGAGTCAAACAAAAAAAGAAACACGCAAATCGGTTGGAAATTGAGGCCTGGGCAGACGACACAAGATTATGCCCAAAAACGCACGTTTTTTGAGCATTAACCCCCCTTTTCCTCCCCTTAAAAGGCAAAATTCGAAATTCCGACGCCGTAGTGCACAACTAGATAGTTTTTTACGTCGAAGAAGAAAAGAACCACGAAAATCGGTTGAGAACTAAGGGCTGTGCAGACGACACAAGATTTTGTCACACATACACACACACACACAGACATACACCTATGGTTTTTTTCGCGGATTTGGATTCAGAATGGTCTAAAACGGATTACTGTGTGGTTATTTTATTTTCTGTTGAGTGTTGTCCAACTTCACCCCAGATCGATCGCATAAGGACGCCCAAGTCTTACTGTGGGACGTCCTAAAAAGTGGGGGAATACCTACAACCTTAAAAATGCGAAAACTTGCGAAATAAATTGATTTAAAATTTAAGACTCCACCCAGTGCTCTATGGGAACAACCGTAATTATGATATGATTTGCCTAATTAATGGATGTTCCTTGCGGGTTTTCATCAATTTAAGATAATGCTAAATTTAAACATATTGTTTAGTAATGAATGCATTCCAGGGGACGTCCCATTGGATAAGTATTGGATCAGTTTAACCTGTTGTTAAGCGATAAGACTGTTTCTCTCGGGGTTCGTTCGTAGTGCAGTTTTAGAACTTGTCCAGAACTGGAGGAGTTCTGAAAAATGGCCGCCCAGAATTTCGAACTGCGTTCTCGGATTTTCTACACTGCGAACGCTTCCATGATTCGGAACTGCTGTACCTAATCTGTTATCGCCTAACCTTCTCCTTCATTGTGATAAAACGCTGCAAATTATTACACAGTAGTTTATTTTTTTTCTATAATAGATCACTCGCTTGCAACGAAGACAGCTGACATGAATCTCATTTCGAAGAAATAAACATTCTGATTTATTTAAAGTTCAACCTTCCTCATATGGACCAAACTGTTGATCCCACAAAACTATGGGTGGTCTCATTCCATTCTAAAAATTCAATTTTATTTAATATAAAGTATAAAATATTAAATATAATATATTAAATAGGTAGGTACTTAATAGATATACAATATTAAATATAAAAAACAATTTTGTGGAAGAACAATTATTAAGTATTACTTAAATTTAACTCTATTTTATATTAAATAGGTACTAAATAAAATAAAATTTTGTGGAAAAACAATACCTTTACATCGGCAGTTTTCAAACAAGAAGGACAAATGGTACCTACCTAAGGACACGGAAAAATTTATTTTTATTTATTTACTGTACGTACTTTGAAACCTAAACCATCAAATTTTGAAGGAGGGGTGTAATTTTTTTCTTGTTCTATTCTAAAGGGTATTTTTAAAATAATAAACCAAAATCAATTCGGAGTTATTTGCTATGAATGAATCTGAAAAAAACTGGCTTTTTACCAAAATTAAAATAAGAAAGGTAGTACCTACTACTTTTTTGGTTTTAATTCATTTTTGAGAAATGGAATAAATTATTTATTTTGAATTGTTGTATCTCCGTTATTTATTCTAACTTATGTGAAACAGTAGCAAATTTAATCTACATCAAAAAAATTGAAATAAGAAAGGTAGTTACTACTTTTTTGGTTTTTAATTCATTTTTGAGAAATGGAATAAATTGTTTATTTTGAATTGTTGTATCTCCGATATTTATTCTAATTTATTTCAAACAGTAGCAAATTTAATCTACATCAAAAAGTTACTTGGCATAAATTATTGAAATCATAATAAAAACAAATAATATAATAGTTTTAAGAAACCGACAAAAGTGGAACAATTTAATGGTTTTCAGCGCACTTCGTCAGTAACAGAGGGTTTTAACGTTGCAAATACGTACTTGAAAAATTCAAAAAATGCCTGATGAGCCACGTACCCGCCTTTTGTTAAAGTTCCTTGAAACCCTCACCAGAGAGCTCCTTTGTAGGTGTCCGGAGTTCTGATAACGAGTTCGAGAAAAAATCCGGAACGCCAGAACCGAGTTCCGAACTAGTCCGGAACTGTGTCCGAAAGTCACTGCGAACAGCGAACTCATAGTCCAGGAGCCAGCTCGAAAAAGTGGTCATATCATGCGGAGAACGTTAATATGCAAAAGATGATAGAGCTTCTTGGGCTGAACATCTTACAGCTTGTCTGCCATCTCAAAGCCGGGGGGTTCAGAAATGGCGGCCATTGGAAATTGCGGAAATTCGTCAAAATTGAAAGTACTTGTGGAGAGCTGAAAATTATGAGGGAGTTGCTACAAAGCGAGGACATACGAGAAATCAAAGTCTGCCGCTCCATACCGGGTGGGAACTACTGGCAGACGGTACTTGAAAATTGGCTCATTTTGGTTGAAAACGGAAACTTTTTGTGGACGAACGAAATTTTGGACATTGAAACTACTTGGTATAGAGAGACAAACAAACATGGTCTGCCGCCCCATACCGGGTGGGAACTACTGGCAGACGGTACTTGAAAATGGGCACATTTTCATCAAAAACGGAAACTTTTTGTGGACGTACGAAATTTTGGACATTGAAACTACTTGGTATAGAGAGACAAACAAACATGGTCTGCCGCTCCATACCGGGTGGGAACTACTGGCAGACGGTACCTGAAAATGGGCACATTTTCATTAAAAACGGAAACTTTTTGTGGACGTACGAAATTTTGGACATTGAAACTACTTGGTATAGAGAGACAAACAAACATAGTCTGCCGCCTCATACCGGGTGGGAACTACTGGCAGACGGTACTTGAAAATTGGCTCATTTTGGTTAAAAACGGAAACGTTTTGTGGACGTACGAAATTTTCGACAATGAAACTACTTGGTATAGAGAGACAAACAAACATAGTCTGCCACCCCATAACGGGTGGGAACTACTGGCAGACGGTACTTGAAGATCGGCACTAGACGTAGAAAATGGCAGGACCGTTGGTTCATAATGGAACAGGTTGATGTTTGCTGTGTGATGATCAGGTATCTAGTAGGTGTGTACCTCCGCGTTGGTACCTACCTATTACAGTAACCCTGCACCCCGTCAATATCATTATCAATCATCATTTTTTCCTCATCCCTTTCGATTGTGAACAATAATTGTGCAAAATCAATTATTGATTTTGCAGCCAATTAGCACTCATTATAGGCAGGAAGGTACGAGTACCTAATTTGGTCAATAAATAGGTACCTACCTACCTACCTATTTGTAACAGTATAGTATACCTGCAGAGCCTAAAACTCCAATTTGGGGTCTGTAATTATACCATATCTTGGTGCCATCCATACGCCCTTTGTAGAGGGGGTTTCACATATTTTCCCCTATTTCTCTATTGTTCTGAAAGCCACTGAAATCCCTCAAAAGGGAAAAATCCCATCACGTGGCAACACTGCTACGATGTCATTAGTGCAGGGTGGGAGTATGGAAAATTCCACGCTTGTTCGGGGAAGAAAAGTCAAGAGTCCCTCAGTTCAACTATTGTTTTCGCATACGCACTTGGAGCTTCGATTCCATCCAGTCTCGCCTAGATACAGGTCTCAATACTACAGGTCAGTCCAACACATGATTATTATTTTGTAATATAATGGTACTCTCCCCTCTATCTATGTAGTACCTATCTAAAAATTGAGTAGGAATGCTAGTTTTGGTAGGTGTAGGTAAAAGACTTTCTTGAGTTACATGAGCTTCAGGTTTACTTTATTAGGTACTGAACTTGGTGGAACTTTGTGTAGTCGGATTGGGATTGATTCAAATGCCCCTAATCGGCAATGCCATCCTAGTGTTAGAAGGGGCACGACTCTCTCAAGATGCCATAGGACATATACTAAATTTCGCATGGTGGCTCCATTTCGACTCTAGCGTTGTTCCCCGGCATATAACAGCCCAGCTCACTGGTCTTCCAGAGTTTTGAAGCTTTAAAAATGCGTATAAGTGAGACCTGCTCAATAGCACAACAGCGGTCCCGGTGGAGTTTTAGGCTCTGCAGGTATACTATACTGTTACAAATAGGTAGGTAGGTAGGTACCTATTTATTGACCAAATTAGGTACTCGTACCTTCCTGCCTATAATGAGTGCTAATTGGCTGCAAAATCAATAATTGATTTTGCACAATTATTGTTCACAATCGAAAGGGATGAGGAAAAAATGATGATTGATAATGATATTGACGGGGTGCAGGGTTACTGTAATAGGTAGGTACCAACGCGGAGGTACACACCTACTAGATACCTGATCATCACACAGCAAACATCAACCTGTTCCATTATGAACCAACGGTCCTGCCATTTTCTACGTCTAGTGCCGATCTTCAAGTACCGTCTGCCAGTAGTTCCCACCCGTTATGGGGTGGCAGACTATGTTTGTTTGTCTCTCTATACCAAGTAGTTTCATTGTCGAAAATTTCGTACGTCCACAAAACGTTTCCGTTTTTAACCAAAATGAGCCAATTTTCAAGTACCGTCTGCCAGTAGTTCCCACCCGGTATGAGGCGGCAGACTATGTTTGTTTGTCTCTCTATACCAAGTAGTTTCAATGTCCAAAATTTCGTACGTCCACAAAAAGTTTCCGTTTTTAATGAAAATGTGCCCATTTTCAGGTACCGTCTGCCAGTAGTTCCCACCCGGTATGGAGCGGCAGACCATGTTTGTTTGTCTCTCTATACCAAGTAGTTTCAATGTCCAAAATTTCGTATGTCCACAAAAAGTTTCCGTTTTTGATGAAAATGTGCCCATTTTCAAGTACCGTCTGCCAGTAGTTCCCACCCGGTATGGGGCGGCAGACCATGTTTGTTTGTCTCTCTATACCAAGTAGTTTCAATGTCCAAAATTTCGTTCGTCCACAAAAAGTTTCCGTTTTCAACCAAAATGAGCCAATTTTCAAGTACCGTCTGCCAGTAGTTCCCACCCGGTATGGAGCGGCAGACTTTGATTTCTCGTATGTCCTCGCTTTGTAGCAACTCCCTCATAATTTTCAGCTCTCCACAAGTACTTTCAATTTTGACGAATTTCCGCAATTTCCAATGGCCGCCATTTCTGAACCCCCCGGCTTTGAGATGGCAGACAAGCTGTAAGATGTTCAGCCCAAGAAGCTCTATCATCTTTTGCATATTAACGTTCTCCGCATGATACGACCACTTTTTCGAGCTGGCTCCTGGACTATCAGTTCCAGAACTCGGAATTCGTGCACTGCGAACGCGTAAAGCCCTACTGCGCATGCCCGGACTGTTCTAGAACTGTCCCGGACTGCACTACGAACGAAGCTTCGATGTAATTTATTTATTACTTTAGGGAAGAAATAGTGACCCCCCCCCCCCCCCCTCACCATTATCCACCTTAACATTTCTAGCGGCATGATAGCCTCGAATCTGAAGAGCATTTTAAAATCCATGATCTACGATACCCAACATGCGAATTAGAGTTCACCCCCCCCACAATGGTGCCAGGCTGGCACCAAAGCGGAAATACGTCGTAACATTGAACTTTCATCTATTTGGTTTAGTAGGTAGTCCGTTGAATGTCACATCCGTATTCAAGGTGAAACACCAAAAAACCCAAGAAATTTGAGGTTTATGGTGCCCTGGCACCATGGTGGCACCACTTTTATTTCCATGGTGGTACAGAAAGTAATTCATGCAAATCCTAAGGTATAATGAGAATTTTTCCTCAATTTCAAAACTTGGATACAATTAGTAAGCAGTAAAGGAACCGAAATATTGAAAAATTGGACATTTTGTGAATATTATCCCCCCACCCATCCCCTCCTCTTGCAAATTTTGGTACTCTGGTAAAATCATGTACAACTCGGAAGTTATTTTAGTCAAAAAAAAAGAAACACACAAATCGGTTGGAAATTGAGGCCTTGGCAGAATTTACAAGATTATGCCCGCAAACGTACGTTTTTTAAGCATTAACCCCTCTTTCCCCCCCCTTAAAAGGCGAAATTCGAAATTCCGGCGCCGTAGTGCACAACTAGATAGTTTTCCGCGTCGAAGAAAAAAAAGAACCACGAAAATCGGTTGAAAACTAAGGCCTTGGCAGAGTACACAAGATTATGCCCAAAAACACACGTTTTTTGAGCATTAACCCCCCCCTTTCCTCCCCTTTAAAGGCAAAATTCGAAATTCCGGCTACGTAGTGCACAACTAGATAGTTTTCCGCGTCGAACAAAAAAAGAACCAGGAAAATCGATTGAGAACTAAGGCCTGGGCAGAGTACACAAGATTTTGTTACACACACACACACACACACACATACACACACACACAGACATACACCTATGGTTTTTTTTTTCGCGGATTTGGATTCAGAATGGTCTAAAACGGATTACTGTGTCTTTATTTTTTTTCTGTTGAGTGTTGTCCAACTTCACCCTAGATCGATCGCATAAGGACGCCCAAGTCTCACTGTGGGACGTCCTAAAAACCGAATGATACCACACAGACGATCAGTTTTATAATGTTTAACTTATTTTAAGATGGAATTCATCAACTTCTCAAGAACCAACTTGTAGTAACTACCCACCGAATTGGAGCGAAATCGGGCGATCACATCTTGAGAAGTCACTGCCTGGGCTGAATCAAGCTTATTATGCTCGAGTATGTGTCGACGGTAAGTTTGGCGAGACTAAACTGAAATTCATGTGGGGCCATCTAGGGACTGATACTCAAAACACCTGCGAATTTCATCCAGATCGGGAAGTTTTCTTAATAGAAACTTCCGTGAGAAGGAAATCAACGTTTTTCAGCTTTTCCTCAACGCCTCCTACTGATTTAAATCGTCTTTGAGTCTATAATCACAAAACCAACCGAATATGAGCGATTTCAAACTATTAGGTAGGTACTGAGAAAACGTAGTTCAAAGGACTTAAAGTTTACGCCAGCATAATCCAACTCATTGAGGACTGTGTACTAACCCTCACGTTTCCAGAAAATGTTATAACATTTTAATATATTAAAATTGTACAATATTTTGGTATGGTTTTGCTACTGATAGACAGACGGACACTGAATCAAAACTGTAGATAACTCTGAAACGTGAGATGCAGGTAAGTGAAAATTTTGATTTTAAAGGACCCAATTTTTGACATTTTTATGTCTTTGCTTTGGCACATAAACTGAAAAATCATCACGATAACTAACAGATCTTGCTCACGCGACCAATAAACACTGTGTTGCGTAGAGAACAATCAACTGTTTTCTTATTTTGATGCTTGGGTACATGAACTAACAACCTTACTTCACTACCTTGTTGTGTAGTGGTTGACATGAAAATGTTCCAATGTGTTGCAGACTCATATGCAAGCATTTCCTAATTTTCGTCAAAATACCTGTAATTATACTACCATAATCCATACCTAGAATGAATGAATGAACTGAAATGAACTTTATGATGAGGACTTGAAATGATAATTTTACTATCAAGAGTCTAAGCAGAGTGATTTTCTCCATGATATAGACGTTTTTAATTTGCAGCACGAATACGAAACTTCTACTTTGACGGTCAGGATGCCGCGTACGAACCTCATGAGTACTCATAGGAAGAATGCCTCATGAGTACTCATAGGAAGAATGCCTTCTCCTGTAATGGATGTGATGGTAAAGCAGGTAGGAGATACGAAGCAACACGTGGTGAGGAACACTGAGGGTAAGATTTTTCTTTCATGTTACAGAACCAACAAATATTATTATGTTGTTAATATTGTAAGTAATCTCCTAATTAATATAAATCAGAATTGATAAAATTAAGTATAATAATTTTGAACTCTAATAATTTTGCTTCCGAGTCTATCAAGGTAGCGGAAGCTTTGTTTTCACTTTTCAAGGTTGAAAAAAAAAGTTCTCCAAATTCAAAATTTCCACTCGCGTTTTACGTTTCAGACCTTTCTGAACAATTTTGGTTCCGTGTCCGTCTATCTGTGTGTCTGTCTATCTGCCTGTCAAGTAATCCTTGCCACAGCCATAACTTCTACATTTCTCATCCGATTTTGATGAATTTTTCAGGGATTGTGCGATTAGGCGTGTAGATGGTACACTATGAAAATAATCACTATTGGACAGATAGTAGCCGCTGCGCATGCGCAAACGTGAAATCCTTGCCACAGCCATAACTTCTACATTTCTCACTGGATTTCGATAACATTTTTGGGAATAGTGCAAGTTGGTGTAGATGGTCCCATATGAACATCATTTCCCCCTGACTGATAGTAACCACTGCGCATGCGCAAACGAGCATTTCCTTGTTACTGTCATAACTTCTACATTTTCCAACAATATTCAGAGATTTTGCGGGTTAACATGAAGATTCCCCTATAAGGGTTGTGCTAGGTACTTAGAGATTGATGTTTTGAGATTAACTACTGTGGATGGGATTATCTATACAATCAGGTTATGTATACAAGGAAGCTATGTGCCATACCCACTTGTTTTTTTTTCGTTTTCACTTTTGGGAGATGAACAAAAGTTCTTCTAAATCAAATTTTATATTTGCATTTCAACTTGTAGACCCTCTAGAACGATTTGGGATTAGTTTCTGTCATTGTACCCGCAAATCCGTGGTCAGACCCAAATTAGTCCAAATTTTTGTCCCATTTTGATGAAATGTTCAGGGACTGTACGGGTTGAGCTGGGAGTTCCCAGTTAATTTAATCTCTGCCGGAACGATAGTAGCCATCGCGCATGCGCATACGTAACATCCCCATCAAACAAAAATACTCACTTAGGTAATTGTTTGATTTTGCTCAAACTTTTATGGTAGTTGGGGACTGAATTGTTACCCTCGCTACAGGAATTTCATCGTAATCGTATAATCATGCGATGGCTGTACGTGCGATCGCTCTGTGCCTCACCCACCTGGTAGACATTTTTGTACTTACTCCTTACTAGTGAAAATTTTGTTTTCAGTTGTTACTGAAGTAGCCAAATTGCCGTTCAAACTTTTGGTATTAAATTTTCATAATGTTGTTGGATTTCTTCAAATCCAGAATAGTTCGATATTCATACCTTTTGAAGGTCAGTAATACTACAGGTACAGGTACACGTACTTTTTGAACGGAAGAAGATTAAGAAGTCCTCAGTGATCCTTTTGAAAGCTGAAGAAGAGTGATCTGTGCATAATCGTTACAATATATTGTGATGTTCCTCGGGAATCACAATAGTCACAGTGCGAGGTGGATATTTAAGCTCATCCTGGAAGTCAGGTAGGGAGGATGCCCCCGCTCTCCAGTACTTCTAGAGTCATTTTTGGGGAGCTCTCTGCGAAAGAACTCACCCTCGAATTCATCCGCAAGTTGATTATAAATTACCTATCCTCAAAAACCATCGTTAGTTTTGGATGCTCCTCTTCGAACAGGATTGTCAGGAAAGCAGCATCTGGGAGGAATCCGGACGAGCTGAAATTCAAGCATCTGCTCTCCTACCCAAGAACTCGAGAATGAAAATACTTCCAATTGGCGTTGATACCGACCTGGTCGGCATCCGTGGTGAGTGGAACTACTCTAGGTAGGTAGTAATTGAGCGTGTTTAATAAAATTGAATTCATCGTGCTAAAATTGTATTTTTCATTCACTCCCCCAGAGCTCTTTATAGGCAAGTAAGCCTCCATTCTCTGAGGAAGTCACTTAATATCACAGTATATGTTATTTAAAGCCTTTGTGTAATAAGTTGCACGGTCTTCACCCTTCGTTATTCACCCGTTTACCCGTACCTTCATGACTTCTAATGACTCTCCACAACTGATTGGGGTCAACAGTTCCCAGATACGAATGGAGACGAATGTGATGGCTAGCACGTACGTACTGCCCTGTCGGTACAACCCGCGTTTCTATGATTTTCTACAATCCACAGATTGTTTGCTGTTTTCCGTGTTGTTGTTAGTTCTTTCGTATTATGCTCACGCGGCCTAACTTCTCCTTGTTTGACGGCCCTGTTTCGAGCCGTTTTGTTTGTCAAAATTTGGAAATGTTTGCCCGAGGCTCATACAGAAAGAGGTCGTTGAACGATGACACGCTTTCTCATCAACCTTCATGCTCTGAAAATACTCAACGATTAGTTAAGAGTGGTGTTGTCATACAGTCTTTGTTGGCCAAATTTCATCTCAATAAGACGAAACCGTAGTCAAAGACATGCCTTAGCGCTCGCCGCCACAATCCACATTCAATGCGGATCATAAATCGGAAAAACTTCCAGACAACCTGATTTGAGTTCTTGCGTTTAATCTCATCATCTGATTATCTCGTAACACTAGTGAACTTCGAAACGGAGTTATGTTTACTTCATAGACTCTCCAGCACCCCTGCAGATGAAAAAAGCGTCGATAGGACCAGTGCGTAACCCTAGAACAGGACTATAACTCTATATATAAGTAGAGGGTGGCTCGGATCCGAGTCAGACGCACAGCTGGCGAGTAGCGGCCGTCCCGGATCCGGGACTGAATGAGTTCAATGAAATTCCTGAATGGATAAGTTCTGTTATGAACCACAAATTAGGATTTGGTACCCTCTAAACTCTCCATCTGTCAATTTGCAACATTGAATTCTGTCAGATTTTGGTAGTAAATTGAAGAAAAGAGGGCCTTACACTCCCATGAACTCCTTAATAGGAGTTTGCTTGTTTTATTCATAAATTTGTTAATGAGTTACATAATATTTGACATAATTGAACGCTACTTCTCAAACATGTTGTGGGAATTTATCGTTGGTATAGTTCTATAATACACTCAATCATTTCGGTTTATCGACCAAGGAAAAAAATTTTAATCAGCACCTCAAAAATTGTTGGTTTGCTTTTCAAAGTACGTAGAATCGGAGAATCGAATAAAAATTGTCTGTCCGTCAGCTGTACGCGACACTTTCCGACCGATTTGAATGAAATTTTGGGTATATGGGCCCCATTTGGGGTCTAGTTGTGCCCCGATTGGCAAGACTGCGCAGAATCAAAAAGCATCGTTGTGAAATTGGCTGGTGGGGGGGGGGGGGGAGGTAAGTCTTTTTTGGTGAAAATCGAGAGGCGTTATTTTGTGTCAGCGTTTGCGAGTATCAGCGTAAGTCCACCATGCTTCCTATTGGCTGGGGCGTTAGTGATTATTCGGTTAAGTCTCATTCTGTTTCGAGCACAGACCGGTAACTGAGTTAACCTATTTTTCCCACTGTACTCAATTGTGCTTAACCAGGCAAGTACGTTTTCTTATGGTGGGTGAGCAGGTAAGTCAGAAAATTTGGTTGCTCGTAACCAAGTAAGTATGGAAATTAGACTGCACGTAACCAAGTAAGTATAGAAATTAGACTGCACGTAACCAGGTAACTCGAACTGAAAAAAAAAAAAAAAAATGAATTTACCATTAAGATGTAGGTAATTTGAGGGCAGTTCGACCTATCATTTCGGTTTTAAGGTACTTTCGTGAAAAAATGGCTGGGTTAAGCATCAATTATTGTGGATTCCTGAATTAGGAATACAATTTGAAACTTTAAAATGCTCTCCTGTAAAATTCCATTTTTTGTACTTACCTGGTTTTTTCCCTCCGCCAGCTAATTGTTCCCGTGTTTCAAGGCGAAAACTGGAGTTATTGTGAGAGTTTTATTCCAGAGAACTTTACTTACGGTGACAGTATGATTGTAACTAACCGTGGATATCTGAACAAATTGGAAAGCACCATACTTTACCTACATTTCTGTCGCTGAAAACTCCGATTTCCGCAAAATCCGTGGCTGGGATTCGCTTCTTATCTCTTATCACAGCAGGAGGCGGGAAGGTCAGAACAGGAACATCTGATGCAGGCGATCGAGAGGCAGTGAACTGACCGAGTAACGGAGTTGGTACAATATCTTACAACCAGAGACAGGTAGGGGTGGAACATCGAATGAATATATCGATATACGATCAAATTATATATCATCAAAGAGATATCGATACCTACGATATATCGGAGAAAATAATATTAATTATATCGATATTTCGATAGTTCGGAAGATCTAACTAGGAAAAACTTGTTGAAGTTGATACGTGAGTTAAAGTTTTAAAGCAATAAAAACATCATTTTGGAAGAAATTTATCGATATACTCAACAAATCTGAAGATTTAATTGGAAAAAATTTTTGAAGTTAGTATTTAACCCTCTCAAAAGTTTGATGGTTTACGTTACAAGTTAGGTATGTAGGGATGGAAAATCGAATGAAATATATCGGAAGATCTGCTTGAAAAATCTTATTGAAGTAAGTAGGTAGGTGAATTTCTTACTAATATCATTTTGGAAGAAATACATCGATACACTCGACATATCGGAAGATCTACTTGGAAAAACGGTTGAAATAAGTATTCAACCTGCTTTAAGAAGTTACTGGGTATGAATTATCGAAATTATCTTGCCTAGTTGAAAAAATGCGAAAATGTCATAGTTGTCAGAGCACTACGTCAGTTGCAAATTGTTTTTGGGGTTGCAAATTTGGGGATGAACTACCCTCTGGGGTCCTAAAATGTTTCATTAGCTTATAAATTGCTTCAATTCGTGTAAGTATAGTTTTAATCGGGACGCGCCTCCATTTCTTTTGGCTAAAGTCAAATAATTGAGACTTGTAGTGTAAACCATCATGTTTGAGCTGAAGTCAACAGTCTGACATCAATCCATCATGAAAGTACCTTCAAAATTAGGAATAAAATTACTGTATGTTTTTACAGGTACAGGCGCCCCTTCTCATCTATTCATTTCAATATTTAATTTTTTCTTGTTGAAAACAAGTCGCGATATATCGGTAAATACCAAATATCGATATTGACCAATAATATCGGTTCTCTATATCGATAAAAATATATCGATATAATATATCGATTGATATTATCAAACGTAACATATATCGTTATATTGATATATATCGTCGATATATCGTAGCCATCCCTAGAGACAGGTACAAGGTACAACTCCCGAGACAGCAGAGCTGTCGGACATCGAAACACTAAGAGAAGGTAGATTCCGCACATACACAAGCATAATTTGTTGTGTTTACGTTCCATCGCCATATTACAGATGTGTTTGTGTATTGGCTGATTGTGACCCGGGTACCCATTCAGCTGATGGTTTCAGAGAGAAAAATAATATTCGATAGAAGAGATGAAGGATACATGTCCTGCATAGACAAGGAAGAAAGAAAAAAGGAATCGACCAAGAAAAAACAAGTGGGTGCGGCACATAGCTTCCTCGTATCCATAACCCGATTGTATAGATGATCCGATGCATAGTAGTTAATCTCAAAACATCAAAACAAGTTAATTTGTAACATATCTGAAAATTTCATTGAAATCGGATGGAAAATGTAGAAGTTATGGCCGTTACAAGGAAATTCACGTTTTCGCATGCGCAGTGGCTACTATCAGTCCGAAGGTGGTGATATTCATTGGGGACCATCTACAACCTAATCCGCATAATCCCTGAAAATTTCATCGAAATCGGGTAGAAAAAGTGGAAGTTATGGCCGTTACAAGGAAATTCACGTTTTCGCATGCGCAGTGGCTACTATCCGTCCGAAGGTGGTGATATTCATTGAGGACCATCTAAAACCTAATCCGCATAATCCCTGAAAATTTCATTGAAATCGGACAATAACTTCGTATAGTTATGCGCGTTACAAGGAATTCATGACAGACAGACAGACACACAGACACGGAACCAAAATTGTTCAGAAAGGTCTAAAACGCAAAAACGCGAGTGGAAATTTTGATTTTGGAGAACTTTTTTTTTCGTCCTTGAAAAGTGAAAACAAAGCTTCCGCTACCTTGGTAGACTCGGAAGCAAAACGTCTGCCAAGTGGGTGTGGCACATAGCTTCCTCGTATCCATAACCCGATTATATAGATGATCCGATGCATAGTAGTTAATCTCAAAACACCAATCTCTAAGTACCTTTCACTACCCTCATAGGGGACCATCAACACGCTAATCTGGATAATTCTAGAAAATTTCATCAAATTCAGATGAAAAATGTAAGTGAGTCACTACTCAAAAAATCAAAAAATTTCTAGGCATGGCTGAGAGTCGAACCCGATACCCTTTATTGGTAGTTTAACTCACTGCGATTGTGCTACGGGGGCCTGACAATAGGCAGTGTAGGATTTGAGATGGTGACGTACGCATGGCTGTTACAAGGATTTTACGTTCGCGCATGCGCATTGGCTACTATCAGTCCGGGGTGATGATTTTCATAGGGGACCATTTACAATCTAATCCGCATAATCCCTGAAAATTTCATTGAAATCGGATGGAAAATGTAGAAGTTATGGCCGTTACAAGGAATTCACGTTTGTGCATGCGCAGTCGCTTCTATCGGTCCGGGGATGATGATTTTCATCAGGGGACCGTCTACACACCAACCCGCACAATCCCTGAAAATTTCATCGAAATCGGACAATAACTTCGTATAGTTATGCGCGTTACAAGGAATTCATGACAGACACACAGACACAGAACCAAAATTGTTCAGAAAGGTCTAAAAAGCAAAACGCGAGTGAAAATTTTGATTTTGGAGAACTTTTTTTTTCATCCTTGAAAAGTGAAAACAAAGCTTCCGCTACCTTGGTAGACTCGGAAGCAAAATTTTTAAACACCCCCTCAAATGTTGATGGTTTACGTTTCAAGGTACGTAGAATCCAAAAATCGAATAAAAATTTGGCCGTCCGTACACTGTACGCGGCACTTTCCCCACTTAGCAATGACCGATTTTGATGAAATTTGGTATGTAGGCTCCATTTGGGGTCTAGTTGTGCCCCGAATATTTTGGTTGATGTAGGTCACTTCTAAGGGTTCCAAAATGAATTTTGAAGTTTCGAAAACGCCCTAACTAAACAAATTTTGATATAAAGGTATTGTTTTTCCTTCAATTTAAACTTCTATAGAATTTTTAGAATTTTTGAGACCACGCAGAGCTCTGAAGGACAAATCGTTCGCTCCCTACGAGAATTTAAAGGTTGGACGTACAATAAATCAGAAAACGAGTGTGAATCGCAAAAGAGGCCTAATCTCCGTTCAAATTATAGCTGACCGAAATACGATCGATGTTTTTCTTCATTTTGGATGGTTGGTGGCTTTGCAGACGAGTGATCTATATAGAAAAATAAAAAAATAATAAACCACTATGTAATAATTTGCAGCGTTTTTTTGGTAGGAGCGATCGTGTCGGAGCTAAGGGGGTGCGAAAAATGGTATAGTTGCAAAATGTTAACTTAACTCTTCACTTTGAACGCCAAAAACTCGGGAAAGACATCGCCTCAGCGACAAGTGTACACAATGAAAGTTGTTGAGAGTTTATTTAGCTTTCAAATGATCCTTTTGAACTTTTTTGGACCAATCTGAAGGAGAAGGGGTAAAGTTTTGTAGGTACTTCCTATCATAATAACGTCGATAGTGAACATTGCACGATAATTATGGAAAGACTACTTCTTTTCAGGCGAGTGATCTTGGTACAGAAATATAATAAACCGTTGTGTAATAATTTGCAGCTTTTACACTAATTCCATATGGTTATTCTAAGCGAGGATATACTCCCAACACAACTTGGCAGATATTTGTAGAAATTTCGAGGTAAATTCCGTGCTGCCATTCAATATTTGTTAGATACTGGTGATGCAATTAGGCCTTCACTGTCGTTGAATGAAACTTGGGCAGGAAGGTGACTGTTCGAAGGCGATCAACTAACAGATGCATGAAGGAACTGCATCACGAAAGGAAAAAGAGGTCCGAAATCTCGCAAGTGCATCAACTGAACAAATAAGGAGAAAAAAAATGATTGGCGAAGGTCAGTCAAGGCTATGAGTCCGCGTCACGAAAATAAATGGTTGGATGTTGCGGGAAGTGCAAGGCGCAAGTGCAAGGCGATTGTGGGAGAGACCTGCATTCCCAGTTGCAACAAGCTCCGCTGCAACCCGGTCGTCCTTGGCACGCTTCCCGACAGAAAATTGTTCTCATTTGAGTCAGAGGTGGCATAGTGGGGGTACCTGAGGTTGTTATCTGTTTACTGAGGTTCATCACCCAAGTGTCTAAAATTAAACATTTCGGAGATTATTCGCGAGACTATTGCGATCCAGGTGGAAAAATACACCATCTCTCACCACTCATTTGAAATATATGAATTAAATTGAGATTTCTTCACATTCGTGCAGCAAATAATCAAAGGATCGCTACAAATTAATTTGATGGTTTACATTTCAAAGTATGTAGAATCCGAAAATTGAATACAAATTTTGCCGTCCGTCCGCCGCACTTTCCTCAGTTAGCATCGACCGATTTTTGATGAAATTTGGTATGTGGGCTCCAATTGGGGTCTAGTTGTGCCTTTGGTTGATGTCAGTCACTTCTAAAGGCTGAAAAATAAGGGTTGAAATTTTCAAAATGCTCCAGCTAAAAAACTTTTGATAGGAAGGTATTGTTTTTCATCAATTTAAAATAGTATTGAACTTTTAGATTCGAATGAGACCACCCAGAGCTCTGTAGGACCAACCGTTCGCTCCGTATTACAACTTAAAGGTTAGACTTACGATAAATCAGAAACACGAGTGTGAATCGCAAAAGAGGCCTAGTTTCCATTCGCATGTTAGCTGATCAAAATGCGATCGTTGTTCGTTTCTTCGAGTGTTTCTCAGTTTTGCGTCCTTAGCAACCAGTAATCAAATTTCCTAATAAAGTCACCCACAACTCCCTATTTCTTAGAATTGATTGTGAACCGTTTATTTCTGCAAAATAAAGTTGATTGCGAACCGA
This sequence comes from Apolygus lucorum, assembly GCA_009739505.2. NCBI lineage: Eukaryota > Metazoa > Arthropoda > Insecta > Hemiptera > Miridae > Apolygus > Apolygus lucorum. The sequence goes on from CM019176.2 coordinate 57,616,987, forward strand.
AAATGTGCATGAGAGTGATCTATACGGAAAAACTCGGGTTCAGCTGTGGCCGAGCGAGCTACGGCATGTGTCTCTGGAGACGAGACTCGGACCGGATGCAGAGGCCGTGAGTTCGGGGCTATCCTCGGGAGCATATTTTCGGGTAAGTCGGTCCCAGTTCCCTTCGTCCCAACCCAATGGTGGTGGGGCAATGGGAAGCCATGAGCGGAATCATCAGAACAAATTCTAACCTTCCCTTAGTGTAATGACACATTAAGCGGTAGCGGTTTGCGGTTCTCTGCAGCCGCAAAACCGCGGCGAAAAACCGCGTTTGGAGCTACATGACATATTGAGCAGAAAACCGCGATGGGGTTGTAGTTGGTGGGTGGAGGAATCGCAAGATGCGTCTCTTCTTTCAGTTCAGTTCAAAGATGGAGCTTGCTCATTTCATCCGCGTGGCTGTGGCTTGTGCTGCGGAAAGTGAAGGATTGATGTCAGAGCCTCCACATCGCCGTAGGTATGCCATGCACCCATACAATCTTGGCCAGGATACCTCTACCCCTTTGTCCCTTACTGCCGGTTGATTCTCAACCAGCGAAATAAGTGTTTCCGTCGTCATTACGAAAAGAAAATAATAATAATAATAATAAACCAAAAACAGCGAATAGTAAGTTCGATAAAATTCAAGAAACATGGAACATGCTTTAGCCGTGTTTAGTTTGTTTGATGATTCCTTTTACTAGGAATTTGTTGTCTGTTGTTTTAATTTCGCTCTTTATGAGCCTAATTTTCGAATTGTACGTCATTTCATTCACCCCTTGATGTCCTAAAGGTATTGTTATTATTAAGAAATCGAAAACATCTAAAACGTCGAAGAACACATCGCAACTAAAAGCCTAGGTTACAAGATCCTTTGTTTTCCTTTTTGGTAAAAACGATGCCAGCCAACTACCTACATAAATAAAAATCCCCTAAGGGTCGGTTTATCAGTCACCAAAGTTAACGGAGGTTTATGTATCCCACTGTTAACTTTAACGATGGGATAAGTTATGGATACTATAAAGGTGCTGTTTATCAGTGCTAATTAACCCACTGGTAACTATTAACTGGCTGGTAAAATTAACTGTCTGTTAGGCCTGTCTGCATGGAAGAAATACTTCTTCCATGCAATAAAAGCTAGCTTCCTCCCCATTAAAATCGTTTTCGCAATGTGTTTTGCATCAGAAAAAAGAAGAAATTAGAAGAGGATGACGCAATGTGCTTTGTTTTTTGTGTTTTCTTTTCTCGATCTCGGTACCTATTTCCTTCTTGGCACGGCAAAACCTATTGTTTTTTGTTGAAAATTGTCTGGTCATGACAAGATCCCGTCCACCGAGCCACTATGTCCAGAATTTTCAAATTTGCAGACGAAATAGTTTGTAAGTTAATAGAGAAGTAGGTACCCTTTTCGATTTCGAAAATTTTCTGCGTGTGACCATCCTGGCGACTGAATTTTCACATGCGTGCAGTCCAAAGCTCCAGGAAACCTGGCTTTTTTTGTTTTTTAAATAAAATTCCATCCGATATTGAAATAATACTTCCTCGGTTGCTGGTATTCTGATATATTGGGCGGATAGCCTGGCAGTTCACCTGCTTGACAATTTTACAGGCAGAACTTTTACTGACGCCACAAAAGTCGCCGACAGACACCAACATGGTTTTTTATTCTTTTATCCAATCAAAATCTCATCAAAAAATCGCAATTGTCCCACTTCTCCAAATGGTCAATTCGCGATATATGTTGCCGCCTTTCTTCCTTCCGCCTTCCTCCCCACTGCAGGAATTCGACCATAAACACACATCTTCGTCGCTGCTGTCTGAAAAAGAGCCCCACACATCCATTTTCGATTGTAGCATAATTCACTAACAATCAACAACGCAATTTGCAAAAACGAACGTTCTGGGAAACAAAAACACGAGAAGTGACTCTTTGAGGTTAAAAAGCCTTGCATAAATCGAGTTACCCCCCAGTAACTTTTTATCCGGTCCTCGGACGAACAGTTAACTTTAAACTACGGATAACGGCTATCTGGGGACTGATAAACGCGTACGATTGAGTTACCCGATGACCGTCGGATAAATCTGCTTTACCGGGGGGTAAAAATTTAACTAACTAACTAGGTAACTCAATCGTACGCGTTTATCCATACATTTAATGTGACTGATAAACCGGCCCTAAATCAAAGTTGGTTCTTACCATGCATGAACGTGTAGGTGACATTTAACTTCGACAGAAAAATGAACTTGGCAACAGAGTAAGTAGGTATATGTTTACAACAACACAGAGAAGGAATGCTGAACCATGCACCGAGAAGGATTGTGGACCGAGCACAAGGCCGAAGGTATCAGGCTCTGGATCAGCAGAGTTTGCACTATCAATGAGGGCCGTGCACAGAGTACTGGAGACAAGGTGACCGTGGTGGTACGAAACTCGAAAACCGGAGTGTTGAAAATTGCGTATGATCGGAATGTTGGAAAAGGCGCGTGACACTTTCGCGTAACTTTTTTTTGGATAGTTACCCTAGGGCTATAATAATAAACCTTTGTGTAATAATTTGCAGTGTTTTTTTTTTTTTCACTCGCTATGACTGACCATAAGGCTCGCGGTACAACTAGACCTCAAATGGCGCCTATGTTGTATGTCACTTTTAAGACATACAATAGAGTTGAGCATTTCGAAACGCCCTGACTCAAAATTTAAACAATTTTTTGTTCATTAATTTAAGTTAGGTAGTATCGAATTTTCAGAAAACCACCCACAGCTCTATAGGATCCACCATTACCTCCTTATTTGATCTTGAAATCAGGACAAAAGATGTTTGATGCACAAATGAATGTTTAATGAATTTTGTGCGAAAATATGGTTCATAGGTACTGATAGGTTGTGTGAAATCAGTATGCTCTGCAATCGATTGATCTATATAGAAAAGTTATAAACCGTTGTGTGATAGTCCTTTAGGACCGGATTTCTCCAGACCAATTCTCCCATCTACCGTTTTCACGGCATTTAAGCCTCAAAATGTTAAAAGCTCTACAAGCTTGTATCCCGAAGGATGTAATCGCAGAAATTCCAGTTTAAAGTTAGTTTCCCTATTATGTTTTCCAGTGAATGAAGACTTGTCTCGTCCATTAAGGCTAAATGTCACGATGTTTTAGTGTGATTCTGAAATAAGAGATGGCAGCACCGTCAGGGCCAAATTTTGTTTACTCCTCAGTTGAGAACGGATCGAGATATTTTAATTCCGCAAACGGATTTATTTTCAAGATCACCGTAGAATTCCGGGTAATTGGTTTAGAAAGTGTGCAAAAATTTTTTGCACACAGTTCCAACAAAAATTTGTTCAAATTTCGAACATTTTCAAAAAGTGGCCTTATAGCCACTTGCAGAACCTTCATCAGAATACGAATCCGTTTGCAGAATTTTTCTAACTTGATCATAGCCGTCGGATTCGCGTTTTTACGATTTGGAGAGGGGGCGAGGGGGGCGATCATGGGCTGGGGGGCGAGGGGGCGGCGGCGGCGGCGTTCAAACGCCCGCCACCCGCGCGACCTTCACCTTCTCTCCGACATTCATGTTTTGATAGTTTGCACCCTTTCATCACTATTCTTTTTTCCTGGCCACCTTATAGGTACCATCAACCTTCCCATTTCCAACTTCTCTTCCTTGAGGTTGAACGAATGTGGTGAAATTGCCATAAAAAGCAAGATTCTCATATAATTAACTTATGAGCAAGATTCTATTTTAATTTGATACTGATAATGGTTTGCACTACTAAATAGTTGTTTCTGAAATTGTGGTAATTTTAGTTCATTGTACATGGAGTAGGTAGGTACCTATTTGTTCAAATTTCAATGTACCTAGTTGCAAAAGTGATCTAACATCATTCTAGTCTCGGCCGTTTATTTAGTTGAACTAGCAATAGAAGGTTTATCGGGGCATATTTCTCCCAAATTCCCTCTTAATTATTCTAGGAGTTACACTATTAATTTTCCTTGTTTTCAAAAGTCATTCGTGATTTTATGTAAATATAACGCCTAACAATACTGAAGTGTTGCATTTTGAGGCACCTACTACCTACTAAATTACAAACATGACTGTCCAAAAATTACCATTAGTACAATGTAATAAATACCCTAGAACGAGGGATAGTGCTGTGGTCTTACAAGATAATTTTCTTACAGATGGCAACTCTAAGTGTTTACCTTTTCGGATTACTCGAAAAGTTCAAGGTCGCACCCCTTTCTCGTTCTCTAGCAATCCCGGTAACATCGGGGCACAGTAACTGTTGACGTTCGAGTTATAGTATGGCGTTGGTGATTTTACCTTCATTTCACTTCCGTTTCCGTGATTGCGCAGTGATCACTACTAACATCGTTTTTTAGGACGGCCCACAGTAAGAATTGGGCGACCGTAAGCGATTAGTCTGGGGTAAAGGAGGACACACTCAAAAGATAAAAGAACTCTGCGCATTGCTACTATCAGTTCCGGGGCCGTGATTTTCATAGGGGATTATCTGCAAGCCAATCTGAATAATCCTGAAAATTTTCATCGAATTCGTACGAAAAATGTAGGAGTTATGGCTGTTACAATGATTTTAAGGTTTGAGCATTCGCAGAGGCTAATGTCAATTTGGAGGCCGTGATTTTCGTGGGGACCATCTTCACCCCAATCCGCATAATCTCTGAAAATTTCATCGAAATCAGATGGGAAATGTGGAAGTTATAACTGTTACAAGGAATTCACTTTTGCGCATGCGCACTCACTACTATTAGTCCGGGGTGATGATTTTCATAGAGGACTATCTACACGCCAACCCGCACAATCCCTGAAAGTTTCTTCGAAATCGGAGAATAACTTGGTATAGTTATGCCCGATACAAGGATTTCACAACAGAATCAAAGACGGACAGACACGGAACCAAAATTGTTCAGGAAGGTCTGAAACGTAAAACGAGAGTGGAAATTTTGACTTTGGAGATCATTTTGACATGGATATGTCTTTTGGCTGGGGGTCAAGGGATTTTTCGTGTCACTTTTTTTTGCCACCAAAAATTCACAAACAAAATCATAACTACACCTATCGGTAGCTTTGAAGCAAGGCTTTCTAGAATACTGCAATATTATTACTACGTACATACAATCGGAGTTTTTATTTAGAAATTTTTTTTCAACCTTGAAAAGTGAAAACAATACTTCCGCTTGGTAGATTCGGAAATAAGAAATGCGTAGTACCTACCTTTTTTGGTGCTCTGTACAATGTTTGGGAAATCATACATTCCGAGTCTACCAAGGTAGCGGAAGTATTGTTATCACCTTTCAACGTTGAAAAATGTTATCCAGAATCAAAATTGTTACTCCAGTTTTACGTTCTAGACCCTCCTGAACAATTTTGGTTCCGTGCCTGTCTGTCATGAAATCCCCGCAACGCGCAAAACTATACAAAGTTATGGTCCAATTTCGATTTTAAAAAAATTTCAGGGATATTATGCGGGTTGACGTGTTGATAATCCCTTATGAAAATCATCGCCCCAAGATCAATCAAGTAGCCTCTGCAAAAGAAGCTAATGATAACCATTAAGTATCAGTATCAAATTAAAATAGAATCTTGCTCATAAGTTAATTATATGAGAATTTATCCCTAGTTCTAGGGTATTTATTACATTGTACTAATGGTAATTTTTGGACAGTCATGTTTGTAATTTAGTAGGTAGTAGGTGCCTCAAAATGCAACACTTCAGTATTGTTAGGCGTTATATTTACATAAAATCACGAATGACTTTTGAAAACAAGGAAAATTAATAGTGTAACTCCTAGAATAATTAAGAGGGAATTTGGGAGAAATATGCCCCGATAAACCTTCTATTGCTAGTTCAACTAAATAAACGGCCGAGACTAGAATGATGTTAGATCACTTTTGCAACTAGGTACATTGAAATTTGAACAAATAGGTACCTACCTACTCCATGTACAATGAACTAAAATTACCACAATTTCAGAAACAACTATTTAGTAGTGCAAACCATTATCAGTATCAAATTAAAATAGAATCTTGCTCATAAGTTAATTATATGAGAATCTTGCTTTTTATGGCAATTTCACCACATTCGTTCAACCTCAAGGAAGAGAAGTTGGAAATGGGAAGGTTGATGGTACCTATAAGGTGGCCAGGAAAAAAGAATAGTGATGAAAGGGTGCAAACTATCAAAACATGAATGTCGGAGAGAAGGTGAAGGTCGCGCGGGTGGCGGGCGTTTGAACGCCGCCGCCGCCGCCCCCTCGCCCCCCAGCCCATGATCGCCCCCCTCGCCCCCTCTCCAAATCGTAAAAACGCGAATCCGACGGCTATGATCAAGTTAGAAAAATTCTGCAAACGGATTCGTATTCTGATGAAGGTTCTGCAAGTGGCTATAAGGCCACTTTTTGAAAATGTTCGAAATTTGAACAAATTTTTGTTGGAACTGTGTGCAAAAAATTTTTGCACACTTTCTAAACCAATTACCCGGAATTCTACGGTGATCCTGAAGAGAAATCCGTTTGCGGAATTAAAATATCTCGATCCGTTCTCAAATGAGAAGTAAACGAAATTTTCTTCATTTTGGTGCTGCCACGTGGTGGCGGATTTTACAACTAAACTCGGGACATTTAGCCTTAAGAGATTGGTTTGAAATAAGACAACTTCAGTTCGTCGGTTTACGCTTTCTTCCAGTCCTTCTTAAGTGAATAGTAATGGGAAATTTACCACAGTGAACAGCTAGTGAAATGTGCGAATCTGAAATTAAAATTCTCTGATAACCCTTAGCTTCACAATGTTTTAAATGCTTTAAGGCATCATCTCCAAGCTACGTCTTCCCAAGTCGATCAAGAAATCCCAAAGTGTTATGATGGTTCAATTTCGGATATTTGAAGACAAATCTCGAAAAATTACCTTAATTTCTAGTTCATTTGGGAAGAAAATTCTTGAATAAGTTTGTTATCATGGTTCAACTTGGGATATTCGGAGGCAAATCTCGCTTTAATTTCTTGTTAATGTGGATAGAAATAGGGTTTTTAAAACCCAATTTCTAGAATCTATTTTAATATCGAGTTTGATGAGTGTTCTGGTTAAATGCAACTTGAGCATTAGTATCTTAGCACTGTATCTTTCCATCTATCAATGTATCCTAAAGTTACACCTGTAAAATTGATTATTTCGATGACCATGCTGTTTTTCAAATAGCATTTTCCCCTGGTTTGTTAGCATATTTAGCACCAATAAAAAAAAGTGCCTTGCAGAGGCAGCGCATACCCCCCAGGGGTAGCGGGCTCGAATCCCAGCCGAGGCTAAGCATTTTTTTGATCCAATCACATACATCTACTCACTTACATTTGTCATCCGAATTTGAAGAAATTCTCTAGGATTGTCCAGATTAGCGTGTAGATGGTCCCCTATGAGGGTAGTGAAAGGTACTTAGAGATTGGTGTTTTGAGATTAACTACTATGCATCGGATCATCTATATAATCGGGTTGTGGATACGAGGAAGCTATGTGCCACACCCACTTGGCAGACGTTTTTTTTTTTTCGGGCATATTGAATTTATCAATACTTGTCGAGATTGCAATGGCGAACGTACAAAATGCGTAATTTGCTCTCGTTAGAAGGAACCTTCAAATATCGCCAAGTCGACCGCAACGAACACTTTTTTCTTGAAAAATAACTAAACTTACTGGACCTGATCCAGAAAAGTCCACGTTTGTGCGGCGGGAGAAATCTATTTCCAGCTATTCTTGAGTGATCCAAGTTATTTTCTGTTGTTGGTTAGCTTGTGACTGAATGATAATTACAGTTTTTTCAAAAGATACGTGTTCCAGGTCGCAACCTAGAATATATGAATGTCTTATCACGTAGTTGGAGGAACTGATGATGATACCACCTCGATGATTGATGTTCACTTGTATTTATTATGTATTGTGAAATTTCAAAATTTAATTCGTAATAATGAGAGACTGTTTATGACTATGTCAATGGAAGATGGCTTACCTAATTTCTAAATAATGACAACTGATTACAGTCATAGGGACTAATCGGAGTGGCCTGACTCGATGAACTCAACGACCTGAAATGACTCAATGAACCAACATAAATTAATGTATTAATGAAGAGCATAACTTGTCTGAATGGATTGTGCGCATGGGTCGGAAAAACTGTTTGATGTTATTGCTTCCGAGTCTACCAAGGTAGCGGAAGCTTTGTTTTCACTTTTCAAGGACGAAAAAAAAAAGTTCTCCAAAATCAAAATTTTCACTCGCGTTTTGCGTTTTAGACCTTTCTGAACAATTTTGGTTCAGTGTCTGTGTGTCTGTGTGTCTGTCTGTCTGTCTGTCATGAATTCCTTGTAACGCGCATAACTATACGAAGTTATAGTCAGATTTCAATGAAATTTTCAGGGATTGTGCGGGTTGGTGTGTAGACGGTCCCCTATGAAAATAATCATCCCCGGACTGATAGAAGCGACTGCGCATGCGCAAACGTGAATTCCTTGTAACGGCCATAACTTCCACATTTTCCATCCGATTTCAATGAACTTTTCAGGGATTGTGCGGGTTGGTGTGTAGACGGTCCCTATGAAAATCATCATCCTCGGACTGATAGAAGCGACTGCGCATGCGCAAACGTGAATTTCCTTGTAACGGCCATAACTTCCACTTTTTCTACCCGATTTCGTTGAAATTTTCAGGGATTATGCGGATTAGTATTTACATGGTCCCCTATGAAAATCACCACCTTCGGACTGATAGTAGCCACTGCGCATGCGCAAACGTGAATTCCTTGTAACGGCCATAACTTCTACATTTTCCGTACGATTTCAATGAAATTTTCAGGGATGTTACAGATTAACTCGTTTTGATGTTTTGAGATTAACTACTATGCATCGGATCATCTATACAATCGGGTTATGGATACGAGGAAGCTATGTGCCACACCCACTTGGCAGACGTTTTTTTAATCTAAACTAGACCTCATTCTGAGAATTTTGAAACCAACCGCGACCTTCTATTGTTAAAAGACCTTTTTCTGTGATTTTTCAAAGTTTCGAATGTTTGACGTCACAGTGGTGGGTCCTGCCCAGGCGGGAAGAGCGCGTGACGTCATAAACATTCGAAACTTTGAAAAATTAAAAAATGATCTACTCATCCAAAAAGAGAACGGCTAGTGTCAAAATTCTCAGAATGAAGCCTACTTTCGATTAAAAATTTAAAAAACAAGAAAAATCAGGCGCACCCCCCATTATTGAATTCAATTATTTCGGGTGCGTTTTTAGGACGTCCCACAGTAAGACTTGGGCGTCCTTATGCGATTGATCTGGGGATACAGATCATCTCTGAATTTCATGGGGAACACCATTAAACCTGTGCTTAGAGATGATATTTGGTGTCATTTGTTCATCAAAAAACAATATTTCCTTATAAAATTCTTGTCTTTTTTTAGTTCATGGAGTAACATAGGTGGTGCAGAATTTGTATTGGAGGATTATGATAAATTAAATGAAACGTTGAAAGCCGTAAATCTGATCGGAAGATTATCAGTCCCTAAAATCCCATCAACTATGCTCACTTATGAAATAAAAGCTATTTTGAGGGCTCTTTCACTCCAAAATGGGCAACAAATGGAAATTGAATCGTAATAGCAATGAGATCTGTGTTTGTACAGGCATTATGTTAGTCCATGGTACAGATAGATCATCTCTGAGTTTCAAGGGGATAACAAACCTTTAGAAACCTGATGCTGAGAGGTATCTGGCGCCATGGTGACACCACTCCTTTGTACACGGCGACACAAAGATAGTTCATCAAAAGCGAAAGTCAATAGCTATATTTTATTTTAAAATTCACGTCTTTTCTAAGTTTGTGGACTAAAATAGGTTCAGAAATTTGACTTGTGGATCATGATAAAAGAATAAAATGATTAAAGCTACTGAATTGGTCAGAAGGCTATCAGCCTCTGATATGCCATCACTCACGCAGGAGTCAAAAAGAGCTTATATTGTAGACTCATTCACATTAAAATGGGCAACAATTTGAAAATAATAATTTCGTCTAACTTGGGGTTTTGTATCGTTTCAGCAATAATATTTACTTATGTTCGTTTTAGTGAACCCTTATAGCACCATGACATCTGTGGGGCTTCAACACGTTGGTGTACGTTTCTTGGGGTACATATCAGCTCTCTGATCTCATCACATCTGACTGATAAATAATGTGATTAAATTAAGTTAAATCTGATGGATTTCTTGAAATTTTGTCAAACTCAATTTTTACAGATCAACAACTTGAATTCGTTTACCAGATATTTTGAACATCCGTCGCAAATACCCTTTAAAAGAATATATTCCAGTAGTCGTAGGATAATATTAATATGTCATCCGAATCACTGTTAGGAGTCTAAACGAATTAATTAGGTTGATGACCTACAGATTTTTCAGGCTAGACGATAAAAATATTCCACTCACCTCCTCGATGAATCATATCTTTTCAGGCGTTTCTAACATGATTTCTGGTTGTGGTTATTTCGATTCGACGAAATCGATGCAATTTTGGAGGATTCGAGGCCGGGGAAAAGTGAGGGTTCGACTGGTCTTTCCTGGTTCGGGATTCGTCAGAGTTTATTGTTACCTGCTGGTTTCCCACCTTCGTCTGAACGGTTGCTGGAAAGGGTGAATATCAAGTGGTCAGTGCCAAGGGTGCCAAAGGGTGAGTGATCAAGTTAGGTTAGGGCCTAAACCTGAGATGGGCATAGTCATAATCGTAATTTCAATTACGATTATAATCATAGGGAAATTGTATGATTACGCTGTAATCCTCCCAAGCACTGAGTCCCCCCGTCAAAAAGTTGATTTTGTTGAAAAGAAAAAAAAACGCTGCAAACTATTACACAATGGTTTATTATTTTCTATATTGATCACTCGTTCTCAAAGCCACCAACCATCCAAAATGAAGAAAAACATCGATCACATTTCGGTCAGCTAAAATTTGAACGGAGATTAGGCCTCATTTGCGATTCACTCTCGTGTTGCTCATTTATCGTACGTCCAACCCTTACATTCTCGTAGGGATCGAACGGTTTGTCCTACAGAGCTCCGCGTGGTCTCAAAAAATTCTAAAAATTCTATAAAATCTTAAGGTGGTGGAGAAACAATACCTTTATTTCAAAAATTTTTGAGTTAGGGCGTTTTCAAAATTTCAAAATTCATTTTTGAACCCTTAGAAGTGACCTACATCAACCAAAATTTTCGAGGCACAAATAAACCCCAAATGGAGCCTACTTACCAAATTTCATCAAAATCGGTCAATGCTAAGTGGGGAAAGTGCCGCGTACTGCGGACGGCGGACGGACGGCCAAATTTTTATTCGATTTTTGGATTCTACGTACCTTGAAACGTAAACCATCAAATTTTGAGGGGTTATTAAAAAAATTTTTGGTTGACTGAACCCAAATTTCTCCCCTAAATTCGATTGTAAAATGTATTTTTATTATACCATTGGAGAGTTGAGCTCTTTGCTCAGTTTTTGGTGATGAGGTACGTGAAAAACTATGCGTAAGTTAAACCCTAGATTGTAGATTGTAGATTGTAGGTGAATCCGCGGATCAGGGTGATGGAAGCCCAAAGCGCTGAAGCCTGGTGGCTTATTGTGCTATTCCGCGGATTCTGTTCCTAGTCAGAGAGTCCTAGCCCTTTGGTAAGGGCCAGTAGCGGTTTGGCTAGGTTTGTGCTGGGAAAAGCCTCTATGGGTGTAGGTGACCCGAGGAGGTGAAATCTGCGATTTGATAGCATTTCGCAATCGAATATTATGTGGGAGGCTCTTTCTTCGGCCTCTCCACACAGCCTGCAGAGGGTTGTATTCTGATTTACCCCAATGCGGTTAAACCCTAACAGCCAAAAGGAAAAATAGGAATTTTTTTGTTTTGTTATTGGGACGGGGCAGCCCTTAGTCACTTAGCCCTTAAGCCCTTAGTCACTTAGCCCATAAGTTTGATCTATTGTGACAAGATTCCCTTTTCACTTTAAGTGCCCGTTTGAGAACCTCTTCTTTCACAAAGTGAAGAAGTATTTCGGGCGTTTTCCGAGCAATTTCGGCCGGTACCCTTAGGTACCGAAATGCCGGAATCTGGTAGATGCTACAGCACGACACTCACAGAGGAAGTGTTCTGCTGTCTCGACTCCTTCGTAGCAGAGCCAACATTCAACTGTCCTGGCCCATCTTGTTGAGATGGTATCTCAGGGGGCAGTGGCCAGTCAGAAGACCTACTATGGTGCGATGGTCCTTCCTCCATAGTGACAGCAGAGCTTTTGCTCTCTTTTTAGAGATGGTGATTAGCTGCTTGGCTTACCTCTGCTTTGGAGTGTTGCGCCAGTATTCAGCTCTCTTGCTGTCCTCCCATTTTTGGACCTGTTGAGAATGAAGCTCTTAGTAACCCCGAGTAGGGGTTCAGGGCCAAAACATTGGGATTCCGATCCCTGCTTAGCGAGTCGATCGGCTTCTTCATTGCCATCTACTCCTTCATGGCCAGGGACGCAGAGCAAAGTCAACTTATTGCCCCGAGCCGCAGCCTTCAGGGGGTTCAGACAATCCCAGGTTAGCCTTGATCTTATTGAGTAGGCTGCAATGGCCTTTAGGGCTGCCTGGCTATCAGACATTATGTAAATTCTCGAACCTTTGAGTCGTTTTTTGACGATCTCTTGTGCGCATATTTCTATGGCATGGGTTTCAGCCTGATAAATAGTCGCTGTTGTTCCTAGGGGTTTGGTTAGGCTGAAATTTGGGCCTTTGATGCCTAGGCCAGCTTTTTCATTCACCACAGAACCATCTGTGTATCACAGAAGTGAACCTGGTTCATATTGAGGCGTGCCTCTTTTCCAGCATTCACGATCATTAATGATCACTTTAAAGGGTAGGTAAAAGTTCATTCCCTCTGACATAATGTCAGGGACTGACTTAGCCACTGGATCGGTGTGGACTTGGTCCAGTATTTCCAGGTGGCTCCCTTTACGAGGGGGAGTTTGAGTTTTCCCGAGTGCAGCATTCTGGTAGCCCCCAGGAAGGCTGTCCTCTGAACAAAGATGTGGAGAGAGGTGAGGTCAAGAAGAACCTCTAGTGCTGCTGTAGGGGTGTTACTTATTGCTCCAGATATACCAAGGCATGCTTGGCATAGGAAATGTTGCCAATTTGACAAAAATTACTTTACAACTTGATCAACGTGATTTTTCACCCGTCAAGATCCCGAAAATAGTTTTTGTTGGCACTAGAGAGATGGGAAATTTGACGCCCGTTCCAACGGAGCCCTGTTCGTTACATGTTTACGGTAAATTAAGATATTTGTATGTTCATTTTAGTAGTACCTAAGATGAAGACACGAAAAAAATCTTAAAATGAAAAAACCTGGAAAAATAAGGGGTTAAAACAAAATTGCTAGGAGAAATTTTCTCTCATAAATTTGTTGTAAATCTGACTCCCGAAATTTTCCGGTTCTTAACTCGGGAGACCCTGTATACAGAAAATAACAAACCTTCGTGTAATCACTTGCGCGTGTTTTTATTCGATTTTCGGATCTTGAATACCTTGAAAAGTAAACCATTAAATTTCTAGGGGAGAAGGGGGTTAAAACTTTATCTTACTCGATTCCAACGGTTCATTATTGAAAATTAAAAAAAAAAAAATTACTTATGTCCGGAGTTGAAGACGCTTCCACACGTGCCCGAACCTAACCTGGCAGATGTTCAGTCTGGTTTCTAGGTCATAAAATGATTACAATCAATAAAATGTAGAACGCGGTCGGAAGTAAGTTTTTTGGTGAAAATGTTCGAAATGAAGAACCCTCCATCCGTGCAGAAGTTGCAGGAATGGGGTTTCCATTCCATTGTATTCAAAATCCGTCAACTGAATTTTTTTTGACTAGTCATCACAGACATAATAGGGATTCACCCTCCATAATCTCGACGTCGATTCTAGGGTTGTGGGGATACAAAATGTTCAATGTGCTTGATTGTTTCTATTCATATTCTGAAGATAATGAAAGGGTTCATCAGAGATTCATATAGTCAAAAAGTTAGGGCGTTTTCAAAATTTCACCCCTTAGAAGTGAAACATCAACCAGAAGCTTCGGGGCACAACAGTTGTATGCAACAACCATCTAAGTCGAATTTTGGTCAAATTGAGATAACTTCAGATTTCTCATCTCTGGAGATACCTCCAGAAGAGAAACCTCAAGTTCTTTATAACCTCCAGTTGTTATTACTGAAAAATTTCAGCTCATGGCCCAAGAATTATCGACAATTTGTTATTTCATAACAGTTTCATCACTCACATCCCTGTTTCGCTTAACCATCTAACTCTGGGTGGGACTTGCAAGCTAAGATTCCAGCTATAGCTGCATAGATGCAACAATCCGTCTAAGTCGACTTGGATGGTAGTTTTCTCTGAGTCAGATTTTCGCTAAAAGCGTCGGAGTCGGTGACGGTTTCTTTGTTTGTCACAGTAAAAATTCGCAGTAGGCGTTTATCATCTATTTGCTGCTTATTTCATTTGTTTGATCTGGCGTACCACGTTTTGCAATAAACGCAAATCTCCCAGCAAGTGGGATGGGATTCACTTAACTTCATGCGTCGACGATCTAATTTTATTAGATCATGTGGGGGGCAAAATCGGAGCATTAGGACGGTCGTAATTTTGCTTCACATTCTTCACTCGGAGGAGTTTAGTTTAAATATCATTACATTAAAATATTTACTCTCAGATCATAGATTCCTGCCGAATGACTCCGAATTCGGAGATGTGGAGTGCTTATTAAAACACCAAGTCAGACTATACACTCTTAACGATTATGTTAAGTAATGTAATGTAATGTAAGACGATTTTGTAATGTAATGAAGGCTTGCAGAAAGAAAAACAAATTTGTAGTAAACAAGATCAAGAAGAAAGACTTCTTGTCTGTCGTCATCGAAGGATAGGTACGGTTTAGAAGACATGGAAGAGCTGGAGAAGCAAAATGTTTCCTATCTGAGATCCAGAAAGTTGTACGATTATGTTTCTTTCTTAAATTACAATTTTATGATTTTAAATTAAAAAAAACATTAAAGAAATTATGATGTCATTAATTCGGCAATCATAATCTCCAGGCAAGAGGGGAAAGAAGAGCCTCTTTTATCGCTTAAATGGTTATTGCATAACTGGACCACTCTATAAAATCAGTTATGCAATAACCAATTTATCGATGTTAAAGACTCAAAATTTCTTTGGAGAGGATTTAATTTTGATTTTTCAAGGAAAACAGACCATACTGGTTCTATACAAATAAAAAAGTGCAGTAAAATAGCAATATGTAAAGTGGAGGCAGCATTTTAGGAAAATATGCGTTTCCCAAAATCAGCATTTTTGAACTTGGATGGTTATTGCTGTAAAGTCCCGAGATGTAATGCTACGGTAATAGAAAGTTGCTAAATGTAGAAAATAAGTTGTAACTTGCAAATTCAGAAACCAGCAAAAGAATGAATCTTTATTTATGAAATCTTAGACCAGATGACAATATTATGGGGTTCAGTATAACTATTAGGTACTATCATCATCACATCTTCCCTCTCCCGGGATTTAATGTCCAAACAAAAGAATTTAGGAATTATGAATTGTTATAAAAAATTATGAAGTTAGATTGGGATAAGACCCACACGGTTTCTCCGTACCGATTGTCCATCATCTATATTCACATCGTACGATCGAGGTGCATCTAACTTCTTTGAGATGATCCCTTTTTTCTTCATGTCGATTACCCATACTTGTCGACCTGGTTGAAGAGGAGCTAGATCTCTGGTCCCATGCCTTTTGTCAAACAACTTTTTCATTCGACCACGTAAATTTTCCTCTTTCTCCCTAACTTCTTCGCCATTTGGAGTTCTCGGAATTAGATTTTTCTCCAAGATTGGAAGAATCGTCCTCAGCTTGCGCCCCATAAGCAATTCGGCGGGAGAGTATCCGTTCTCCAGAGGAGCGGAGTTATAAGCCAATTGTGCCAACATTAGGTCTTCGTTCTTGATCAATAAACGTTTTGCCATATTCACTCCAGATTCTGCCAGTCCGTTTGATTGGGGGAAATGAGGGCTACTTGTATTGAGGGCTATTCCCATTTCCTGGCAGAATTCTTTAAATTGTTGGCTGCTGAATTGAGGGCCGTTGGACACCATCTCATTTAGCTCTAGCTTGAGCTGGTTGAAGAGTGGCAATGGTACACGCCTTGGAGCTGTTACGGCGTAGGGACTCACGTTAGGTCGAATTTTTATAGAATATGGGGGTCCAGACATTGTGCCCGGTGCATTTGGAAAAATTGATTTGAACCGTTCTTCTGTTTCTACGAACGATGAAATATCTGCTTCACAAGATTGAATGGCGATGTCTTCTGACCATGAAGTTATAAGTTTCAATGGCTCAATTGCAGGTCTACCTAGAAGAGGTTCGCTGAGATTATCGATCACGTAAATTGATTCTGCTCCCTCTTTGGAACCCAACCGAAGATTCCCTAAGAAGGAACCCGAACAGGCCAATTTCCCTTTCCCGGCATGGAATATATTTCCAGGAAATTTTGCCAGCTCCCGGGTGGACTTACCCAAAGGAATAAATTGGGTTTTGGGTACACATGTTACGCCCGCTCGTAAATTACGTTGATTTTCTTTTTGAAGTGTTGGTTGAATTTTTCTTTGACAGTATCGTCCGAAAAAGATTGCTCTTCTGTAAGCGCAAAAGTAGAAGAGATTATCTCGGCATTTGGGCCCATAGTCAAAATGAGAGAATCGATCTGTTTAGACTCTTCAAACTCAGACAAACCTGAAGTGTTTCGCCATCTTTCGAATCGGCGAAACCAATATTCCCACTCGCTTTCAACAAACGTAAACGGTTCTGGTGATTTACCTGGATAAATGAAGAAGTTCCGAGGTTGGATAGGATGCGCGACCGAAGAATCGGGCGAACTTAGTCATTTCCTTAGCTTGGGAGGCATGGTGAGAACACACCTGACACCATGTAAAGTCCCGAGATGTAATGCTACGGTAATAGAAAGTTGCTAAATGTAGAAAATAAGTTGTAACTTGCAAATTCAGAAACCAGCAAAAGAATGAATCTTTATTTATGAAATCTCAGACCAGATGACAATATTATGGGGTTCAGTATAACTATTAGGTACTATCATCATCGCAATTACTTAACACGGTCTAATTGCTTAACACGGGTCTAGTTACTACACCCCAAATGGAGCCTACATACCAAATTTCATCAAAATCGGTCAATGCTAAGTGGGGAAAGTGCCGCGTACGGCGGACGGACGGCCAAATTTTTATTCGATTTTTGGATTCTACGTACCTTGAAACGTAAACCAACAAATTTTGAGGGGGGGTTGAACAATTTTTTGTCTTGGCCGATTCCACCACGAAATAAGAAACCGAACAAGAAAGAAGAACCACGGAAATCGGTTGAGAACTGTGGCCTGGGCAGACGACACAAGATTTTTTCACACAGAGATATTCACCTGTCGTTTTTCGCTAATTTGGATTCAGTCTAAAACGGATTAGTGTGACGTTATATTTTGTTCGGTTGTTGTCAAACTTCACCCCAGATCGATCGCATAAGGACCCCCAAGTCTTACTGTGGGACGTCCTAAAAATGTGTCGAACTACCTGACTGCAGAGAGTAACCGCTACAACAATGGTGTTTAGTTTTGTATTCTTGACTGTTGACTTTATTGCAGTTTCGATTGTTGTCTTTCTTTTGCATTACACGGCTCGGCTCTAAGCTACGATCCACGCAGTTTCGTCATTCTTCCATTTCCTCAAAGTCGACGTTTTTCTTCCCCAAAGTCGTTGCGTTTTTAGAAGATTTCACTTAAGTAGGATCCCCGTAGATAGATAGATATTAAATATCTAACAAATATCTAAACAAATTTTGTTTGTTGGCTCCATTTTGTACAATTTTTTCAAGAAGAAAATGCATAAAGGGATGGGATTTGCTCTGATGTCCTACCCAACAACCATTGGCCCGTGTTGTAGGGTAGGATCTTTGCAAAATTGCTCCCTCTGGGTAAGTAAATTGATAAACACGTATATATTAGGTATGATACAAAAATCATGTGATATATATATGATATAAATTATATTATATTACTATACATGATAATCTCTAATCCTATACATAAATATGCTGTATAGGATTAGAGATTATCATGTATAGTAATATAATATAATTTATAAGCCGCTCGCATCTAAAACCCCCTGTAACTAGCCAACTTAACACTTATTAGACTCGGAAACAATAATAGAATGATTGATAATAAATTTATGATATGATTTTCTTATGATTCATTGTTCCTAATTAGACGCAATTTACATGGTTATTATTACGTTTTATATTAAAAGGGTCTCAGTCGGTCGCCGTTCGTTCCTCGTTGCGGGTCAGTATTTTCCTAAATTGCAGGGGCTCAAACTTAAAAAGTTGTACCTAAATTTGAAATGTTCAAGGATTTTCGAAATTCATTAGTGCTTGGGCCTAGGGAATAGAAAAACGGTGCAAATTATTACACAGAGGTTTATTATTTTTCTATATAGATCACTCGTCTGCAAAGAACAGCTTTGCCATTGTTACCACCAACCAACTTGAAGAAAAACATCGATCGAATTTCGGTCAACTAACATTTGAATGGAGATTAGGCCTCTTTTGCGATTCACACTCGTGTTTCTGATTCATCCTAAGTCCAACCGTTAAATTCTCGTAGGGAATGAACGGTTTGTCCTACAGGGCTCCGAGTGGTCTCTAAAAATTCTATACTGATCTTAAATTGATGGAAAAACAATACATTTATATCAAAATTGTTTGAGTTAGGGCGTTTTCAAAATTTAAAACCTTTTTTTCAAACCTTAAAAGTGACCTACATCATCCAAAATCTTCGGGGCACAACTAAACCCCAAATGGAGCCTACTTACCGAATTTCATCAAAATCGGTCAATGCTAAGTGGGGAAAGTGTCGCGTACGGCGGACGGACGGCCAAATTTTTATTCGATTTTTGGATTCTACGTACTTTGAAACGTAAACCATCAAATTTTGAGGGGGTGTTAAAATTTTTTTTTCTTGGTCGATTCCAAAGGTTTATTATTGAAAATAGTAAACCAAAACTAAAACATTGCCGCTGGAATCATCAAAAAAATCGAACAATAATGCCAGAGAAATGTGGGAAGAACCAAACTGAATAAATATTCCCATAAATATTTTCCATATTTCTCTGGCATTATTTTTCGATTTTGATGATTCCAGCGGCAATGTTTTAGTTTTTCTATTCCCTAGGTAGAAGCACTAATGAATTTTGAAAATCCTTGAACATTTAAAATTTAGGTACAACTTTTAAAGTTTGAGCCCCTGAAATTTATGGAAATTTGAGGAAAGACTCAAATTTTGGTTGTTCTATGAGGGCAACGTGGTCACACCATGGCTACTGGTCTAGTGCATGAAGATCATGGGTGTAAACCGCTGTAGAGATGAACAAGTTCAGTACCGAGGAGGCTGATGGGATGCTGACCTCAGGTCTTTAGGGAGGCCAAAAGGTGTCCCTCAAGCGGAATTTTCGCTCGCAATCCGCGACGGATCCCACCAGGGGGTCCCGCCAGCCGTCTCGACTCCTCGCGCGGGACCATCCGGGGGTTGCTTGCTGTAGGTTGTGAGTTCCCGACGACGAACCTCAAGATGGAAACGAGCGATCGGGAGGGATGGCCCGTCGGCTCTCCTCCGAGCCCTCGAAAAAAGGGGGTCAGAGGAGAGAGGAAGGGCCTAGCGATGGGAGGGAGGGGCGGAGGGGTCGCTCAGCCTGCCCGCACGTGTATCCACGTGTCGCGGGGGCAACGCCCTGGCCCGTCCTTTAACACTATTGTTAACATATGGAGTTCTCTTACACAATCACTGCCTTGTTTACCAATTCCGCTCCGTCCTCCCGACTCCTGTGATGAAGGAGGAGGACAAGATGAAAAAATATGGTTCTGTTCTTGCCACATCGTTTAGGGGAGTAGAAAGTTATTTTTTCTAGGCAGCTACATATTTTTGGGTACCAAAATCCTACCCCTAATATCCTGAAGTATCTTTTTGGAAGTCCGAAATTTACCCGCGACAGTTTACCCACTTTCAAGCCAAAACTGATAGCCATTGGCTATCACGATACTCCAACTATCCTATTGTGTAAGAAAACGTAATTTTTTAAAAATATTCTTTATTCCATCAAGTATTACTTATCAACAATATTATTTTGAAAATGTGGACAAGTATTCAAAGTAATTCAAAACAAATTGTTAAGTAATGCATTCCAGGATAAGCATTGTGTCAATATAAACCAGTTGGTGAGTTATAAAACACGTTTTTATTTACCTTCCTCCTGCACAAAACTGTTTCACTCAATGTACCTATGTAATTTGGTTAGTATTTGGAGTAAGAAATAGTGGACCCCCCCCTCCCACTCTCCTTAGCCGCCATAACACTTCTAGCGGCACGGGAGCCTCGAATTTGAAGAGCTTTTGAAAATCCATGAATCTACGATAACCCACATGCGAATTCGAGTTCACCCCCCACCCCCCTCCCCAAACCAATGGTGCCAGTCTGGCACCAGAGCGGAAATAAGTCGTAACAGTTGAACTTTCATCTGTTCAGGCGGTCCGTCGAAATTGGCATCCGTATTCAAGGTGAAACACACAAAAACCCACGAAACACGTGGTTTCTGGTGCCCTGGCACCATGGTGGCACCACTGATTTCTTTCCACGGTGTCACAAAGAATAATTTCCCTCAATTACAAACAAATAACATTGGGTAAAATTAGTAAGCCATAAAGGAACCGAAATATTGAAAAATCGGATATTTTGTGAATATTTTCCCTCACTCACCCCCTCCCTTGCTAATTTTGATACTCTGGTGGAATAGCGTGTAACTCGGAAGATTTCTGAATCGAACAAAACAGGAAACACACAAATCGGTTGGAAATTGAGGCTTTGCCAGAGTTTCCAAGCTTATGCCTATAAACGCAGGTTTTATGAGCATTAACCCCCCCTTTCCACCCTTAAAAAGCAAAATTCGAAATTCCGGCGACGTAGTGCACAACAAGTTAGATTTCCAGGAAAAAGAACCAGGAAAATCGGTTGAGAACTAAGACCTGTGCAGACGACACAAGATTTTGTCACACACACACACACAGACATACACCTATGGTTTTTTTTTCGCGGATTTGGATTCAGAATGGTCTAAAACGGATTAGTGTGTGGTTATTTTCTGTTGAGTGTTGTCCAACATTACCCCAGATCGATAGCATAAGGAAGCCCAAGTCTTAGGGCCCTACTGTGGGACGTCCTAAAATGTATGGTGGATGTTTCACTTCACTGCTTCACAAGTAAGCTAAGTCAAGTGGTTTGGTACGCTTCAATCTTCTGATGATATCACTTGTATCAAGGAGTTATACAGCTTCCTCGTTGATGTGACATTTTAGCCGCTGTAGGTGTCTCACAGCCTGTCGCTTTATAGCTCATCGTTTATTGTTTCGATCCGAAGCTCATGATGGAGACGTTCGTTTCGATAGTACCAAGGTACAACCGTTCTTAGCATATTGTTCTGAAATCATTGGGTGATGTCTCGATTTGACTGAGCCGTACAGCCTCAAAGCTGAGCTCCATAAGTCCAGAGTGGTTTAAGGACTTGGTTGAACAATGCAAGTTGTTCTGGATTTGACAACTTCGACCGTCTTCCCATTACCCAATGCATTTTTCTGAATATTAGAAGAAGTTCTTCCTTCTTTTTTAGGACGTCCCACAGTAAGACTTGAGCTTCCTTATGCTATTGATCTGGGGTAAAGTTGGACAACACTCAACAGAAGATAACCACACACTAATCCGTTTTGGACCATTCTGAATCCAAATCCGCGAAAAAATATCACAGGTGAATGTCTGGTTGAATGGATGGTTGGTGGCTTTGCAGAAGAGTGATTTATATAGAAAAATAATAAACCTTTGTGTAATAATTTGCAGCGTTTTTTGTTCGATGCGGAAAACTATTTGGTTGTGCACTACGTCGCCGGAATTTCGAATTTTGCATTTTAAGGGGGGCGGGAGGGGGGTTGATGCTCAAAAAACGTGCGTTTTTGGGCATAATCTTGTAAACTCTGCCCAGGCTTAAATTTCCAACCGATTTGCGTGTTTCAATATTTCGGTTCCTTTCTAGCGTACTACTTGTACTCAAGCTCTCTCCTCTTAATCCAGCTCTGCTAGTATACGCCCAGATTCGGTTGAATGCAACGGTTCGTTCTACAGAAGGAAGAAAATAATATCACAATGTGATATTCCTATAATATCTCATATTATAGGGTGAGCACCTCTAAGGTGTCCAATCATTGAAAGGATTGATTCTACAACCATTGTCAAACAAACAAAAAGTCCTCTTATTTTATTTAACTCCATTTTTCCAAGTTTTACCAATTTTAAATTTTTTTCTCGTGTTTTTGACATTATAATAATATTATAATATTATAATAATTTTTTGTTGGACATCTATATACATAAAACGCCAACCGTACGTACGTATGCACGGAGGGGTTGGAGGGGTCGTGGGAGTGGGGAGACGGGAGGAGTTGGGGGCGGGAGGAGTCGGGGGCGGGAGGAGTCGGAGGAGTTGTGGGCAGGAGGAGTTGGGGCGGGAGGAGTCGGGGGCGGGAAGAGTCGGAGGGAGTGAGTGGCGGAGGAATCGTTTTTGCCTACTTTTAGTAGGCTTTTCAGCTAGTTATAATGTCGAAAAATTTTAATGATATTGTCATTAAAATTACCAAAACTACCTTAATTTACCGTGTAAATGAAACAATAAAGGCACTGTTGAAAATAACATTAAATTTCCAATCCCCTGAGGCCAAACAAAAATATTTTGGAAAGATCTGGTGAAAAAAGAGCTCCAAGTAAAATTTGTGATAATGTTCTTAAATTTGATTTTTTCGACTCGTTCTTAAGCATTCATTAAAGAGTGTTTTTGAGATACACGAAAACGGGGGAACATCCTGATAATCTCAGCTTTCCAACGTTATAATCAAAATGTTTCTACAATCGAATTAAGGGTAGAAATTTGTGTTTGAACGCGGGGAAACGTGAATTTTTTTTTTTTCAACGAAATAAGCTTTCTAATAATATTAGAATTGATATTATCAATTGCAGTAATGTGAGCTCCTCCAGTAGAGTAGGTAGCCGCTCATTTTGAGTTTACTTCACAGTTTGCTCACCAGGATGCTTTAGAAGGCTGAGTTTTTCCCCATTTCAGTTTCTTAATAACCAAGAACTAAAATTTGTTACGAAGGCACCCTCCTCTTGGACAGTGATGATAAATAGGTTGGCACTTTTTGTCGAAATTTTGCTGTTTACCTCACACCGTAACAATGATGACTATTGATGTTAAGCTGAAAGTGTGTAATAATTTCCTCATTTACCTGTGGTGATGATCTCTTCATTATCTTGTGTTCGTGCTTCAGTGTTGTGTTTAATAAGCCGTTGAAAATTAATGAAAAAATTTCAATTCTGTGACAAACGAGAATAAATTTTGCCTGCTCGTCGATGGTTATTAGTTTTTCTTTAACGATATCTCATTACTTATATGGTTACTACAATATTATGATACTTATGTGTGTACATTTAGAGCACATGTGGCAACAAAATCATAAATGGATACCAACGATAGCTGGTGTTGGTATCATCCCATGTAAAACTTTCTGTCATGACTCCTACAAGATAAACCCCTTCCTTTTGCAAGTGGACCAACTTTTAAAGTTAGGAACCAACCTGGCTAGGAGAAAAGTCGGCATTCCTATTTTCATTAACACGTTTGATCACTAAAGCAAAAGATTCGACGTGCGTTTTGAATCTGTGAACAGAAAAACCGGGAAACGAGTTGTTTGAAGACATCTCCGGTGGCTGCGACACTTTCCGTGGTCGTTGCCGACGTGACGGCCGGCACGTCGGTAGCCGGCATTGGCCGAGAGAAGCCGACGTCGCCCGAGCGGTCAACTGAAGTCCGAGTGCGCTACACGCCGCGCCGCTCCCTGGTCGATGCCCGCCAACAGGGCTGACCTGTTCAAACCATTTCGTTGAGTTTGAACTTGCGATTCAGCTAGCAGTTCAATACGAAATAAACAGAGTTGATCCAAAAGAAAATTTAACTTGGAAACAAAACATTTGAATGAACATTACACACAGAAATGGCCTATTTTACTTATGAGAAAATTTTAAATGAAAAAAAGAACCTAAATTTATGTAATTTATCCCCCGTCTGCTTAGAACACAGCTTTGCCATTGTAATTACCTACCAACCATAGGTTTCCATTTACTACCTACCTACTTCACAATAAAGTTAGTTTACTTTGATGAAATATACGCTTCACACTCAATTCGAAGAAACAGGTAGTTGTGGGATGCCTGCACAAGGAAATTTGATTATTACTTGCTAAGAACGTAAAACTGAGTACAAATCGAAGAAAGGAACAACGATCCCATTTTGGTCAACTCAAATTCAAATAGAGATTAGGCCTCTTTTGAAATTTACACTCGTGTTGCTGAAATATCGTAAGCCCAGCCCTTGAGTTCCAAAGGGAGTGATCGGTCCTACAGAGCTCTGAGTGGTCTCATTCGATTCTAAAAGTTCAACATTATTTTAAATTAATGAAAAACCAATACCTTTATATTAAAAGTTTTCGAGCTGAGGCGATTTGAGAATGGTAACGCCTATTTTTCACCCCTTAGAAGTGACTATCATCAATCATCATCTCCGGGCACAACCCCAAATAGAGCCCATATACCAAATTTCATCAAAATCGGTCCAGGATAACTATGAAAAGCCGCGCATACCTCGATTTAAAGGGTTCGTCTTTGGAAATAATAAACCAAAATGGGAAGAATCGGGAAAAGTCGTCAAAATTGACCGAAAAACATGCAAAAACTTTCCAAATGTAATGTAAAGGGAAAGGAGAAGAGGAAGAGATTCACATTTTTTACAAATTTATTGGTCTTCGCTAGTAATGAAGTGATAGTGAGAGTGAGTGTCTGTAATAAAATCTTGCAAGTTAAATTCGATCCACTTCGATTGAGCTGAAATTGTGCGTGCATCTATAAATCGGATGGCTCAAATCGGAATATTATTCAATTTCAAAGGACCATCTTCCATTATACAGGGTGTTCCTGGCATAGCCTAGAAATTGATTCTACAACTAATTTGCGACTTTTTTTGTCTCTTGACTTTTTTTAACCTCTTTAAAATGTGACTTTTTCACTTTCAAGATGTTTTTCGTATTTCCGACCGTACGCCATTGAAACAGCAATAACTCCCTTGTTATTCAGTCAAAATTAAAATTTAATTAGACCGTTGGAAAGAGCGTTACATTTTTTATCTCCCTGGTGCTAAATAAAACTTTTAAAAGAAACTCAGATATTAAAAATCTCGAAAATCTCGGAAATTTACAGTTTTTTCAAACGTTTCTAAGCCTATCTGAAACTGCCTGTTTATTTCCCACTGTAACTTCAGAAGTTGGCCCAAATGCTCAGCTTTCCAAGTATGGTCAGAATAGGGTGTGCGCCTGGGTAGGAAAAACTGTTTATTGTTATTTTTAATCTAAGGTAGACCTCATTCTGAGAATTTTAGTACCAACCGCGACCTTCTAGCGTGTATCAATCTTTTCCTATGAATTTTTAAAGTTTCGACCGTTTATGACGTCACAGTGGGCTGGTGGGTCCCGCTCAGGCGAGAGGGGTGCGTGACGTCATAAACGGTCGAAACTTTGAAAAATCATAGAAACAGATCTACTCACGCTAGAAGGTCGCGGTTGGTGCCAAAATTCTCAGGATGTAGTCTACTTTCGATTAAAAATCTTAAAAAAAATCAAGGCGCACCCCCCATTGTTTCCAATAGTTTTATTAGTGGAGAAAACCGCGCTTGAATGAGAGAAAACAAGATTTTTTGGTTTATTATTTTCAATAATGAACCTTTGGAATCGACCAAGAAAAAATTATTGTTTAAACCCCCCCATCAAAATTTGTTGGTTTACGTTTCAAGGTACGAAAAATCCAAAAATCAAATAAAACTTTGGCCGTCCGTCCGCCGTACGCGGCACTTTCCCCACTACTACACTTAGCATTGACCGTTTTTGATGAAATTTGGTATGTAGGCTCCATTTGGGGTCTAGTTGTGCGCCGAAGATTTTGGTTGATGTAGATCACTTCTAAGGGTTGAAAAATAAGGGTTGATATTTGGAAAATTCCCTAACTCAAAAAATTTGTATTAAAGGTATTGTTTTTTGATCAATTTAAGATAGTATAGAATTTTTGGAATTTTTTGAGACCACGCGGAGCCCTTTAGGACAAACTGTTCGTTCCCTACAACAATTTAAGGGTTGAACTTACGATAAATCAGATACACGAGTGTGAATCGCAAAAGAGGCCTAATCTCTGTTCGAATGTTAGTTGACCGAAATGCGATCGATGTTTTTCTCCAATTTAGTTGGTGGTAACAATGGTAAAGCCGTGTTTTTTGCAGACGAGTGATCTGTATAGAAAAATAATAAAGCTTTGGGTAATAATTTGCAGCTTTTTGTCGTAGATCACTAACTAGTGATTTCAAAACTAATTTAAACATCATCTTACCCTACTACTACTAACTACGTTGTAGTAAATCTTGAATCAAAAATACTAAAAAGTTAAAAATAAAATTAAAGATAAAAACTTTTTAAAAACAAGCTTTCATTATTTGTTAATGAAGTGAATCAAAAAGTTGAAAATAAATTACATCTAATAAGAAATATATCTCTAGATAAAACCACTTTATCACAGTCCCA
The DNA here is from genome assembly GCA_009739505.2 of Apolygus lucorum. Classification (NCBI taxonomy): domain Eukaryota; kingdom Metazoa; phylum Arthropoda; class Insecta; order Hemiptera; family Miridae; genus Apolygus; species Apolygus lucorum. The sequence goes on from CM019176.2 coordinate 57,643,895, forward strand.
ATTTTATAAATAAAAGCTGGTTACATTTTTACATTTAGCATATTCTTTTTCCTCTTGCTATAACAATTAACACGCTTTTATTTCTAAAATTGGGACAACTTTTTAGTTCATTTTATTAAGAAACAATAGAAGCTTGTTATTTAAAAAGTTTTTTTTTATTCAATAGCATAGGTAGTATAATCTAAGCGAGTTTTGACAAAAATGTTGTTCGACAACTCATAAAAATCGAGAGCGCAAAAGCGCTAAGTCCATCCATCTTCCAAATTTTTTATTGACATTTTATGTCTTTACTATGGCACATAAATGAAAAATCGTCACGCGGGGATCGTCACGCGGGGAGCGTTATGAGGGGTTTTTTCTTAATTTCAGAAAAACTCATATTCAACAAAACTATTATTGACCTTCTTGATGATTAAAGCTTAAAAATTTAGTGAAGAAATTAAAAAGTTTAGCGTAATAAGCCATTATTCTAGGAATTGTGAACTGGTGAAAACTTCTTTTGCGTTTTTCCCAAAACTCCGTTTTTGGACAGCGCCTTTGTGAGGTATCGAAATACTGAGTCCCGTGATTTTCCTCACGATTCAAGTACTGACCCAAGATGTCTGATTGATTAACTTTTGATCTCACGGGAACCGGTTCTTACAATCAAAAAATCAAATATAATACATAAACGTCTGCCAAGTGGGTGTGGCACATAGCTTCCTCGTATCCATAACCTGATTGTATAGATGATCCAATGCATAGTAGTTGATCTCAAAACATCAATCTTTAAGTAGGTACCTTCCACTATCACTACAATCAATCTGCACAATCTCTGAATATTTTTCGAAAATGTAGAAGTTATGGCTGTTACAAGGATTTCACGTTTGCGCATGAGCACAAAATACTTTCAATTTAGGGGCCAAGATTTTCATAGAGACCATCTCCACCCCAACTCGCACTATTCCTGAAAATTTCATCGAAATGAGATGAGAATTATTGTAGAAGTTTCGGCTGTGGCAAGGATTTCACGTTTGCGCATGCGCTGCGGCTACTATCAGTCTGGGGGTGATGATTTTCATAGGGGACCATTTGCACGCCAATTCGAATAATCCTTGAAAATTTCATCGAAATCGGATGAGAACTGTAGAAGCTATGGCGGTGGCAAGGAATTCATGACAGACACACAGACAGACAGACATGGAACCAAAATTGTTCAAGAAGGTCTAAAACGAAAATCGCGAGTGGAAATTTTGATTTTGGAGAACTTTGTAATCTTTAAAAGTGAAAACAAAGCTTCCGTTACCTTGGTAGACTCGTAAGCAATAATGCTGATAAAATAAAGATCAAATTTAAAAAAATGTTTGTGGTCGATTTTTGAAATTTTTGAAATTTTATGTCTGCTTTGGCACATAAACTGAAAAATCGTCACGAAAACTAAGCAAGTCTTGCTCACGCGACCAATAAATAAATAAAATAGTCTCACTGTGTTGCGTAGAGAACAATCAACTGTTTTGATGCTTGGGTACATGAACTAACAACCTTACTTCACTACCTTGTTGTGTAGTGGTTGACATGAAAATGTCCCAATGTGTTGCAGACTCGTATGCAAGCATTTAATTTCTATGCAGGGTGTAAGGCTAACTGGTCTGCCATACTGTACGATTTCATCAAATTCTTGTGTTGTCCTTCTTGTCAAATCGCTCACTCCTAAGCGTCCATTGTATATATTATATACAACTGAGTGAAGTGCATGGGACAGTATGAAAAAGTACCGTCAGCCCGAACATGCTGATCTCGAGAGGATTTGAAGATTCGAACGTGTTGTGAATAAAGGTATATTACTGAGAGTCAAAAACCCAAATTTCTCGTCCTGCAATGAAATCTAGGAATGCCGTAGTTGGGAAATGGTTTCATCAAGTGATCGAGGTGCAGCTGGTAACACCTTTCGTCTAGCAAAGCATATCATCTGAAATCTTGCGCTTTGATCCCAAACCAGTGGCCTATGATGATCCCAAACCCGTCGCCTCGCCAGCCCCCAAACCCTCCATCCTCCTACATAATTAACCAATTTAAACATAATATAATATAATTTTGGGTTAGTTTTGTGTACTTGGTTTTAGCAGCGTTCAGTTCTCAATTGCTCGACCAAGATGCAAACGTTGAAGGAGTTTTCTCTTTTCCTCTTGGACGTTCGCCCATTTCACCACGAGTTTTCCTTTCTCCCTCAGCAACGAAGCTCGCCCGAAGGAAAAGGACGGGGCGGGTGTTGTCGACGCAGCACGAGCTGAACTCTGAAGGGTCATTGACCGAAAGGCTGCAAGGGCGCTAGAGAGAAGTGCCTGACACGAGTGGGTGGATTATTTATAAATTTTGATTTTTAGCTCAGGTTATCCTATTCGGTTGGGCAGCCTTCTCTCTCCGACTGACCGTTTCTGGCTCGGACTAAAAGTTCATTCTAACGTCCGCTACTCAGGAAGGGCATAGACGGTAGACAAATTCATCAGAGTATGGTGGAGGCAAATGCGTGGTAATTATATCAGTACATCAGCATGACCTCAAAAATCAGTAGTACGAGGACTGCATTTCGTTTTGCACTAGATGGTGAACGAGTAATTACTCTTTTTAAATCATCGAAAAATATAATTTCGATTGTAACGGCCCCACGACTCAACTCACGACCCCACGCATGAAATTAGTTCGTAGAAAATTTCTCTAAAATTAGTCACTAAGCTCCTACATAATATCCCCTTTTCCTCTTGGAATTTAACATCGTGCGAGGGGTGAGAGAGATTATCCTGAATGGGGAAGAAGTGCCCAGCTGAGGATCGGTGATTGAGACCGAGGTACGATTTCGTATTAGGTAGGATTTCCAAACTCTTGACTGGGTGGCCTTCTTTGGTGTTGGAGCGTTTCATTATTTTTATTATAAACCTTTGGAATCGACCAAGAAAAAAATGTTTAACCCCCCCCCCCCCCCCTCCAAATTTGTGGTTTACTTTTCAAGGTACGCAGAATCCAAAAATCGAATAAAAATTTGGCCGTCCGTCCGTACGCGGCACGGCGGCTCAGATAGCATTGACCGATTTTGAAACTTTGAAATTTGGTATGTGGGCTTTATTTGGGGGCTACTTGTGCCCCGAAGCTTCTGGTTGATGTAGGTCACTTCAATTGGTTGAAAAATAAGGGTTGAAATTTAGAAAACGCCCTAACTCAAAAAAATTTGTATATAAAGAAATTGTTTTTCCATCAATTTAAGATAGAATAGCATTTTTTGAGGCCACGCGGAGCCCTGTATGACAAACCGTTCGTTAACTGCGATAACTCAAGGGTTTGACTTACGATAAATTAGAAACACGAATGTGAATCGCAAGAGAGGCCTAATCTCTGTTCAAATTTTAGCTGACCTAAATGCGATCGATGTTTTTTCTTCATGTTGGTTGGTGGTAACAATGGTAAAGCCGTGTCCTTTGCAGACAAGTGATCTATACAGACAAATAATTAACCTTTGTGTAATAATTTGCAGCCTTTTTTGGTGGATTGCAAGAAGACAAGATAACACATTTACTGGCTTGTGTTTAGTAACCCCCAACTCGTCGATTGATTAAGGCTGAGAGTTCCCATTAGTTTAAGATTTTTGGTTTATTGTTTTCGATAATAAACCTTTGGAATCGCCAAAAAAATAAGTTGAACCCCCCTCAAAATTTGTTGGTTTACGTTTCAAGGTACGTAGAATCCGAAAATCGAATACAAATTTGGCCGTCCGCCGTATGTGGCATTTTCCTTAGTTACTACGGACCGATTCTGATGAAATTTAGAATATGGGCCTCATTTGATGAAAGCTCGAGGAAGGTATCGCCGGTCTCGATAATTTTTCGGATTGGGCTAACCCCTCTCCACTTGAGCGGGTGAGAGGGATTTCGCTCATAAGCTTCTTAGTCTTCAGTCAACATCTACAGAACTGGAGTAAATCGAAGAAGAAGTTTAAATAAGCCGAATGAGCGCGGAAACGACCCGCGGATTGTAAACAACAGCACCACTTCTTAGCGTTCCGGCATTTTTCAACACGCCGGTTCTCCCATTTCTATATTTATTCCATGCTTTTATAAAAACTGTGATAATGTATGTGGTAAATTGCGAAGTTCAGACTGTAAGGTAAAAAATGATACCATTTTTCAACTGATTTCTAATTTGAACCGTGTAAACGAAAACGCTACAAATGGGAGCGAACGGTTTGTCCTACAGAGCTCCGCGTGGTCTCAAAAAATTCTATAGAATCTTAATTTAAGGAAAAACAATACCTTTGTATCAACATTTTTTGAGTTAGGGCGTTTTCAAAATTTCAAAATTGATTTTGGAACCCTTAGAAGTGACCTACTTCAACCAAAATCTTCGGGGCACAACTAGACCCCAAATGGAGCCTACATACCAAATTTCATCAAAATCGGTCAATGCTAAGTGGCAAAAGTGCCGCGTACGGCCGTACGGTTGTGATTACCTATTTTTTGGTGTAGTTCTGTATAATATACTTCACAATGGCGAATGCTCACGTTCTGAAAATATCTGTAGTTCTATTCATAGGCAGTTTGAAAGTAACTAAATAACAATAATTGTTTTGTTTGTCGTTGGCAAATTTCGTTTGACGTATCTTCTTATTATTTATATCATTGAAATGAATAATTATTCCAAATAATGTTGATTTTATGTAGATGGCTCCTCCTATGTTTCGGCCCCGTACATTTACCGTAATGAAAAGAGCCTTGGAATTCATGTTGCCTCCTGAAGATTCAGAACTGGAATTGTCAGACGAGGAACCAGATTCGTACCATTTCCTCGAAAAGAAGAGTTAATATGTAGTAGAAGAAGATCACGAAGAAGAGCAAGAAAATTGTGATGTTGCAGTTTTTCAGGACATCAATGATGATGAAGTGGTAAGTACCTACCGGAAGTGGACAACTGTTCATTCTTGGGGAAAAAGATAATGAGAGTGATATTATGTTGTAGTACCTTGTAGTGGGTACCAAAATATTATCCACTACACTGGGAGTTTATTGTTGCATGGTGCATCAAATGTTTTTGTTTACCTTAGTTTTGGAAGATTAATAAAAATTCATTCCGGTGTTCGCTATCGTACGACTTGTATGTTTTTTCTTTAAGAGAACCAAAAGTACAGATAGGTACGGACACCAAAGTGGTGACCCCGATTTTGAACAAAATGGCAACTGCTAGGCAGAGGGAAATTTTGAAAATCAAGGCAACAAAGAAGAGGAGTTCTCAACCACCTGTGCAAGTTCAATCATCTCTGAGTCAAAACTCCCCACTGAGAATAAATAGCAGCCCTTTGGCAGCTCCAGGAACTTCAGGTAACTCCTACGTTACGACAAATAGAAATATAGAAAGACCTAGACCACCAAAGCTTCCGCAGTTTGCCAAGAAAAATGTTAAATTGTGGTTTGCACAATGTGAGGCAATGTTTAGGTCGGCAAGAATGATTGATGATGAGGATAAGTATAGTTGCGTCATAGGGATGCTAGAGATGGACGTTACAGAACAGGTACATTTTTTGGTCATGAATCCTCCAGAGTATGGTAAATATGAAGCTCTTAAAAAGGAACTAATTTTAAAGTTTTCCGATAGTTTGTGTGAAAGGCAGGATAAGTTAGCAAACATGGAGTTAGGGCTGAACAAGCCTTCGTACCTGCTTACTCAGATGCAGGCTATTGGACATGACCTCGTTTCTGAGCCTTACTTACGTAATCTCTGGTTACGACGGCTTCCAGACCCTCTTCGAACAGTCCTGGCTGCAACTAATGAGCCATTAGCAGTCTTGGCAAGCACGGCTGATGAACTGGCATCATTGGGAGAGGATAGTGGTAGGTTAGCCAGCCTACATGAAGGTAAGACAAGCGAAGTCTTCGAGTTGGAAAAACAGATTGCAATGTTGACAACCCAAGTGGCCGCCCTTAAAACCCAGATGGCTCCGCAGAGACCCGGAAAAGAAAACACCGAGGCCAACTGGTGCAGGTTTCATCGACAGTTTGGGCATAGAGCTTACAGGTGTGTCGCACCCTGTGCGTTTCCAAAAAACGACTAGGAGGGCTACTTCAAGCAGAGAGGGGTGGTAGCCCAAAACGACAGCACAATCCTCGTTTATACATAAAAGACAAGCTCTCAAACTTTGTTTTCCTCATTGATACTGGGGCAGAAGTCTCAGTTTTGCCAAAAAAACATGCCAAATCTCAGGTGCAAACTGGGATTATTAGCACGATAGGAGGAAATTGTGTCCCAACCTATGGCACAGTCAATATTCACTTTGATTTAGGTTGTGAATTTCCATTCCAGTGGAATTTCATCGTGGCAGACATTACCGAACCTGTGATAGGAGCTGATTTTCTGGTGAGGAACAAGTTGCTACCAGATCTGGTGGGAAAAAAGCTGATCACAAGGAAGGAAGTTGGATCAATCACAAGTGACAGTATGTACAGCAGGCTACTGAAAGAATTTCCAGAAATTATTGGCGGAGATAGGAAACCAGGTACTGCTAAGCATAATGTTGTACATGTTATCAAAACAAACGGCCCTCCATTGTTCTCAAGACCCAGGCCACTGCACGCAGAGAAACTTGCGATAGCCCAGAGAGAATTTTCTGAAATGATTTCAGCAAACATCTGCAGAAGATCTGACAGTCCATGGGCCAGTCCGTTACACATGGTGCCAAAAAGAACGGGGAATGGAGACCCTGTGGAGATTATAGGGCACTGAACAGTGTTACCATCCCAGATCGATACCCCCTTCCTCACATAAGGGATTTTACACAGATTCTGTATGGTAAGAATATTTTTTCCACCATTGATCTAAAGAAAGCGTACCATCAGATTCCAGTAGCACAAGACGATGTTCAAAAGACCGCCATTACCACCCCATTTGGCATGTTTGAATTCCCTGCAATGCCATTTGGATTACGGAATGCGGCCCAAACTTTCCAGAGGTTCATGCATAAGGTTCTGGAAGGCTTGAGCTTCACATTGTGTATATTGATGATGTTCTGGTAGCCTCAGCAGGCCCAGAGGAGCACATGAAGCATTTTGAAAATGGTATTCCAGCGTTTCAAAGAGTTTGGATTGATTGTTAATGAAGAAAAATCAATTTTTGGGAAGCCAAGGATATTGTTTTTAGGACATGAAGTGGATAAGGAGGGATTTCGGCCAGTTAAAGAAAAGACAAAAGCTATCCTAGATTTCCCAGTGCCTCAGTCAAAAGATCAGCTTAAGAGATTTCTGGGAATGGTGAACTTTTATAGACGGTTCATTCCTAAGGGGGTAGAACCGCAGATTCCTCTGTTTGAATTGGTTGGAGGAAATACGAAGCAAGATAAGACACCTGTTAGTTGGAACAGCGAAACAAGAGCAGCATTTCAAGCCTGTAAGGAATCCCTGGCTAAGGCTGTCACTTTAAGCTTCCCTGTGGGGAAAGAGGTCCCATTGACTCTGGCTGTAGACGCTTCTGAAGCAGCAATCGGAGGAGTCCTACAGCAGGAGACCAGGAAAGGCCTGAAGCCACTGGGATTTTTTTCAAAAAAGCTGAATGATGCGCAAAGGAAATATAGCACATACGATAGGGAGCTCTTGGCTATGTTTGAGGGCAGTGAGATACTTCAAGCATGAACTGGAAGGCCAGGTCTTCAGTATCATCACAGACCACAAGCCCCTTTCGTTTGCATTCACTCAAAAATTGGACAAGGCAACTCCACTGCAGAGACGCTACCTGAATTTCATATCCCAGTACACCACAGATATCAGACATGTATCTGGGGAGTCGAATGTTGTGGCAGATGCATTGTCTAGGATAGCAACTCTTGCATTGTTAGTGGACATTCCAGAGCAAGAGCTAGCCACTGCGCAGAATGCAGATCAGGAGCTTCGTGAGATTTTAGAGAGGAAGAACACATCTTTGAAGCTTGAGAAGAGGAAATGCGACACGGAAGACATTTGGGGAGAGGTAAAGAACAAGAAGTTTCGGCCATTCCTGCCATTGCAGTTTCGACAAGACTCTTTCAACAGGATCCATAAATTATCTCACCCTGGATATAAAGGAACACTGAAATCGTTGCAGAGGCAAATGGTGTGGCCTGGGATGAGGAACGACATAAGATTGTGGACGCGGGAGTGCATGGATTGTCAGAGGAGTAAGGTGGTAAGGCATACTAAGAGCCCATGCGCCAAATTCCCACAGGCCGCGTCTAAATTCGACCACATACATATTGACATTATAGGCCCACTGCCACCAGTTCGGGGGGAAACGTTATTGTTTGACATTCATAGATCGATTTTCTAGATGGCCTGAAGCGTTCCCCATATCAGACATCAGAGCCGAGACTGTTGCAAATTTAGTCAGAGATGCATGGGTGCCACGATATGGCGTACCATTGACCATCACAACTGATCAAGGAACCCAATTTGAAAGTCAACTCATGGGTAGTCTATTGGAAAGGCTCGGGTCAAAAAGAATTAGAACTACGCCATACCATCCACAGGCGGATGGATTGCTTGAGAGGTGGCACCGAACACTAAAGGAGAGGCTAAAGTGCCTAAACAGACGGGACTGGGTTGAGAGTCTAGCACCCATTATGCTAGGGTTGCGGAGTACCGTCCATGAGGATTTTGGTGTTTCCTCCGCCGAGCTGGTGTATGGTGTAACCTTAAGGCTGCCTGGAGATTTTTATGAAGGCCCACCTGCAGATCCTTTAGGTGCATCTGAATACGCCCGATTGCTAAAGGTGCAGATGGGGAAACTCCGCATGCCAGACACAAGGTGCCAACAGCCCCACATCTATGTGCCCAAAGATCTGAAGACGGCAGAACATGTCTTCGTTAGAGTTCCAGGGTTAGGAGGTGCGCTGAAACCGCCCTATGAGGGTCCATACCAGGTCCTGGAAGCTGGGGGAAAAAAGTGTTTCTGCTCCAAACACCTCAGGGGACAAGAACAGTCAGCATCGACCGTTTGAAGCCAGCCTTCATACATGGTGGCGGAGCAGGTTCCTAAAAAGAAGAGGAGGGGAATCGTGTAGTGGGTACCAAAATATTATCCACTACACTGGGAGTTTATTGTTGCATGGTGCATCAAATGTTTTTGTTTACCTTAGTTTTGGAAGATTAATAAAAATTCATTCCGGTGTTCGCTATCGTACGACTTGTATGTTTTTTCTTTAAGAGAACCAAAAGTACAGATAGGTACGGACACCAA
>CM019176.2:57653216-57672481 GCA_009739505.2 Apolygus lucorum
TACCTAGCACAACCTGATATTTACCCGACCACTGTACTTTCAATCAAATGTGTAATTTCAATTTTAGTTCCTATCAAGTTGGTGGTTATAGTGCTGAAGTGTTTGAGCATACAATAATCACACTACCTAATATTATAAAACGCTGCAAATTATTACACAATGGTTTATTATTTTTCTACATTGATCACTCGTCTGCAAAGCCACCAACCATACAACATGAAGAAAAACATCGACCGCATTTCGGTCACCTATAATTTGAATGGAGATTAGGCCTCTTTCGCGATTCACACTCGTGTTTCTGATTTTACGTACGTCCAACCCTTAAATTCTCGTAGGGAGCGAACGGTTTGTCCTATAGAGCTCCGCGTGGTCTCAAAAAATTCTAAAAATTCTATAGAATCTTAAATTGAAGGAAAAACAATACCTTTGTATCAAAATTTTTTGAGTTAGGGCGTTTTCAAAATTTCAAATTTGATTTTGGAACCCTTAGAAGTGACCTACTTCAACCAAAATCTTCGGGGCACAACTAGACCCCAAATGGAGCCTACATACCAAATTTCATCAAAATCGGTCAATGCTAAGTGGCAAAAGTGCCGCGTACGGCGGACGGACGGCCAAATTTTTATTCGATTTTTGGATTCTACGTACCTTGAAACGTAAACCATCAAATTTTGAGGGGTTGTTAAAAAAATTGTTTCTTGTTCAATTCCAAAGGTTCATTATTGAAAATAATAAACCAAAAGGGAACATCGACGCTCGGTTATTTGGCATGTCCAGTAAACTGAACATTCCCAAAATTGATCCAATTTTAAAAATTTTGAAATTTTATGGGTAGGGCGTTATTTTATAGGCTTTAAGTAACTAGAAAACCAACGGAAAAAAAATCTAGCATACACACCCTGTTTTTGCCTAGTACAGGGTTAATAAGTTCCTCCACCGAAGGCGGCTGGATTGATGAAAGCTCGAGGGCGGTATCACAGGTCTTGATAATTTTTCGGATTGGGCCTCCCTGGATTTCCTGGAAAAGGATAAAAAAATTCGCAGATCTCAGCGGAAGATTTACTGACTCCAACACGGGGTATCCGGCGGAATCCTCTTTTTTAAATAAAGGGGCCTCGCAAGAGGGGGAGTATAAGCCATCGGAGCCTGAAACTCCCTTCCAATGACAACCCCGGGCAGTGAGTGAGTGAACCCCTCCCCACTTAAGCGGGTGAGGCAATAAGTAATCATGAGCGAAATCATCAGAACTAATTCAACCTGAGATGGTTGTTCTATTACTTTACCTTGGTGGTAATCTACTATAATATATTTTTTTTTGTATTTTTGCTCTTGATACCTTTCGTTTGTAGGTACATCTCCTTCTTTCGGTCCAAACAAAACCTACAATTCTTGTAATTTTATGTGGCCTGGATGCTGCCAAATTGACAGACACATTATTATCATTTAATAATGATTAACAGGAGGTTTCCATTATTTTTCCTACCGTCACGGTTGACATCGCACCATCGCAACCATGTTAATTAACAAATGTCATGTGAACATTTGTCGCAAAATAAACATTAACCCTTAATATCCTGAGGTATCTTTTAGGAAGTCAAATTTTTACCTGCAGTAGTTTATCCACTTCTAAACGAAAACTGATATCCTTTGGCTGTCTTGATACTCGATCTTATTGATTGTCTAAGAAAACGTAATAGTAAAACCAAAATAACTCAAAGAAAAAACTAAATAATTATCGAGTTGACTGACTGTAATAGGGCCTCATTTCTCACCTCGTAGGCAATTGGTTCGGTTTCCTGATCAGAGATGGCGGCACTGTCTGAGGCAGCACAAATCCCATCATTCAAGAGCTGAACCTTCTCCACATCATTCCTTGGTTCTGTGCTATAAGAAACAACAGACCCCAACATCCCACTAAGGATTTTTCCAAGTCTTCTTTTTCTTCTCCAAAAAATGGGTTTACAGACATATTCTGCTGCCGCAGATAGCGCTAGTGTGACCCTACTAAATATCATTCTTGAGCTGACACACTGTAATAGAGCCTTTTATGAAACATCTGCTCATATATTCTACTCATTTGTCAAAATATATCTAAATTTGATTTAAAAAATCCGAAAAAACAATTTTTTTAAACAAGTAGAAAATTAAGGGTTAAAACATTTTTTGGTGAAAAAAATGGCGTATTTTTTTATTATAGAAAAAAGATTAAATGTTATTATTAATGATATGACTGTTGAACCGTATTTTCTTGATCTAACGATCTGACAAAACATAACGACGGTCTGTGTGGTAATTTTCAGCGATGGATTCAAACTCCCTTCAACTACCGAGGTGCAGCTGTATGCCATACTGATCAAGAATTGTTGGAATGCCATCGTCATGCATTCGTAATTTTCTGCGCATGCGCAGAAGGTGATCTACAGTCGCCGTTAGCTTCGCCGTTATGCCAAAATCATCTTTAGGAATATGATTCATTATCATTCATTATCATTAAATCATCATTATTTACAAATATGATTCTGCCTGGTTGATCAAAAATAGAGATACAGTTCAGTTCGAGGTTGAATTTATACTTATTCCCACAAAGAGGAACGAGAATTATTTTTAGTATCAAGGTTTTAGCTGTGGGAAACAGGAGGTTGTTTGGGATGGCCCAGGGATCATCAACCCCGAAGAGGGTGGAAGGTCCTGGAGCTTCCCTCAAAGGACAAGGAGCGGGGGCGGCCCTTCCCGCGACACGTGGAGGGGTTCGTTCACCCGGGTTAGCCAAGGTCGCGCCACGTGGAAGACCCCAGTCCTCAGAGGTTGTTGAACTCGGGGTTGCTGGTATACACGTGTACAACCCTCACGGCTTTACCATAGGACCCCTCGGGTTTTTGGTGAGGGGAGGCTTTTCGGGCTTCACCCTTCAAATATGGATGATGGCACCCCCACTTCCTACGATCGAAACTTCCAACCCTCACAAGTGGATATCACAGAATTCTTCCTTTTATAACCTTGAAGATCCCAACAAACCGCATTATTCTCGTCCTAATTATTGCTCAAAATGCAGAAATTCCACCTTAATGCTGACTTTCTTTAATGAATTTATTGCACCACTACAAACCTTAGTAAATTGTAAATATTCGTGTCGACTTAACCATATTTTGAGTCTCCAAATCTATATTATGTGGCTATAAAACAAATTGGAACGCACAGAGCAATGCAAGAATTCTTGCTACAGCAATAGCTGATATCAGAGTCTATAGAATGTCTCTAGCAAGAAGATTTTGCCGGGTGCTGTTTCGAGTAATCATTATTTTCTCATAGAAAAAACAGATTAGGTAGATACCTCCAAAACTTAGCAAAAAAGTCCAATCAGGGACTTTTTCAGAATTCCTCTCTCACATAGAATTACATGGGCGTATTGGATTAGTGAGCATATTATAGGAATAAAGGTCCCTGATACAAAACACGATTCCAATTACTGATCCCAAAACAGGATTACACTTACACACTGATCCCACTTACACGGTTAGATTGACAATTTTCCAAAAAAAAAAAATAGTTCGTTCGCAATTATTTATTTTTATTGTTTTCTTCTTTCTTTTTTTCCCATTTTCCGGATTTCAATGAAAATAGTGAAACCAATAAGCAAAGTTTCGAATCAGCATCAAACTAGCCTTTGAATATGAGCAAACTTGGGTTCCCTACATCGTGAGAAATCGATGTGTGAGAAAAATCACGACCGTGACCTCCATTGGTACGCTGGTGGGGAAATTCTTAGGAGGCTTTGGAGCTATTCAGCACAAACCCTACAAATTCCGTCTAAATTGGACGTGATTACGTACGTCTCTTAATTAAACCCAAGATGTTCAAACGGGTCTGAAACGCATAATGCAAGTGGAATGTTTTATCCTGAAATGCCATTTTTGGCCTTCAGCTTTTCGGTAGTTTTCGACTTTTATGGGTAAACTATGAGTGGCATTGTGAAGATGGCTGTCAGCTGACCACCAGTGAAATTGAATTTTACTTCAACTTGAAGGACATTACTTGAGTCAATTTGTCAGTGAATACCAAATTTCTCGCACACTTATCTTTTTTTTCCAACTCCCCTCAAAGACAAAATGTCTTTGGTGACGGAGGGGGCACGCCATAAATTAAAAAAAAATAAAAATAAATAAATAATGGGGAGGACGCCCAGGACTCACCCGACGCTGGAAGGTGGGGGTGGGAGAGAGGGATGAAGGGAAGTGCCTCTATAAAACGACCACCAGTTCAAATATGAGCCGAGCAGGACACGGGTGGTGATACCACGGAGTACGCCTACTGAGATGCCCAACTCGCGCAACTCCGTGGCACTTTTCCCGTACCACACTCCGCGCCATGATAAGGTTGCAGCCATCACCCTGATGTTGTTGGGTGCCACTCCTTTAAGCTCCGAATCCGCTTGCCGTAAATCATTTCTATCATACTTCCTTATCTTAGCCCGCCAAGTCTGCTCCATGTCCAAGCTGCCATTGACAAGAGTGGTGGTGACCGGTTACTACCTATTGCAGAGCCTTCAGACTGGTGGTGAATGCGTGTTTAACTGCAGGAGTGTCATTTCTTTTGCTACGCATAGTCACAGAAAAGAGAAAATTTTGCATTCATGTTTCATGCTGAAACACTTTACTTTTGCTTCCTCACTATTGAATATAAGGATATCACTTCGTATCCCCTCGCTTACACATTTCAGTACTTACTGAACAATTTCAATTTCATTACCTAGGCACCTCATATATTTCAATTCATATCCCGGGAATAACTGTACTAATTCATATTTAGATTTTAATGAGTTTCCACAGCAACGTTTGAGCACGCACTGACGTGATTTCACTCAAACATCGATTTCAAATGTGGAGGGCAGTTGGAGCTGGCATAACACAATTACACATCAATTTCATCACGGTCCGATCAATTGGAGCCCCCCAGATTGACAATAGTCTCTGCATATGCGAAACGTAAAACCCTTGTATGGATCATAACACCAATAGTTTCCGTTCAATTTCGATGGGATTATCAAAGGTTTGTGTGGTTCAGACTCATGTGCTCATCACATTTGGAGATTTGTGAGAGGTACTTAGACTTATTGGTGTTTTGAGGTTAGCAACTATTAACTGAACATCTATACAATCGGGCTATGGATACGAGGAAGCTATGTGCCACACCCACTTGGCAGACGTTTACTTGTATTCTGCCAGGCCAAGAAGATACAAGAGACCTTGAAACGGTCAATAATATTAGGTTGATTGGGAGGAGTAAATTTTGATTCGGCTTTTTTAGGTTGTTTTTCTTAGACGTGTGAACTTTGAGCATCATTAGGACTTAAGGGCTTTTTCTTTAATGAAAACGAGTAAATAACACCATATCACTAACTGACCAAGCACACATTTTTTATAATTTCAAGTACATGTGCTCGCTTTTCTTAACTTATTAAGGATTGCTCTAAGACAATTTCGGCCAAAATGAAATTGAATGATTCACATGTTGACCATGGCAATCGATTTTATACGACTGAGCCCTAAAATTTATCTAATGAAGAAGCCTACAAGTCCTAATGATGCTAATAAACCATAAAACTAGGAATCCCGAATCAAAATTTCATCCCCTCAACCTACCTACCTCATAAAAAAGGCCAAACAAATACAATTCAATGATTTTGAAATTACGTGTTATGTGAGAACACGAGAAGTGTTCGTCAGTTCCGGTGGACCACCACAGCTACAAGATAGACCTGAAGATACACCTTTCCCGAGCTGGGGGGGCGAGTTTCGATCGCAGTGGAGATTCCGAAGCCGCACCCTCTAGCGTTCATGTCACTCCACCCAAAGTCTGTTAGTGCGTGCTATACATCCGTTGGGCACTTGGAATATAATAGGATTTTGTACGGATACAAAGCACACGCATATTCTGGAATAGCCTTTAAATCTGAAATCGTCTTCAGGTACAAATCCTATTAAACTGCCTCTGCAACGACATGATTGGAATAAAATCAACTATACTATGTTGAAGTATATTGTAAATTTATATTGTCAAACGCACTGGATACTCAGTATATTAACTAACCGTTTCCGTACAAATAAGCCAATAAGGGTGTCTTGAAATTATTTTCCTCAGAAAAGCTAGCTTCAATAAGAAATAAGTGATTCGGAATCCAGCAGTGGTGGACATCATGATGCTGAACAACATAAACGTCTCCAAACCGAAAAAATGAGTCTCAGTCAACAAATTTGCAAAATTGATTGGGATTCATTTCTTATTATTCACTCCTTTTCTGCCTAGGTCAATATTATTTCCTTCTTCAGGTCTCAAGGACGAATTACTGAGTGAGATCCACACCGACGTCCAAAGCAAAATTTAGAAAACCCATCAATCCTATTTAAGAAATGATGTTCTAAATATATATTTTTTACTATTTTTTCCTTATTATTTTTACTATTATTTATTTTTTTCTCCAAATTTAGAAAACGATAAAAGTCCTCAAATTTTGGATTACTAAACCATAATTTTTGGATTTTCATGTCGTCCATTGGACATTTGGATTCATTTCTTCTGGAGTGAATCTATATTATTATGGGTGATTCCACTAAAAGTGACGAAATTGTGTCTTTTTCATCTTTCTTGGAGGTTATAAGTAGTATTACAACGGGGAAAAAACATTGAGTAGAGAACCATGTTTCCCAGACTATCAATGTTCTCATTTTCGAAATAGATGATTAACAAGGCTAGGAAAAATAGCGGATTATCCAAAACGTCATTCCCCTAGCAAGTCCGCTTCCCTAGGTGCACTACTTCTCCAAGTAACACCAGTCGTTCAGTTTGAGATTCAAGGAAACGGCAAAGGCTCACATACTCATCAAGTGGTCTGCTATGGACACCTTTGTCGTCTAAATTTTAGGTCCATAGTTTGTGAACGTATGCATGAAGAATAGTGTGTCTCACAGGTTTTGAGTCATTCCCCTGTAAAATCTTGCAATTCCAGTAGAGCGGAGAGTACTATTGCTACAGGCATTAAAAAGAAAAGAGATTTGTAGCTCTGCTACTCTTGAACTATACGCAACTTCGACCCAAGGCGAGTTCTTGTTGTGAGACCTGCGGGAGTAGATCAACCATCAAATTCTTGGTGAGTATTTCTATTGTATGTCATTCCCCTGTAGTCCATCACTTAGTTGTTTCATAGAATATAATTTTTCTTCTTGCGCCATTGTTTAGATTAGTTGCTGAGTCTTCAGTCGTAATTTTACTGTATTTTAAATAGTCACCTAGAAGGGGAAACAGAAAAACTGTGTTTTGTCATTCCCCTGGACAATCCACATGTGGGGAGCACCAGGTTAATGACCGCTCATCAAAAAAATTACCTTTTCTTTTCAGAACCTTTGGCAATTTGCATTACTTACACAATGTTTTTACTCTTACGGACTCAATGGCGCCAAAAAAGAGAACGCGAGAGGAAGAGAGATGTGGATGAAGAGAGAAAGAAACGAGAGAGGAGAAACGAGTGAGATATTAGCGCATCAAAAATGAATGCGATCTGCTTGTTCGAAATGGATATTGTTGAATGGATAATGGAGGTTGATTGTAAAAGTTTTATATTATGTTGGATACGTGATTTTGAAACCATTTTCTTAATGTTTTTTTTTTCCATTCCCCTGAAACAATGATTTTTAATAACCGGGGTGTACCCCCTCTTGGTGAATAAATCGTACTGCTGGTATATAGGTTTCATTCTTACAAGGGGAAAGAACATTTAACCTACGGAAAATACTCAATCATTTGACAAAGACACCACAACTTTTTTTTAGCCCAGAACTCTCCACTTTTAGTGGAATCACCCTTATATGTGAGGAAGCTATACTGCCCATCCATTATGGCAGATTTTTGATCTGATACTAGTGGAGCGTCTGTTAGAGGAAGATTGTAATACGATGCAGCTCTCAGTATAAAATACGAATAAAATCATGTATAAATAGCATGTGAGTGAGCAAGTCTTTGGATGATGGTAATTTCATTCCAGCTGCACTATCTGATATAAGGTGCGCAGCTATTTTTTGGACGTGTATTACATCATAACAAGCCAATAGGTGATATTTTGTGCTTGCTCAATGATCAAATTACCTCTAATCTCCTGGGTTATTGTGCCTATGATTCATCGGTAGGGTGTTCTTTTGAATCGTACATCAAAGTAACATGAGAATAGAAAATGGATTATTGGAAAAAAATTGAAAACATGAGATTATAGAGGGTGCTGAGAACCAAAATAGCATGGCTGGACCGATCAAAAAATACCCGCCTACCTACTCACAGAAAAAAGTGCTCCCTTTCACACTGATTTCATCGTTACGAAACACGAAGATCCTTGCGCAGCTGACATGATGTCGACAAGGAGCCCACAACAATGGTTTCCGAGGGGTGAATATAATTGGGGTGGAGAGGACTCAACGATATCAAGGAAGAACGAGGGTGAGAATGCAGATGGGGTTGTTGGAGTGACGTCACAAACGGGGAATTAACTTGAGCAACGCTGGTCAGTCATCTTTAGGGTTCTGTTGAGGCTCACCCTTGTTGCGTAGCTGACCATGAGGGGTTCCCGACAAAGGGGACCGAAGTAAACATCTGACGAAATATAACTCCTTTTAAATGTAGGGAATGTTTTCTTGCTCATTTTTCGTTTGCTTAAAAGGGAAAAGTAAAGTGAATCCGGTAAATGAAAGTGTCCCGTTTTTTCGTAAGTATTTTTTCTCACTAGGTGGCAGCATTTTCGGGGGGGGGGGGGGACTTAATTAGGCTTGAAACCAACGAAATGCAATGAACAAATGAAACTATCGTTTCTAAGGGCTCTTAATCAGATTTAGAAGTCAAAAATGCTTCCTCGTATCCATAACCCGATTGTGCAGATGAACCAATGCAAAGTAGTTAATATTAAAACATCAATCTCTAAGTACCTTGCACTACCCTCATAGGGGACTCTACACGTCAACCGGCACAATCTCTGAATAATATTGTTGGAAAATGTAGAAGTTATGGCTGTTACAAGGATTTCACGTTTCGCGCATGCACACAAAGTACTTCCAATTCGGAAGCCATGATTTTCAAAGGGGACCATCTTCACCCCAACTAATTCTTCCCTAAAAATGTCATCGATCGGATGAGAAATGTTGAAGTTATGGCTGTGGCATGGATTTCATGACAGACAGACACTCAAACACTACCTTGGTAGACTCGGAAGCAATAAGTCTAAAAACTGTAATATAAGTACAAGGCCGACCTTGGTTAGAGGTATGTAAACCTACTGTAAATCTTATAGTAAGAGCGGTTTCAATATTCAAAATAGGATTTGGTTGCCACATCAAGGGTAAGATCAATCCAGAAAATGGCCTAAAACTCACATATTTGCCGGATTAGACCTAGGAAGAGGAGATAATACGTTGTGGGTCCGTATTTCGTCCGGCCATGTTAGATGGTTGTCGCTTCCCAGTTCAGAGTTCATCGATTTTGAGCAAGCGATCCATATTGCAATAAAATCTTCATGACCATGGGTTAAAATTCGAGGATGCAGTGTCCACATTGCACGAACCTGATGGAGACAAATTCAAGATACAATGAGGTTGGCGAAGAAATTTAAAGACGCCAATTTATTAAGAACAGGTAAACTTTTGAAGACTTTTTTGTATTGCCTATACTCCCTCTACCCCTACCCTTCCGAAAAATTGATGAATGTGTTGTACCTCCTGTATGTACGCTTCAAAACCTGAAAAAAATCCAAAAAATTCAAAAAGAGAAAAATTACTACAATTTTTGATTATTTCAATTATTTGATTATATTCAATTTTTGATTATTTTTGTGAAAATTATCTCAGCTACACCAATTTCCCTAGTTATTAGGGCGAATTTTTCCAGCACCGGACCTCGTAAACCAACTGCTGCAAATCTTTCCAAAAAAAACAAAACAATAATAATAGTAACTAAATTTAACGGTACAATTACAAAGCCTTGCATGCCAATATTTTTATATTTCATGGAGACTTTAAAACAAATTCAGAGTGAAAGTATCTAAAGCTCCGCAGCACCAACGAGTAACAGGCAAAAACTGCGTGATTTGGTTCGAGGCCTTATGGACATTTTTCTAGAAACATTTTAAGGCATGAGTACGCGGGGAAAGTTTGGTTCAAGTTGACTCCTACAATTTGAACCTTTTTTACTTAAATTTAATTTTCGACGCAACTTTCTAGCGAGACGCTGCCTCGTGTCACCGTCATTTCAAACTATGCCTTACGTTCTACTGAACTATAGTTCAACTCGAAACTACTACCTAGATCACCCACTCCACTATTTGAGTCAATTCTTCGAGTCTATTCGTCGTATCTCTTAACAATCATGGCTTCACGAGTACATTTCATAGAATGTGGAATTTTGGGCTAAAACCGGTCCTCCCGAACTGGCGTTTGTTTTTTAATTTTCGCTTCTGCAAGGTTTGTTAATTATGTGATGAGATTATTGAGAAAAAAAATTGTTCAACTAGTTTTTTTTAAGTAATGAGATTGATTTAAAAAAATTATATTCAAGTAGAATTTAAAAATTATATTTAGTGTCATCACCCTCAAAATAATTTCCTTCTGAAACCACACAGTCATACATCGTTGGACAAGGTTCCTCTACTCTTCATAGCAGCGCTGGAACTCCAGTAGAAACGATCCTGTTGCTCCTCAGTCTTTTTATTCGCCTGGCTTGAGTCTTTGTGACCTTTTTTTCTTCCCGAGATTGAAAAATAATCTCAAAGGAACTAATTTTGGGACACCTGAAAACATTCAAATGACTGGAACCGACCAGCTCAGTATCCGAGTTCCATTTCTGCTTTGAAGAGTGGAAGGGCTGAATTATACACCGAGAGGCTTCAGAAGGAAGTTGTTTTGAGGATGACTGTATGAAGGTATTTCTATTGGAATAAAATTGCATTCCATACATTTTATTCCTTATGTATTTATGAAAATTTTCTTCTTGAGATGAAATTTTTATTTCGTAAATTTTATTCCAAATGTATTTTTATTGTAATATTTTTTTCAAAAATAAGATTCAATTCAATACCTATTGGTTTATTATTTTCTTCAATAATAAGCCTTTGGAATCGAGCAAGAAAAAAAATTTTAACCCCCCCTCAAAATTTGATGTTTTACGTTTCAAGGTACGTAGAATACGAAAATCGAATAAAAAAATGTCCGTCCGTCCGCCGTACGCGGCACTTTTCTTAGCAACACTGGACCGATTTGGTTCAAATTTGGTATATGGGCTCCATTTGGGGTCTAGTTGTGCCGCGAAGCTTTTGGTTGATGTCAGTCACTTCTAAGCGGTGAAAATTAAGGGTTGAAATTTTCAAGAGTGCCCTAGCTAGAAAACTCTCGAAATAAAGGTATCGTTTTTTTACCAATTTTAAATAGTATTGAACTTTAAAAAAATTTTGAGACCACCCGGAGCTCTGTACGGCAAACCATTCGGTCCCTACGAGTACTTGAAGGTTATTTACTTGAGGTTGCTTAAAGGTTTATTATTTTCTGTATAGATCACCCTTCTGTATAGATCACTGGTTCTCCATCAATAGCACCTACCACCATCTGTATTCTCCCTTGACCTTCCCTCTCAAATTTCAGCTCCCTGCGTTCAATAGGATTGAAAATGGCTTCGGAGCTCACTCAGCTGATCAGTGCTCTTCCAGGCGTCTCCAGCATTCGAGAAGATCATCTTCACTCTTCAGATCACTGATCACCTGAGTGAGCTCCGAAGCCATTTTTAATCCTATTGAATGGAAGTGCTCTTCCAGGCGTCTCCAGCATTCGAGGAGATCTTCTTCATTCTTAACATCACAGATCAGCTGAGTGAGCTCCGAAGCCATTTTCAATCCTATTGAACGCAGGAAGCTGAAATTTGAGAGGGAAGGTCAAGGGAGAATACAGATGGTGGTAGGTGCTATTGATGGAGAACCAGTGATCTATACAGAAGGGTGATCTATACAGAAAATAATAAACCTTTGAGCAATGATTTGCAGCGTTTTAATTTACAAACCTCGTAACTCTCCCCCACTACCACTTTCTAGGGTTACGATTATTGACCAAATATCCGGTACCCCCCTCCCCTCCCTCACGATAGAGTGGTCTCAATTGGTTCCCACTGCCAACTCTACTCGACTCTATTTGGGGAAATTCAAGAAAGTTGAACGATAATCTAGATGAGGAAGTGTGATTGGACGAAGGAGAAGCGATTACGGTGAAACGGTTTCCCGTAGGTTGTGTTCGACGGGAGTTGACCTCTGCCTTGTATTCGCCAACTTGAACTTGCTAGAGGTTCGTCACGCGCTCGGCCGCAATCAGGCGATTTTTCAACGAATTCCTTCCCGTCTCGTTCCCACGGATTCGACGGGTTCCTGGGAGGCAGCACACCCAGGCGTGTCTTCTCCCCACCACCAGGGAAAGGAAAACTTCAGACAAAGGCCTCTCATCTTCTCGACTGCTCCTCAAAATGCTTTGGGTTGACAGATGCGGCGGTTTTTCGGGTTGGAAAAAGGTGACGCAATTCGACCGCCCCTGACCCTCCAACTTGGACACGTGTCTAAATGTTCACCTCGAGCTTCTTCTTCGTCTTCCCCTTCCTGAGCCGCCTCTGGCGCAATAGATTCCCAGACCAGGGCCGCCTCCCGTCTGACCGAGACAACCGGCCGAGGGAACACCTCAAACACACAACTATTCCTTCTTCATCCAATGCATGTTAGGTGCATCCGCCTTGAAGATACGACTGAGAAATGACGGGGAAACCAGATAAAGCACGAAGCTCATCTCAGCTCTTATGAGTGGTGCCCAACACAAATAAGCTTAATTTTTGGTGTGATTTCTTAATATTCGTTAATTTATAAATAGAAAAGTCAAAGTCACTGTTTCATCCTATTTCATCCAAGTTTTGAGTCAATTTTGGTTTATTATTTTCAATATAAAACCTTTGGAATCGACAAAGATAACAATTTTTAACCCTCCTCAAAATTGGTTGTTTTACGTTTCAAGGTACGTAGAATCCGAAAACCGAATAAAAACGCTGCAAATTATTACACAATGGTTTATTATTTTTCTATAGATCACTCGTCTGCAAATCCACCAACCATCCAACTTGAAGAAAAGCATCGATCGTATTTCGGTCAGCTATAATTTGAAAGGAGATTAGGCCTTTTTTGCGATTCACACTCGTGTTTCTGATTTATCGTACGTAAAACACTCAAATTCTCGTAGCGAGCGAACGGTTTGTCCTACAGAGCTCCGCGTAGTCTCAAAAAATTCTAAAAATTCTATAGAACCCTAAATTGAAGGAAAAACAATACCTTTATATTGAAATTTTTTGAGTTAGGGCGTTTTCAAAATCTCAAAATTGATTTTGGAACCCTTAGAAGTCACCTAAATCAACCAACATCTTCGGGGCACAACTAGACCCCAAATGGAGCCTACATACCAAATTTCATCAAAATCGGTCAATGCTAAGTGGCAAAAGTGCCGCGTGAGGCGGACGGCGGACGGACGGCAAAATTTTTATTCGATTTTTGGATTCTACGTACCTTGAAACGTAAACCATCAAATTTTGAGGGGGTGTTAAAAAATTTTTTTCTTGGTCGATTCCAAAGGTTCATTATTGAAAATAATAAACCAAAATGTTGCCGGCCGTCCGCCGTACGGGGCTCTTTCCTTAGTAACAATGGACCGATTTGGATGAAATTTGGTACATGGGCTCCATTTGGGGTCTTGTTGTGCCCCGAAGCTTTTGGTTGATGTCAGCCACTTCTGAGGGTTGAAAAATAGGGGCTGAAATTTTGAAAACGCCCCAGCTCAGATAATTTCGATATGAAGGTATGTTTTTTCATCAATTTAAAATAGTGTTGGATTTTTAGAATCGAATGAGACCAACCAGAGCTCTGTAGGACCAACCGTTTGGTCCCCATGAGAACTTGAGGGTTGGATGTACGATGAATGAAATTTTAGCTGATAAAACTGAGATCGTTGTTCGTTTTAGGCATGTCCCAAAAGTATCGATACTTAAAAGTATCGATACTTTTCGAAAAAAGTATCGATACATATCGATACTTTTCTCCCCTGATATATATCGTAGTATAGATACTTTTTTTCCTGTATCGGAGGCGATACTTTTTTACCTCTCACACTAGATCAAAATGCTATCTATTTTTTATCTCTCACATTAGATGAAAGTCTCGAATTTTAGTAGGCACCTCTTTCTCTACTTAGATTGTTGGGAGACCAACCACTTCAACAAACTAAACAAAGATGATTTACCACCACCTCCAGCTCTCTATGGGTCTGTTCGGAGAGGCAGTCCGGAACCAGTTCAGAACCAAACCAGAACTGAAAAAGGGAGGGGATAGAGGTGAATGGGCTCTTCCAAACTCCTTCGGGCTCCTCCAAGCCCCTCCGAACTGTTCAGGACTGCCTCTCTGAACAGACCATAATCATATTATGATAACCTGCTGTCCTCATAATCATATTATGATAACCTACTGTCCTCCATCATCTAGGAAAACCCTCAAAAATGTTAACCCAACCAAGTGCAATACGAAAACAAGTGCCTAAACAAAAAAATGAGTGATTTATTGTTTTGTTCATTCTATATTAACTATTATCCTCGCGATGGAGAGAAACATAAAAGGCATTTTCATACATTTTTGTAAAAGTATCGATACTTCAAAATATCGATACTTTTTGAAAGTATCGTATCGATACTTTTTGATACTTTCTAGATGTATCGATACGATATTATATCGATACTTTTGAAGTATCGGACATCCCTAGTTCGTTTCTTCGACTTGTACTCAATTTTACGTCCTTAGCAACCAGTAATCAAATTTCCTAGTGAAGGCACCCAGAACTCCCTATTTCTTTGAATTGAGTGTTAAGCGTTTATTTCTTCAAAATAAACTTGATTGTGGAACGAATATGGTTGGTAGGTAGTGGCAATGGCAAAGGCGATTGATCTACACAGAAAAATAATAAACCTTTGCGTAATAATTTGCAGCGTTTTTATCAAGTAGGTTAGGATAAAAGATAGTAGGTACATAGGTCAATACTAAATATTCTGAGTTCACCATTTCAAACTAGCACCTTGAAGCTGTATTTCCTCTCATTGTAAGAAACATGAATGATTACTGAGTGATACATTAAGCTAAGAAGAATTAGGTAAAGAGAAAATAAATTCATGTTTGATCACGTAAAGCGTCTCTATAAAGGATATCAAAATCATTCGTAAAATTCGCGGATAAGATCTCTTTGTGATCAATACGCGGATAAAATTATCTTTGTGATCAAGCTTCTTAATAAAAATTGTTGGATTCGAGCATTTACTTGAATTTACTCATAATTTGATGAGACGAGTCCCTCTAAGAAGAAATTCGTATGCCGCACTAGCGGATTGGGGGAAAGAGCGGCAGGCGTGCGAAACCAACCATTCTGCACGACCGATCAGTCTTGAAGGTTTTGCATAACCCGCTCCCTTCGTGGCCCGCAGAACCCACTTGTGGTACTTTCCTTGTAACTACTAACCTACTTGCCAGCTTTTGTAAATAGACAGTCTGACTAATTCAACGCCTTGAGGTTTTTTTTCAATATTTCAAATTTCCAAATATTTGCTCTTTGCACTTTTCAGGCTGTTATTTCATAAGATATCATTAAGCCCATGTCCACACAATCAAAGTACTGCAGGTTTGTATTTGAAGGGGACCGTTGATTTTGCGCTGTTCGTCAGCAAGTCTGGAGGATCCTGCGTTCAAGGTTACAGTTAGGTCTCATCAGGTGCGTCAGGTGAGAATATTCGTCAGACAAACAGCTTGGCCAGTTATAGAGGAATAAACGCTGCAAATTATTACACAAAGGTTTATTATTTTTCTGTACTGATTACTCGCTTGCAAAGAATACAGCTTTGCCATTGTCACTTTCTAACAACTATGTTTTCGTTTCATAATCGAGTTTATTTAGATGAAATAAACGCTTCACACTCCATTCAAAGAAATAAAAATTCAGAAATTTGATTAGGTACACTTTGCTAAGGAAATGAAAATCCATCACTCATCTGCCAAGTTTCTCTGCTTTCACGGTCACGAAACAGCTCCTCGATTGTTTGCCTTGGCTGATGCTGTGGTAGTGGGGGTGAAGCAATATTTGACACCACGCTGTCTCTCATCGAAAACAGTCCCGCAAAATTCATTTTGGTTTATTATTTTCAATAATGAACCTTTGGAATCGACCAAGATTTTTGAACTTTTTGCCTTGTGTCGCCGGGCCACACGCTAGTTCACGTATCTTCCGCAACTCATCGTAGTTACCGACCTCAACGACTCATTGGTGTGTTGAAGGCTAGTATCCAAGGCAAAATACGTACTTATTCCATTCTCCTATTTTATTTACCTTCCTTGTAATAATGAAATAGTCCCTAAATTTTATAAAAGTTTTCCAAAATCGGCTATTATATTACTTGCAAAAATGGAAATATAGGAAAATCTCAACAAAAATTACTTTATTCATTTTGCAAATTTGTCGTAAGGCAAACAGTGTTTGCTACGTTTGCCTGGAGGAGACGCCACTGTGTCATGTGTGAAGATGTGGGATCGTACCATATACGAGAGAAAATACATCAACATGGTTGAGAATAGTTTCCCTTTATTTACGATTTTTTACTTTTTCACATTATTCGGACCATGATGAAAAATTATAAGGCCTACCCCTGAACAACCCTCAAAATCTGACACAAATCGAGCTAGATTATGAAAAATTGATGCTTGAACGAAATCACGGTTTCTCAAGCGCATATGCTGCACTTGTCCGATAGTAATCAATTTCATTTTGAACAACAACCAAATTTTTTATTTTTATTTTCTATTTTATTTAGATATTTTATCAAAATTTGACCGTGAGTTGGGGTAGTTGTCTTAGGGTCGAAGAATTGACAGCCCCATCTTCGATAGAGAATGAGCAATACATCAATACAGCAATGCATCGAAATCTGAAGGTTTATAGATTGATATTATAGGCAAGTATATAAAGAATAACACTAGATTACAAAATTTAGGGGTGGTCTGGCTGCCTCGTTCTTTCACCACTTTTCTTATGGTATTTGGTGCGCTGAATCCGAATCTGACGTCAGTTTTTTTGTTTATGTCGGATTTTCAAGATATAGCTAGTTTAAAGATTTTTCTAGTTCTCACTTTTCTTCATTTTTTAGTGAGAACTCATGTTGCTCAAATCTCCTCAAAAAGTACTCAGACTTATAGGAAATTTCATGTAGAATCCGAATATGTACTTAGTTCACCAAGATTTGAAAACCATGAAAGAACGGTACAAAGGGTATTGGGAAGTTCACATGATGGCGGACTATTGTTGGACCTTAAAAAGAGATTTACCTCAGGCGGCGAAGTTTTCTCTACATAGATGCCGGCGATGAAACCTCTGAGGTGGAGGAATAACCAAACATTTTACCAAATTTTGATTCATCTGAGCCTTCATGAAACAGATTTACACCGTTAACTTTTCTGCAGTTTATTGTGTTTCGTTTGTAAAACTGAATTAAAATCACTTAACAAAACAAGAGTTTCCCAATTATGATTTACTCCCCCTTTGAGTACCTATTTTCGATCTTACTCTTAATAGGTGACAAGCATAAAAAATATAGAAGAAAGGAAAATCTATTTGAGGAAAACGGATTTAGGAACCCACATACTTATCTCGAAAAATGAACTAACGGTTTTTGTGAATTTTCATCTCAGTGCCATGAAAAAGCTCATTCCTTCGATATTAATGGGTTTAGGAGGCTGCAATTGGTCTCATGGTCCTCTGGGGTGTCCCCCCTACAAAGTAAAAGCCCGAGAAAATTTTTTTTAGCCTTAATATTTTTTTCAAGTGGCAAAATGTAAGGGAAAACCCGAAGAAAAAACGTTGAGAACCGGTGTTTTTTGATACGTTTTGTGGAAAATAGGGGGTTTAACACAGTTTAACTTAAAAACTAAGTACATATTCGGATTCTACATGAAATTTCCTATAAGTCTGAGTACTTTTTAAGGAGATTTGAGCAAAATGAGTTCTCACTAAAAAATGAAGAAAAGTGAGAACTAGAAAAATCTTAAAACTTGCTATATCTTGAAAATCCGACACAAACAAAAAAACTGAAGTCAGATTCGGATTCAGCGCACCAAATACCATAAGAAAAGTGGTGAAAGAACGAGGCAGCCAGACCACCCCTAAATTTTGTAATCTAGTGTAATCCGAATTTTTAGGATTAATTATGATCTTTCATAAGGCACCGAATATTCCTAGAACAAAAACTTTTAGGGTTAACCTTTTTTAGAAATACTCCTATTAATGGGGCATCACAGCTCTGTGTAGATAATGCATGCACCCACCCAATGAAAGATTGATCTGTAATTATTCGCTCGTCCTATTATTATCGGTTGGGTTAAAATGCACTTCTTGTTCACATGTCTCGCGATGCACTAACGAATAATTAATATTCACTCAGAACTGTCTGTGAAACACCTGATCGGTGCAGTTGTTGTATCGATCCATTTCCGTGGAACCACTTATCGAGCGAAACTAATCGAATCTATAATAGGTGTCGAGGAGCTTTTCTCTCATTTCAGTATTATTTATTCAACTCTCTCACTCGGAGTTTCCTCGAATTAGGAGCTAACTGATTAAAAGGTGAACATTTTGAAACACCGTCAATTCATTATAATATGAATGTTTTTTCAAAATAAATGTTCACTCACTTTTTGCGTTTGAAGCTTTTTGAACAATTTTGGTTCCGTGTCTGAATGTTTGTCTTTAGTCAATTCTCATCCCAGTCGATTTCCCCATCGTTTCAGCTAGTTATTTATGCTCTGCTTGCTAAGTTTCTTTTCTAGCGCTCTAACGGTTCTAAAGCACGACAATTACCAAGAGAGGCTTATTATAGAAGTGCGTACTGCCTGTCTGAACAGTTAATTTTGAACCCTTTTTAAAAAGATCCGCCAGTGCTCTTTAAGTGTTAACAAATCTTCCAACTATCCTCTCTCTTCCTTAATTTGAGCGCTCCTCGGTTGGTCGTTCTCTCGTACGTAGTGATTGAAGAGTCCACTCCAAGAAGGATGAAAGTCACTTAAAAAAAGGGTTTAGGTTGGAAATACTCTCTTCTGACCTACCTAGTAGTTTCTGTTGGTGACCTCGAAATCACTCAAATGGGGA
>CM019176.2:57672581-58058071 GCA_009739505.2 Apolygus lucorum
GGGAGTGTCTCGTCTGAAATCGCAATCAAAGCGCAGGATTACAAGGCAAGTGCAAGGGTCAGTTCTTGACAACGCAATAAAGACCTCATGTAGACCTTCTGTAACCTCCATGCCTTCAGCGGCGTTTACTGTTATTGTTTACTTCTTGAGCCCATTTAGACCTGTTTCCAAGAGATTTAAAAAAAATAAAAGATCAAGTGTGTTGTTAATTGACAGGAAATGAGTGAGGGTAACTTTTTTGATGAATTCAACCTTTTTTGCTTACTCACTTCCAAGGGGTTTTCTTTCATCGTCTTCAATTACCGGGAAATGTATCATTTACCATAAAGAAATATTTTCACTGCATCTTGGGGACCTAGGGGTGATTTAGCGCCATCTACTCAAGTTATTATAATTTTCTTAATGGTCAGTGAGAGTGTTGTTAATTT
The DNA here is from genome assembly GCA_009739505.2 of Apolygus lucorum. NCBI lineage: Eukaryota > Metazoa > Arthropoda > Insecta > Hemiptera > Miridae > Apolygus > Apolygus lucorum. The sequence continues at coordinate 57,673,010 of CM019176.2, forward strand.
CAAAATCGATTTTCTTGTTTTCAAGAAAAGCTGAGTCGCATCTTTCTTGGGTGGACTCTTCAATTATTTTTATAAAACTACAGTAACTATAGTAAATCATTATTCGTTTGTGATGACTCACTCACTGGGCGGAAATAGTCAACCAAATAATATATTCCAACATTCCAAATATTATTTGGAATAACCTCTTCTAGTGGTTCTAGGCATCAATTGTCGCCAGTGCAGATTCTATCTCCTTTCTAGACAAGAATACGAATGATATATTCCTGAAATTTACAACACTATCAACAATGGGGTGTGCGCATGGGTAGGGGAAAAACTGTTTACTGCTATTTTAATCCAAAACAAGACCTCATTCTGAGAATTTTGACACCAACCGCGACCATTCTAGCGTGAGAAAAAATCATAGAAAAAGATTTTACTCGTCCAAAAATAGAACGGCTGGTGTCAAAATTCTCAGGAGAGGTCTACTTTCGATTAAAATTTTTAAAAAAAAATCAGGCGCACCTCCATTGAGTAGTTGATACGAGGAATCTATGGCAAATCATCACTCAAAGTACACTGCAATGGTAGGCATTAACCTAATAGCCTTAAGTTAGAAGAGGGAAACCAATATACAACTTGACTGTCCCATAATATTCAACAAAGTGGCTTGATGCCATATCTCTCTCTTGATCAAAAATTAGAAACAGTAGCAAGGGCCCTTCTAGATCATATTGACACCTGGCAAAGGGTTTCAAAGGAAATTGAAGGGCATTAGTTCTAGAGGGTAGCAATGTAGTTAGGAGCTAAGAAAACGAGAGCTAAAACCTTACATCAAAGCGTCTAAATCACAAAATCTGGTGCTGCTGTCCAAGACGATCTCTGACAATCAATACGATTGGGGCAACCTTGGGTCAATTATTTGTGGCTCTGCTGGGATACAAAACATCATAGAATGCCTGTACTGGATTTTTGCCAGCCACTGTGATATTTGGGATTTTATTGAAATTGGAGAGTTCAAGTTTGGGCTGGAGAATGAACCCTGATCACGGCTCGTGGAAAAGCGAAAGAAAGTCAACATAATCGCGAACAATTTCTCAATCTTGTCGCTATTTTTACCAAAATGAAACGTTACCAGCATGCTTGTTAAAATCATGTATCTTATTGATAACTAATCAATGGCTGAAGGTTAATCTCTTTAATATTATTATGATCAATAATTTTCACATCATCGAAATCTACCAACCCAACTTGGGTACCACGTAACTCAACAGCACTCCACCAATTAATGTTCAGGGTTTAGCTTCAAAAATAGCCACAACACTCTGCGATTCAAAACGAACGAACTTTTATTTCCGTTTCTCGGGAACAGCTTCTGGAAAGCTAATTGTAAAATTAGCTATTCTGAAAAGCTGTTTGAGAAGGTTATATAATCAAACTTAGGTACATTAGACCCCAGCTCTAAAACTCTTGGTAAGAGCAGCTGTGGCTCCGGATGGTGAAAGGACGGAGTTGTTTCTGGGTAGGTGTTGCAATCGGGCATCACCCATGTTAAGAGTGCTACATTCAATAACCCCCTTCCTATCGTAATACTTAGTTCTATTAGGCCGTTCGATCTAATGAATCGTATTCGATCTGAAATTAGATTTCGATTCTGGTGTACTGCTACAGGTATTCGATACATGATAATTTAAAAACTTAATAGCAAGGCCCCCTGGACCCCGGATGCTTTTCGCTAGTGCCTACGGCTAAAATCCAAGAAACATGGAACATGCATTAGCCGCGCTTCTTATTCTGTTTAATTTATTGGAAGAATGCGATCAAAACCTATTTCTTTTAAAACATCAGTCTTCAAAAAGGAAGGCATTTTATAGTTGTATTGAGATTATAACATTATTGAAAGAAACCCTATAACCCTATAACTACGAGCAGCTACTACCTTGAATGGAAGCATCGCATAGGTTACACCACATTAATCAATCCTTAGTTCCGTGTAAACGACTAAGCAAAATTTCGTGATTCGATACCGTTCCCTAAAAACGTAACACTTTTTGCCAGTTAGGTCAAGGCTAAAGCATGTTCCATGCTAAAATGTTGGACCTAAAAAATGTGACCAACACGGAAGACGATTTCTTTCATAATTAAAATCAAGTGTACAAACCGAAGTTTGATTGTAGCATTACAAAAGGCTTTACAGAACAAAAATCGATCAAGCCAGAGAAAAACAAAAATAAATTTTGCCCCAAAAAGTGGTACCTTAACAATCATTTATCGTTCTTTTCTGGAATACTACTCCATTATAAAAATAAGTTCCTCTTTCTTGAGAGACAATTTTTAGGTATCTGACTTATTAAGGTAACCAAATATAGTTCGATTGTCCACAACTCACTTATAATTTTCAATTGTATTAAAAAAAAAGGAATTGGAAACATTTGAAGGTAGGAAATTGGTGAAGGTACGTTTAATTCGTAGTGCTTCCATTCTCAATATCGGTTGTGGAATGAGTATTTCATGAACTTTTTGTTCGCGATTCTGATGATTACCGAATCATGAGTACTATGCGCAGCTTGGGCTTCACGACACAGCATCGATTTCGAAGAGCAAGAAGGTGGTGAATAACGTCAGAATCGAGGTACTCTTTTTATGCACAGGAGCGATGCTGAAACACAAGTTGAACGTAAATTATTGAAAATGATTTGATAAGACATATTTCTGTTAGCGTGAGGTCAATCGCCTTTTTAATGGTTCACGTTCGTTTTGTCATAAGTACTGGTTTATTATTTTAAATAATGAACCTTTGGATTTGAACAAGAAATAAAATTGTAATTTATTGCCTGGCTCCATGGACTGATTTTGTCCAAATTTAGTGAATCGATTCAGGGTGAAGTTGTGCCCCCAAGTTTTTGGTTATTGTCAGTCACTTCAAAGAGATAAAAAGTGGGGGTTGAAATTTTCAAAATACCCTAGCTCGGAAACTTTCATATGAATGTGAAGTGTTGCATTAAATTAAAATAGAGACTATTTTTTTAGAATCGAATGGGACCACCCATAGCTCTACAAGGCCGCCATTCGCTTCGCATGAGGATAACAAACAGAAACAGATCTAATGTAAGTAATCATTGAATGTTTACTAAATAACGAATAGTTTTTATCAATTTAAGATAGTCGTTCAATGTTTATAATCGAATAAGCCCACCCTCTCTAAGATCCACAGCGAATGATTGATTGAGAAATACCCCAACTAATGGTGCACCAAGATTTCAGCATTGGAAGGGTCAGGTAAGAAGGCTCACAGTCCTCCTAGAATGCGGCACTGCCGGATTGAAAGCTGTCATTGCTCATGCAGGAAGTTAGAACCTTAGTAACAAGCATAACATTAAATGTTATGCTTGTTACTAAGGTTCTAAACTGTAAATTTTACAGTTTCTCATCCGAATTCGACGAGATTTTCAGTGATTGTTCAGATTTGGAAGGCTGTTCCATAAAAATATAATCAAAATTGGTGGGTGTTAGTGAAGTTGTGATTATCCACTAAGCATCGTGGTCGTTACTCCAGCGTATTTTGCACTAAACATAATAATATATCACTTTTAATAATAACATATTATGTATAACATATCATCAATAATAATAACATATTATGTTGCTATATTATAGCAAGTCCTCTCTCGAGAATGATTAACCGTCTAACGGCTAAAATGCTGCAAATTATTACATACCTATATGTATATTACTTTTTTTATGCAATCACTCTCCTGCAAAGGTCACAGCTTTGCCATTGTCACTACCTACCAACCATATCGATACCTTAAAGCACAAAGGCGCTATGTCAAAAAACGGAGCTATGAGAAAAACTCAAAAGAAAGTACGGTTTTGTGTTTGTGTCCGAACGGTTTGTACTACTGAGCTCCGGGTGGTCTCAATCGTTTGGATTCAATACTAATTTGAATTGAAGATTGATGATGACTATTTCGAGAGTCTACAGCTAGGGAACTTTTGAACATTTCAACCCTCATTTTTCACCCCTTAGAAGTGACTGACATCAACCAAAAGCTTTGGGGTACAACTAGACCCCAAATGGAGCCCATATACCGCATTTCATCAAAATCGGTCCATGGTTGCGAAGAAAAGTGCCGCGTACGGCGTTCGGACGGCCAAATTTTTATTCGATTTTCGGATTCAACGTATCTTGAAACGTAAACCAACAAATTTTAAGGGGGTTAAACTTTATTTTTTCTTAGTCGATTCCAAAGGCACATTATTGAAAATAATAAACCGAAAACCCGGTAGACCCCCGCACCCTGAGTACCTTCTCCCTCGAGTTTCCAACGATCAACTGAAACTGGGGAAGAGGCTAAATAAGGGAATAATGATTTCACCGGGGTTTCGAATCTGAAAAGGGTGCTGGGTTTCTTTTTAAAGAGGGGGATTCGAGTTTTAACGACGGAAAAACCTTGTTCCTTACAGATGAATGATGTAAAAAGAAAAATGAAAGAAAAACAATAATAAATCGTTGTGTAATAATTTGCGTTTTTGCTAAAAATCGGACAAAAAGCATTCAAAAATCAATGTCTTTAATTATTTTGTTTCATTTTCAATAGCAAAACCTCTAGGATTTGAAGAGGAAACTTGTTTAAACCCCCCTCAAAATTTAATGTTTTACCCGTACTTTTACGAGTACATCCATTGCCATTAAATTTCACATTCGATGTTTGTAACCATCCGAATGTAATGTTTCGAATAAGATGTTAAAAAATTGTGTCACATGGAATTAAGGAGGTCTCAGTCGGTCGCCGTTCGTTCCTCTTTCCGGGTTAGTATTTCTTTCAAGAACCGGTGCTCCAAGTTTAAAAATTGTACCTAAATTTGAAATTTTAAAGGATATTTGAAATTCATTAGTGCAGCTGCCTAGGGAATTGAAAACTAAAATATTGACGCTGAAATCATCAAAATCGAACAATAATTGCAGGAGAAATGTGGGAAAACCCGTTTATTCAATCAGGTTTACATTTTCCTTCTTCAGTTCTTGTAAGAAATACTAACCAGGAACCTTAATCATGATCGAACAATACGTTTTCGAAAAGAAAACAGTGAAATAATTCACTTCATCTTCTTAACGGTGCCAACTAAGTACACACCGTCAATCCACCTATGGATCCAGCTAAGGTGAGCAGACACGTCAGCGTTTATCGAAGAGCGATGGTCTCCACAGTCAGGGCCAAAGGAAACGACACCGACGACAGTGTATCTGTTAGTTTCAGGGTCCAACCAAATAACAGGACCGCCGGAATCCCCCTGAAAAACGACAAATGAACTTAATTTTCATCACTCAGTATTATCGCTAACGAAGTTATGGAAGCTTCGAATTCGTGATGTAGATTCTTAAGCTTCTTGATCAATTTTCGATTCGGTTTAGTTTGTTGGGCTGTCCGTAAGGAATTATTGGCTATACAGGCTAGAGCTCTTGGATAACTGTACACAACAAGGCCCGATTTCGGGTGTAACACTTCCAACGTTTTCCATATCTATGGGATCACTGGTATTGTGTGCACATGCAAAAACGTCAATTTACCCGATTTTGGTTTATTATTTTCAGTAATGAACCATGTTTTGACCAACCGATCGCATAATTAGGTAATGAATCTTTCATGACTTCTTCATCAATTTGAGATAGCGTTCCAATTTGTTCAAAACATAAAACGAATGAAACCACCCAGCCGATTTACTACTATTGTTTAGGTAATTGTGAAATTCAGCTCAATGAGTTATCGTCCCTAGGGAGCTCGAGAGGATGATATGAGGGACCCATAACTCTCAGATAACGACGTTTTGCTGCTAGGTACTTTCTGCCTAAATAAAATTGGCAGAACCTTCCATGAAAATAATATGGTTTGCACTTGTAATGGAAAAGCCCTGTTCTTTGCTCGCGAGTGATCTACACAGAAAAAACAATAAACTGTTGTGTAGTAATTTGTAGCATTTTTTCAGGAGAGGTCCCCAGGCCTGTAGTAGTCCACAGGCTCAAGTCAGTAGTCAGGTGGTGCCCCAACAAGGATCTACACGTCCAGAACCTACGTACCTATGGACCTAGCAACGATCGAGCAGGTATTTGTTCCTTAGAGTGATAGACCCTTTCATTCAACGGCCTATTCAGGGTTATCAGGGCTTGAGAGAAGACCTTCGACGTATAGACTGCAGCAGGGGTTCGGACAGTATCGATTGATAGGCCTGCCAATCTCGCAGCAGTAAGAGGGGGACTCCTGTAGTGGATACCACTACAGTCAATCTTCATTTTGATTTTTGTTATCAAAGTTTACAGATATCTAAGAAAATATTCATTCGTGTTTTGTAAATTGATTGAGTTTAAAATCTCGCTTTAGTAATTTCTATTAATAATCAGGATAGGAGGTTACCTCCATCCGCAGCAAAGTATATTCATGAACCTACGTGGCAAGTCGACTTATTGTGAGCTTGTGTGCACAGTTGAGTTGGATTCATGGGCGAAACAACACCCCATTCATAACTGCAAGTCAGTGATCGACGACGATCATATCCACTTCCTGAGGTCTTGAATTCATTTTGAGCTTGTAAGCCTTCGCACCCCAACCTATAACGGTCATCACAAAAATCATACGTACATTATCAAATAAAAATAATAAATAAAAGACAAGAATTACACAGCAAAATGTATTGTATCTTCCAAAATAGAAATCTTTTAACCTTCCTAACATTCTCTTGTACATTACACTTGACAAGACAAATGCATGGCCAGGGGTCGGGTTCGTATCTTGGGGTGATGTTTGAAGGGGCTTTGCGTTGGACCAATCATATAAAATGTGTGTGTGGTAAGGAATCACAGCTGACCTACATTTCATCGTGGGCACCTAATATGTGCTTGGACATGAAGCACTGAGTGTGATTTATAGGGGAGCCATTGTGCCAATCACCCTGATGAGGTTCCTGTGTGGATAGAGGCGCTGAATGTACGGCTTTTGATGCTTATTCAGATGATCAAGGGAGTGAGAACTACTTCCTCCCAGGCCTGCTCCGTAGTCACAGGGGAGAAGCCAACTGAGATTAAGGCTAAGGAGACTGCTGACATTCACACTGTGTTGGAGTCAAAGGCTGACATTCAGTGTGTTAGAGCTGGACAAAGCTCTTCCAGCTAATAGGATGCTTCATACGGCGTGGGTCTTCGGGAGGTTGACTTCGAAGAAACAGCGGACCTCACATTTGCCGTATACAGGGTGTAACACCTATGTTCCTGCCATAGCCTAGGGATTGATTCTACAACCAATTCGTGAATTTTTTTAACCCCCTTAAAATCCGACTTTTTTCACTTTTAAGATTTATTTCGTGTTTTGACCTTGTATCATTAAAATGTTGACAACTCCTTCAATTTACTAGATAAAATCAATTTGACGATACCATTAAAAAGAGCGTTAAATTTCCTATCTCCCTGGGAAAACGGGTGGAAATTGAACTTGAAGAGGATACATTTTAAAATCTGGAAAATCTCAACTTTTTCCTACCGCTCATAAGTCCTTGCTTTCCAGGGTGTAAATGATTGCCTGTAAGCCTGAAAGTTGGCCCAAAAGCTCGGCTTTCCAACGGTATGGTCAGAATTGTTTCCAATATTTTTATTAGTGGAGAAAACCGCGTTTGATTGTTGTGTGTTCCTGGATTAGTAGTTTATTTGTTTGTGTGTTATATTATCCATTCTGACGTTGTTATACCCATTCTTAGGTTTCTACAATAAAAACTTTGATTGATTGATTGAATGAGGAAAAACGTGATTTTTTTCCAAAGAAATCGGCGGTTTGACGGGAGGATTCGGGGGGTCTCCTCCGCCGCCTCTCCTCTCACTCTCCATCCAACCCTAAACCTTTCTGTCAAACCGTCAATTTCGTTGAAAAAAAAAATCACATTTTTTCTCATTCAAGCGCGGTTTTCACGACTAATAAAACTATTGGAAACAATTATGACCCTACCGTAAGAAAGATGAGCTTTTGAGTCAACTTTTAGGCTTACAGGCAAGCATTTACACGCTGGAAAGCAGGGACTTATGAGCGGTTGGAAAAAGTTGAGATTTTCAAGATTTGACCAAGTTTCCTATTTAAGTTCATTTTTCAGCCGTTTCGTCTATTCAAAAAAACGTTGGTTCTCCATCAGAAAATTTACCGCTCTTTCTAATGGTATCGTATAATTTGAGTTTATCTAGTAAATTGAAGGATTTATTAACATTTTAATGATACAAGATCGACAAAACGAATAAATCTTGGAAGTGAAAAAAGGCGGATTTCAAGGGGGCTAAAAAAAAGTAAAGAGACAAAAAAGTCACAAATTAGTTGTAGAATCAGCAGGACGAACCGTTCCGTTCCCTTTGAGAACTTATGGGTTGGACTTACGATAAATCAGAAACAAGAGTGAATTGCAAAAGAGGCCTAATCTCCGTTCAAAATTTAGATGACCAAAATGCGATCGTTGTTAGTTTCTTTGAGTTGTACCAGTTTTGCGTCCTGGTTACAAGTATACACATTTCCTTATGAAGGCACCCACAACTCCCTATTTGTTCGAATTGAGTGTGAATTTATTTCCTCCAAATAAACTTGATTGTGAAGTAGGTGGGTAGTAGGTAGGTAGTGACAATGGCAAAGCAGATTATTGATCTACTAAGGAATAAAATCACTCGCGATGAGATTGTGGAAAACCATTTTAATAAAAAACGGAGTTGAGTAGAACGTTGTAGTTATTGTTTGTTACTGATGATGACCTAACCGACGAAATCGAATTAACTTGTAACTCATTATTTTTTGTGGAAATAGACACCTTTCTACGTTTTTATTAGTACGAAGGAAAATTATAAACCTTTTTGCAATAATTTGCAGCGTTTTTTCATTCATTTAAAATTGTTGATAATTCTATAGAGTAGAATGACACTAGGTAGAGCTGTTTATGCCCAGCCATTTGCTGATGAGGATAACTAATGAGCAATTATTGTGAAATTTATCAGAGCCACTAGTTAGGTCGTACCCCTGTTAGCCCAAGAGAACCCTACCCCCCTCCGCACCTACCCGAGGCTCTTGGCAGAGTCGGAAGAAGCCGTGCTCATCGCCGACGGGTGATCATTACAGGAAAATAATAAACTGTTGTTCAACGATTTGCAGCGTTTTTCACCCAAAGTCCGCTAGAAAAATCCGACTTGGTATCAGAGAGTTTTAAATTTATCGTCCTTACCAACGGTATTCGATTTCATAGATGCAGACAGTAAGATGAGGATAATATTGCTGTTTCAATGATAAATAATTTACATCTACCGTAAATAAGTTTTTTAAAAATATAATGACGAGGTCCAAGTACCTATTGATGGTTCAAATTATGCACTTCAAATGTCATTGAGAAACGATTATAAAGCGATTAAATGACTACTATAAACAACCAATTTATCGTTCAAACATACTAATTCATAAGTGCTGAATTTCAAACTCGTTATCTTCCACCTCAGATATTATCCAATAAGGAAACAATTTAGATACGTTTATGCCCTCATTAAGATTCAAATTTTCATTGGCTATCAAGTGTCGATTAAATTCAATTTTTTAATGGCCGTGACGATGCGTTCCTCAGGTTAGTTTTTGTCAAGAACTTGTTATTCCCATTAGGAATCATAACCGCGTACTAAGTAAGAAAAATTTGGATGAAGCTCATGGAATTGGAAAATGAACTATTGTTATGTGTTTTGAGTTAAGTGTCTCTCCCGTGCAATGAAAAAAAAAAAATTGTACCCCCCACCCTCCCACTCAAAATTTAATGGTTCACGTTTTAAGGTACATAGAATCCGAAAATCTAAATTGATAAATTTCCGTCCGTCCGCCGTCCTCTGGCCGCGGCACATTCCTAAGTTACTATCGACAGATTTTTATGAAATTTGGTACACGGGCAATTTGGTATTTTGGGTCACGTAGTTGGGTGGGAATTCATCGTAATCTGCCAATCGACATTGAAAGTCGAGTGCTTTGGGGAGGAAACATCAATGCATCAGAAGGTACTGGATACGATGAATGTGGACATACCTCGGACAGAGATTAATAGCTATGCAGCAAAGAGGAGCTCTAGGAATCGCATGCGATTACCGAACAGTGTCAGAACTCATGTCTTTGTACACATGAGTGTCATACTCATTCAACTGATAGTTTCAGAGATAAAAAGAATCTTCGATAGAAGGGGTAAAAGAGACAGGTCCGGCATAGCCATGGAAGAAAGACAGCGCACAATATGGACAGGAGAACATAGAGGAACGTGGACTGCTCGGTCGGTGCTAAATTCGTACATGGATGGACAGAAAACAGGGAGAAGTGAACTTCTTCCTTTTGCAGTTCTTCATAGAAGTTCTCCGTAGACTGGGAACTTGTTTGCACGGCCCGAACAGAGAAGATGTTATATACAGGGTGTCCCAGTTAAGGACCGGAAAACTTCGTGAGTCGATTCTGCAACTAATTCAAGTAAGAAAATGTCTCGTAGCAATTATGTTTTAAAGTGTTATGTTTTAAATATATTTTTCGTGTTTTTGACCTTATGTCATTAAAATTACAATAACTAGAATAATACAAATTATTGTCTTTATAAAAATAGCATTCATGCGTACACAATCATACCTACCAAGAATACGAACTCGGTGTCCAGTCAAATCCCATTGAGGACCAGGAAAACAGGCCGGGCCCACGGCCATGTTAACAAGGAAGGGCGTAGTCAACGTCACAAGGGAAATGTCATGAATGAGCCCGTATTCTGACACTTTGAATTCCTCGTGAATGATGATCTTGCGCGCAGTGGTCAACTGCGATGAAGTTAGTGAACCTGTCAGATTAATAAATTACAGATAATTACAAAAGGAGTCCCCCAAAAAGAACTCTTTAATAGGTGCTCAAATCTTTAAAATAAAAATACCCTTTATCACTCCACTTAGACCATCTTGAATAATTTTGTTTCGTGTTGGTTGAGAAGCACAAATATTTTAGGTTAAGCTTTTCCCCTCGTATAGCAGCGACCCTTTTCTTACCCCGCCTCTGTCTTCTTGCCCTACTGAGCCCGGGATGGAAGATCACCCGTCCTGCTGCTGTTCTTGTTGCTGCAGTTGCATTTTCATAATACAGCGGCTCGAACGTCAGTATGGAGTGGTAGTTAACAAGGAAACCTCAACTCATCAATGGCTCGAATCTTTGAGTGGAACCTAAAATGTAATAGTCAAGGTCTGCGGCAGGCAACATCTGAGCATGTAAAGGAGAGGTGGTCAACAACTTGCCTTGGGTAGCCCCTACCTACGCAGCGTTGCTCCTACCTATGAAGCTTGGGTGGCTCCGCAGGAGAACTATGTAGCGTCAAAGCCCGTTTCTTGCCCTGCACACACTTGAATTGGAGATTTTACGAAGGCACTTCCCGAAATTCCTCTGTTTCTACTCTCATTACCTAATTAACTTTTTTCAACGTACCCCCTCCATTACGTGCAAATTATTACACAAAAGGTTTATTATTTTTTCTATATAGATCACTCGTCAGCAAAGAACATTGTCAGCTTAAATTTGAACGAAGATTAGGCGTCTCATTGGGTGTGAACGGTTGGTCCTACAGAGCTCTGGGTAGTCTCATTCGATTCTAAAAATTGAACACTATTTTAAATTGATGAAAAAAAAAAACCTTTAGATTGAAAGTTTGAGCTAGAGTGTTTTGGTAACTTCAGCCCTTATTTTTCAACCCTTAGAAATGATTGACATGAACCAAAAGCTTCGGGGCGCAACTAGACCCCAAATGGACGACGGATGGCAGACAGACGACAACATTTTTACTCGATTTTCAGATTCTACGTACCTTGAAAAACAAACCAACAAATTTTGAAGGGGTTACATTTTTTCTTAGCCGATTCCAAAGGTTTATTATTGAACCTTTTGAACCTTATTATTGTCCCCTATGAATTTCATTCCTCCCTCCCTTTGCCACTGCAGCCTAGTGTACAATCCTCTAGCCTCATTTTCTACCTTCCTAACTATTTGATGTTTCTAAAACTTGGCTGACATTATGATTACTCCCCACGAATTTCATCGAAGGAATGGTAGTCACTTTTCACACTCAACCTAGCCAATTCAAGTACCTATTACGTTTTTTTCAACTGAGCTAATCAGCTGTGTAGCTGTCTGTGAGACAAAGGTCTCCCAAATTTCTACGATAACTTTCATTATCTACGTTTTACAATGACATTTTGAACGGGAGCTATTTTGATCTGTTTGTGCGTTGTGCTCGCCGTGACGCAACTCGCTGTTGATCTTTCATGAATATTGAGATTATTTAATTGAGTAAGTAGTACTAGATACATAGTAACATTAAGTACCTACCTACCGATTAGTATAGCCAGGCAATAAATTATCGTCATTAACAAACACCAAACATTTTGTTTTTCTCTCTGAATTACTTGTAATGTAAACAATGTCATTGGCCTCGTCGTTGCTCTCTACGGACGAAGCATAAAACTGAATAGGTAACTAATTCATTTATTGTCGGGCAAAGATCGTTATTCCACTTCGCCGACACAGGTTTCCTGATCAAAGAAGGTTAGTCAACATTTATTAGGTAGTCAACCTGGTATTTGTTTTGATTCTACTTCATGAAATTATCAATTTGTTTTTTAAATTGGAATCTTAGTCTGTTTTTGCATTGTGAAATACAGTAAAACCCTTATCACGACAATAAATTTTGATTACCGCACGACATCCAGAAAAACCTCGGTTAACGAGATAGACTGTCATCAATTTACTTAGTAGGTACCTGCTAAAATTTTATGTGATTCACGTCTACAAACTTGTAGGACGAATGCCGTAAAATATTGTTGTTAAATTGTTAACTTGCATTTTCTTTCTTTTTTCATCACCTTTACTCTCATAGTTTTTTGAAACAGAAAAATTTGTTACTTCAACTCAAAAACGTAAAAAAATACTCCACAACTCCTACGTCGGAGGCTACGTCGGTCCGAGAGAACCAGCCGCCTCCAGGAAAGAAGTTGGTAGCTGCCACGTCAACGCCTGCGGGGACAAATCTCTTAAGATTATCGAGACCCGGAGAAAGGATCGTCAGGTCAGTTCTTAGCTTCAGCTTATCGTCAGGTAAGTACTTAGTCGCGGAACTCCGTAATCTCGCGACGACACGCGGTCAGGAGGCATATAGGTAGGGATAGACTAAGCTACCACCTAAGGCTTCACTATCACTTTTATATTATAAAAATTCAATTCCCTTTTCCAATTGTCAAATAAACCCGTTGCTCATTCAAAAATCCAAACAAGTGTTTTCTCTCAAAAGTCCACGAAGCCCGAAGGTATCAAGTACTTAGGGACAAGTAGACAGTCGAACACTTAAATCCGAAGGCAATAGCCCCGGATTTACCCGATCCCCGGCTAGGTTAGTTAGGAAACTTAGCGCCTAGGCAGGTCATGGGCAAATTCCAATCCACGAGTAGGCTCAGAAATATGTCAGACCTAACCACTGAAACCGCGGAGGAGGCAAACCTAACAAAGGGATATCAATGTACACTTCATTTGGTGTAGAGGAAGCCATGGGCTTAACCTTGGCCGGCCCTAAGGATAAGGGAAGATGAGGAAGGTGGGAGAGAAGGATGAAAGGAAGTGCCCCGTAAAACGACCACCAGTTCAGTTATGAGTCGAACAGCACACGGGTGGTGATACCACGGAGTACGCCTGCCGAGATGCCGAACTCGAAACACCTTGGCACTTTGCCACACAACACCCTGCGCCCTGAAAAGGTTACAACCATCACCCTTATGATGGGTACCACTCCTTTTAGTTCCAACACCGCACTTTCTTATCTTAGCCCGCCGGGTCTGTTCCTTGATCAAGCTGTCATTAACAACTTGGACATCCATGGTAATTCAAGAGATGTGAACTGCTTTTAATACTAAACTACCTTTTACTAACTAGTGCTACGGCCCTTATTGGTCCTTGACCTCCTCAACACTATTCCACCAGTCAGCGAGATCTTAAGCTGTAGTCCTTCATTTGCTGGCTCTGGCTCCTCTCAAGTCGCCCAGCCATCTTTTCCTGAGTCTGTCACGCCAAATATCCTGCGAAGAATTTTCCTCTCCAATCTTTTCAGATATTCTTCGTCGTCGCAGGTCAGATTCCATGTTACCGAGCCATAAAGAACCACCGGCCTCACCATCGTTTGGTACACAATGATTTTCAGGTTTCTGCATAGAGATCGGTTGGGGAAAACACGTTTAAGGGCGAAATAACATCAGTTGCCAGCTACTGACTATTGACTAGGATATAGCAGTGGACACTCACTGACGCTATTGTCATAAGTTCCAGCTCCAATCCCCAGACGTTGAGGGGATTTGTGGTAGTCGATGGTGCAGTGAGCCGCAGTGAGGACGTGATGCTTTGAGATGATCGTTCCAGCGCAAAACGGGTGTTTGGACGCCATGCTGAACAGCTGAACTATGAATGGGTACTCGTGAATGGTGTATTCTTCGCCACCAACAAGCCTTCCACCTGTCTGTTCGGAATTCATGTTGATTAATGTCTTAAATATGTAACTTGACCATACAAACTCAATCTACTACTACACACACATATCTACATGTGGGGATAGAAATGGAAGAATTAAAAACTTGTCTACTTGTAAGCCCCTAATGAGTTAAAAAGTTGAAGTATTGTCGGCATTTAGGTCTTCATCGATTAACTAACAAGAATTGAAGAGACCACAGCCAAAATAAATCTTGCATCTTGATGGCTATGAGTTGAGGGAACCGAGGGAAAAACAAGTGGGTGTGGCACATAGCTTCCTCGTATCCAAAACCCGATTGTATAGATGATCCGATGCATCATCATGCACGTTTGCGCATGCGCAGTGGGTACTATCAGTCCGAAGGTAGTGATCTTCATTGGGGACCATCTACAACCTAATCCGCATAATCTCTGAAAATTTCATCGAAATCGGGTAGAAAAAGTGGAAGTTATGGCCATTACAAGGAAATTCACGTTTGCGCATGCGCAGTGGCTACTATCAGTCCGAAGGTGATGATTTTCATAGGGGACCGTCTACACACCAACCCGCACAATCCCTGAAAATTTCATTGAAATCGGATGGAAAATGTAGAAGTTATGGCCGTTACAAGGAATTCACGTTTGCGCATGCGCAGACACTTCTATCAGTCCAGGGATAATTATTTTCATAGGGGACCGTCTACACACCAACCCGCACGATCCCTGAAAATTTCATTGAAATCGGATGGAAAATGTAGAAGTTATGGCCGTTACAAGGAATTCACGTTTGCGCATGCGCAGTCGCTTCTATCAGTCCGGGGATGATGATTTTCATAGGGGACCGTCTACACACCAACCCGCAAGGTCCCTGAGAATTTCATTGAAATCGGATGGAAAATGTAGAAGTTATGGCCGTTACAAGGAATTCACGTTTGCGCATGCGCAGTCGCTTCTATCAGTCCGGGGATGATGATTTTCATAGGGGACCGTCTACACACCAACCCGCAAGGTCCCTGAAAATTTCATTGAAATCGGATGGAAAATGTAGAAGTTATGGCCGTTACAAGGAATTCACGTTTGCGCATGCGCAGTCGCTTCTATCAGTCCGGGGATGATGATTTTCATAGGGGACCGTCTAAATACTAGTCTGTAACATCCCTAAAAATTTCATTGAAATCGGATGGAAAATGTAGAAGTTATGGCCGTTACAAGGAATTCACGTTTGCGCATGCGCAGTCGCTTTTATCAGTCCGGGGATGATGATTTTCATAGGGGACCGTCTACACACCAACCCGCAAGGTCCCTGAAAATTTCATTGAAATCGGATGGAAAATGTAGAAGTTATGGCCGTTACAAGGAATTCACGTTTGCGCATGCGCAGTCGCTTCTATCAGTCCGGGGATGATGATTTTCATAGGGGACCGTCTACACACCAACCCGCAAGGTCCCTGAAAATTTCATTGAAATCGGACAGTAACTTCGTATAGTTATGCGCGTTACAAGGAATTCACGACAGACAGACAGACAGACAGACAGACAGACAGACAGACACACAGACACACAGACACACAGACACTGAACCAAAATTGTTCAGAAAGGTCTAAAACGCAAAACGCGAGTGAAAATTTTGATTTTGGAGAACTTTTTTTTTCGACCTTGAAAAGTGAAAACAAAGCTTCCGCTACCTTGGTAGACTCGGAAGCAAAAACCTTCTTTGTCAGATCAAAACTTAGGTTATGATGGGATTCACTCAGATAACTTGGAACATACCAGTTTGAATGCTACAGTACTCAGGCCCACTTGAACAGTTCAGCTTATAAGCCCCTATTTAATCATATTGTTAATTTAATTTTTAACACACCATTTAATCAAATTCTATAATGATAGCCGTTTACCAACTTTATGTGTTACATTTCTCTTAGCGAGATAATTTCATATTTGTTTGCCTATTAGACTATTACTAATTCATGCATTTACAATTCCTTTATAGATCTAGATTTTTATCATTGTTCAAAGGACTATCAAGCTTTGTGTTCTCCCTCAAAGCAAACATCAAATACCAGTGTTGCCAAGTTGGGGGTTTCCCCCCCAAATTTGGGGGTTTTTTCTCTTGACGGGGGGATTTTGGGGGGAGAAATCTTTTGGGGTTTTTTTTGGGGGTTTTTACCGACGAGTCGGGGGGATTTGGGTAGAATAAAAATGAATCAGCAATTAAAATAGCAGCAGGTAATATATATATTCAATGGAGTGAAAAACTTCACCGAATTTACCAATGTCTATCGTGGGCTCAATGGGACTATAATTTTGGAGTTTTGGAGGACAAACTTTTTTCGATATTTGATCTTTCGCAAGCACACACACTGATAAATTCTTAAAGTTTATTCGTCCGTTCGCGCTCGTTACTATTAGCAAACTTGAAGTTTTGAAGAAATTGAGAAGGTTTTGGAGATGAGGGTCGAATGCGACCTCACTGTTTGACATTTTGATTTTTTGTACAAAAAAGTTCCCTACCTGAAGAAACTAGTTTATTTTTAAAAATGTTTTTAATGTTTTTTTCAAGACCTGTATGACGTATAATATACGTCATATAATGACGTAGAATATAGCGATATTATCGCTAATACAATAATTGCATTGTCTTCAAGATCCACCCCGCCCTCAAATCATTAATGAATTACAATCTACTACTAAAAAAAAAAAAAAATTGCATTGTATTCATTGATATTGTTATTTCAACCTTAAGTTTTAGGGTTTTTCTTTTTTGGGGGGATTTGGGGGTTTTTTGAGGTTGGCTCAGGGGGTTTTGGTAGCCGCTTGTTGGCAACACTGTCAAATACCCAGTCAATCACTTCAGCCGAACCCAAGCAAGTGCACTATATATTTTCTATCTCTGATACAATGGGACCAAAGAACGCTGCAAATTATTATACAGAAAGGGTCATTTCATTATTATATTTTGCATCCGAGTCTACCAAGGTAGAGGAAGCTTTGTTTTCACTTTTCCAGGACGAAAAAAAACATTTCTCCAAAATCAAAATTTCCACCATCGTTTTGCGTTTTAGACCTTTCTGAACAATTTTGGTTCCGTGTCTGTGTGTCTGTCTGTCTGTGTGTCTGTCCGTCTGTCATGATTTCCTTGTAACGCGCATAACTATACGAAGTTATTGTCCGATTTCTTTGAAATTGTCAGGGATTGTGCGGGTTGGTGTGTAGACGGTCCCCTATGAAAATCATCATCCCCGGACTGATAGAAGCGACTGCGCATGCGCAAACGTGAATTCCTTGTAACGGCCATAACTTCTACATTTTCCATCCGATTCCAATGAAATTTTCAGAGATTATGTGGATTAGGTTGTAGATGGTCCTCTATGAAAATCATTGTCCCCGGACTGATAGAAGGGACTGCGCATGCGCAAACGTGAATTTCCTTGTAACGGCCATAACTTCCACATTTTCCACTCGATTTCGATGAAAAGTTTCAGGGATTATGTGGACTAGGTTGTAGGTGGTCCCCTATGAAAATCATCGCCCCCGGACTGATAGAAGCGACTGCGCATGCGCAAACGTGAATTCCTTGTAACGGCCATAACTTCCACATTTCCAATCCGATTTCAATGAAATTTTCAGGGATGTTACAGATTAGTATTTAGATGATCTCCTATGAAAATCATCACCTTCGGACTGATATTAGCCATGCGCAAACGTGAATTTCCTTGTAACGGCCATAATTTCTACATTTTCCATCCGATTTCAATGAAATTTTCAGGGATGTTACAGAGTAGTGTTTAGATGGTCCCCTATGAAAATCACAGAGAATTGTTCTTCATAGAGGGATTCTTTCATAGAGGAATGGTCTCCTGTGAGAATCTCAAATCCCATTTATTGCAGGTCATCGGTAGCTCGGAGGATAGAGTCTTGATTAGAGCTCCTAAGGTCCCGGGTTCGAAACCCAGCCGAGGCTATGTATTTTTTGATCCAATCACATACACCTACTCACTTAATTTTTCATCCGAATTTGATGAAATTTTCTAGGATTGTCCAGATTAGCGTGTAGATGGTCCTCTATGAGGGTAGTGAAAGGTACTTAGAGATTGGTGTCTTGAGATTAACTACTATGCATCGGATCATCTATACAATCGGGTTATCGATACGAGGAAGCTATGTGCCACACCCACTTGGCAGACGTTTTTATATAGATCAATCGTCCGCAAAGAATACGGCTTTGTCATTGTCACCACCTACCAACCATAGGTACTACCTACCTACCTACTACAAAATCATCTTCACAATCAAGTTTATTTGGAAGAAATAAAGGCTTCACACTCAATTCGAAAAACAGGGAGTTGATTAATGGTTGCTAAGGACGCAAAATTGTGTACAACTCGGGAAAACGAACAACGATCCCATTTTGGTCAGCTAAAATTTTAACGGAGATTAGGCCTCTTTTGCGATTCACACTCGAGTTACCAATTTACCAGTCGTTCAACCCGTACTCAAGGGGAGTGAACGGTAGACCCCGAAGAGCTCTCGGTGGTCTCCTTCGATTCTTAATATTCAATACTATTTTAAATTGATGAAACAACAATACCATTATATCGACATTTTTCGAGCTAGGGCGCTTTCAGAATGTCAAGCCTTAGACACATCAAACCAAAACCGTCCAGAAGCGACCAGAAGCTTTTGGTTGTCTGACATCAACCAAAAGCTTCAGGGCACAACTAGACCCGATTTACCAAATTTCATCGAAATCGGTCCATGGGAACTAAGGAAAGTGCCGCGTACGGCGGAAGGACGGCAACACTTTTACTCGATTTCTGTATTCGAAATTTCTGTATTTCCTACCTTGAAACGTAAACCAACAAATTTTGATGGGGGCTTAGTTAAAAATTTTTTTGTCACAAAAAATGCAACGCAATACCAGTGAACAAAATCATAGCAAAATCATTTCAGAAAAAAAATTATTTTTATTTATAGAAACAATGGACATATTCATGATCTATTGTTTTTCCCTCTAAGGGAGAAAATTCATGGCGTTAAGAAATGTTCTTGGTTGATAACAAGGTTTATTATTGAAAATAATAAACCAAATTGCAGGTCGACAGCACTATTATAAAAGCAACTATAAATTGTTGGATGAATTCAACGATATCGGAACACTATCATTCAGTCAAAACTCCGAAATTAATGTTCCCTCACAGACCAGACGTCAGTCGCAAATGAATTCGGCGTTCCAAAATAGATATGATATATATCTATAATAAATATTTATACCTAGCACATTCGTGAATCACAAAAATTCTCCGGAAAATCCATGATTTTGTTCTCCTTTAGTGAAAAATGAAACAATTTAATAAATGAATATTTTGCTATAACTCGTAATCTGCGTCGGTCCTTTCATTTCGATCTGCCGTTGGTATATTTTTTTGGATTTAGCGTTGAATTTTGCTTATTGACTAACGATTTATTGTTCCACTAAAGATATTTTTCGCGATGCTTTAATTGACAATACGAAAACATGCCTTATCTTCAATCCGATGTTTATTTCAAACTGGGCTTTTTATTGAGAATAATATTAAATATTTCTGTCGTCTTTCACTGAAAAATATTTTCTTGTCTTAATAGTTGAATTACTTATAGATGATGAGTGTAGAGGTTAATTTGATCCTCTAAATATTATTGAATGTTTCTGTACCAATGGCTCTTTCAAGAATGAAATAGTGGAATCGAGCAAGCAGACGAGTTGCCTTTACAGAAAAATTATGAACTGTTGTGCAATAATTTGCAGCGTTTTTTCATTAATTTAAAAAGCAGCGATTTTTAAGAATTGTTTGACATTAACCGTTCGTTATTGCGAATAATTAATTATACAGTGCACTATGTAAATAGAATAAATAATTACCGAAGTTTTTCATCAACTTAGAATAGTGTTCAAGTTTTAGTAATGAATGAGATCATCAAATGCTCTGAACGATGAACCATGATTCAATGAGAGTTGATTGTGAAATCAATTAAAATATCACGTGGCTGCCTTCAAGCCTCCCGAGGGTCCTTATAATAACTTTAGAACGTTATTTGAATACAATAATAGACTTTCATAAATTATTGTCATATAGACATTGAAACTTTGATATCGAATACAAATGTTCGATTCCAGTAGGAGCATCGCAGACAGCGCTGCCTAACAACCAATAAACTTTCAAATAACTTTGTAGAGTTTCTTTGTATGATCTTTAAAGAAAAATAATAAACCGTTGTGTATCAATTCGCATAGTTTTTATCCCATTATTGTCCCAAAAACTTCAAAAATTAACGGTTTTTTTTTCAAAATTAAGCCAACAAATCAATGAACAAATTAAAAAAAAAAACAAGTTACTAAACTTGGTTTTAATAAAATGCATTAATTTTTCTGTTCTAAAGGAAAGTAAAAACTAAAAATTAATCAAATAAAAATAAATAATTAAATATAATTTTTTAATAATAAAAAATCACACTAAAGTAGGTGGTACGAAACTAAGTGCCAACCGAATTGCAAAAGAACAATTTCAGATCTTTTGTTATTCATCCAAGTAGTGGTTGAATGTTGAACAAACCTGACTTGAAAACTATAGTTTTAAAGACTCAGCCGAGTCGAATCAGCTTTCGTCCAGATCCACCTACCACATACTTTAGCTGAATGAATATCAAAAGATCAGGGATTAGTGTCATTCGAGGCAGAATTTACCTTGTACAACACAGGTAACAGAAATGTTACCAAAAAATGAAATTAAAATAAATAAAACGTCTGCCAAGTGGGTGTGGCACATAGCTTCCTCGTATCTATAACCCGATTATATAGATGATCCGATGCATAGTAGTTAATCTCAAAACACCAATCTCTAAGTACCTTTCACTACCCTCATAGGGGACCATCTACACGCTAATCTGGACAATCCTAGAAAATTCCATCAAATTCGGATGAAAAACGTAAGTGAGTCGTGATTGGATCAAAAAATTTTTGGGCTTGGCTGGGAGTCGAACTCGGGACTCCTAGATGGGCGTCCCATACGCTATCTCTGAACTATTGGGGCCTGGTGTAGGGTTCTATAGGATTTGAGATTCTCACGTCACACATGTGAAATTTCGAGGCGAAAGAATTGGTACTACTGTAAATTTTAAGGCCTTGATTTTCATTGTGGACCATCTACAACCTAATCCGCGAAATCCCTGAAAATTTCATCGAAATCGGGTAGAAAATGTGGAAGTTATGGCAGTTACAAGGAATTCACGTTTGTCCATGCGCAGTCGCTTCTATCAGTCCGGGGATGATGATTTTCATAGGGGACCGTCTACACACCAACCCGCACAATCCCTGAAAATTTCATAGAAAGCGGACAATAACTTCGTATAGTTATGCCCGTTACAAGGATTTCACGACAGACACACAGACAGACAGACACGGAACCAAAATTGTTCAAAAAGGTCTAAAACGCAAAACGCGAGTGAAAATTTTGATTTTGGAGAACTTTTTTTCATCCTTGAAAAGTGAAAACAAAGCTTCCGCTACCTTGGTAGACTCGGAAGCAATACCTAATAAATATTTATGTTGTTAATATTTATTGAAATGTAAATATTTCAATGAAACATTTTGTTGAGCAATGTTTGAAGGCTTTTGAGAAAAAACCAGACTCTCGAATACTTTTTCGAGTTTTTAGATTGTTGTTTTAAGTTTTAGGGCTAAAATAAGGAGCCAGTTGGGAACAAGAGCTTACGAAGGGGTGATTTCTGCCGATTATTGAGGAAGAAGTAAATCGATGCCTCATTCAAACTCTTTCCTGAAGATAGTAGTTATGTACTTGAATTGAAAGTAAGGTCACCCTTGCGTTACGTACATTGTAATTCAATATACGCTTATTCGTCCATCCACACGAACAGGTGGTTGCCAGCAAGCCTGGTGATATGCCATGATACGTGTCATCGATTTTATTCAGTTGGTGATCGATGGACGGCGGTCGGTACGAAACAGGTCCACGCTTAGCAATTATTTTTGAATCCACCGAACAATGGAAATAATCTGCAAAAATTACCATAATTGAAAATTAACGAGGCTCGTACAGGAAGTAAGGATCGTTTCCCGCACAGGTTTCCCGCACAGGTTTATTTATCCTGAATTGAACGAGCTACTGAATGGACACAGAAGCTTGAAAACTCTCGTTTTGATATCTCGTTTGTTTGTTGATCTTTAGTTCTGCCTAGGCTTTATGTTGTGTGTTCTGTCTAGGCTACTAGTTTCGTCTTAGTAAGTATATTAAAGTTAATCTAAGTAATTTGATATTTTGAGGTCAGACTCGTTGACCCACAGATTTCGCTGTACAAATTTTGGCAGCGATTGAATTTTGTTTTGGCTTTATGGGTTTTGACAGAACTTGAAGGCACAAAGTGCAGAAGAAATTATATTTACTTGTTGATCCCTCGTATTATCGAACGGTAATAAGGTTTGGGTCATTATGAATTATAGCGCACTGTAAAATCGGAGGCACAACACGACGTCATGGCGACTTTTTCATTCTGAACCACGGCAACTGGCAATAAATCTGACGTGATTTATAGCTCAGTAGTATTAAGAAAATATCTAACGTCGGCGTTAACTACCCACCACCAACAATAGTCGTAATACGGTAATTATTATAATCCGACGTCGTATAGTGAAATTGACGTATTTTGGACCTACATAATTCTTACGTTGAGGCAATCAAATGTGCTAGCTGGTATTCCAAGCGATCGTACGTGTATACGTCTCGTGGCATCTCCAGGTCATTCCATGGCATCGCCAAGCCATTCCACGGCATCGCCAGGCCGATTCCTATTACTTTCAGTCCATTCCATAGTATCTCCTGGGCGTTTCCTACAACGTTATGACCATCCCATGGTATCACCAGGCCGTTTCCTGTAATCTCAAGGCCACTCCATACTATTGCCAAGCCGTTTCCCATTACCTAAAGACCATTCCACGACATTGCCAGACCGATTCCTATTAATCTAAAGCCATTCCAAAACACCGTTTGGCCATTGGTTTTTGTCTCAGGAATCAAGGCTATTTCTTATTTTCTCAATGCTGTTTATGTAGGTAGGTATAGCGTATACTTACTTACCTCGTCAAAGCGCTTCCGTCCGACAGGCTTCCGACAGGAATTCTGAATTACTGATTATATTTTCGAATTCAGATAAGTACCTAATAATTACGTGACCTCAATTGTTTGTAGTTCCATAGAGTAAGTACTATGTTATTTAACTTCTTGTATAAGTTTCTTCTTTTACGACTTTTTAAGAGTTCAGAAAGAAAAGTTCAGAGTCCCCTCAGAGTTCAGAGTTTATTTTACTGTCAGGCTACTGGTTTCTCCATCACACCCAAACTTGAGGAAAGATTATGAAGAAGACAATCACATAATTTATTATCAGCAAGTTTCTGGAAGTAATACTGGCATTATCTCACATTATCATTGCAAGCTACCTTTCATTGTTCATGAAGAGAGTACTTTGGTTTACCAACTCATAATGAATCACTTTGGTTAACGGTTACGATCAATTGTGATCAATTACGATACTGTGAAAACAGATAGTGTTTGTTTCCGGGTGTTCACTGAATTCATCATTTGAAAAGAAAACTTCAAATTAGATAAGTACCTAATTAAATGCACCCAACAATAGAACCCGATCACGCCTAACTCGATTGAAGTACCAATCAATAGTGGGTGTTCATTAAAAGTAAAATGTGTAGTTGAAGCTGGAAATAAGATATTCTGATTTTATGATTCTTTGATTTCTTCTATTGCTGTGATTGGTTTACTGTTTACTAAGTTCTAATTAATAATATTATTTTAACGGTATAAAGAATAAAAATCTAAAAATAGGGGTGTTTTCTGACACATTAATATTTTCAAATGTTATAATTACCAACTTACCAAGTGGCAGTTGATATTCACGGTTATGTTTCTTGTAAATAACTGTGATTCTGTTCCCAGAATAGCTAGTAGAGGTTGTAGTCCTCCCACAAAATGTCCTTCCCTGATCATTCACGAAAAACATAAATGACCCGTTGGCGCAGCCACTCGTCTGAAATGTGAAAATAGATGGACAAGGTCAAAAATTGGCACTGATTTATCGGAAAGTACCTACTTGTTATGTAAGCACTTTTTGACCAACTTTAAAACCTATGAAAATAATTTCCCTCAGACTGATAGTAGCCACTGCGCATGCGCAAACATGAATTTCCAGCCATAACTTCTAAATTTCTCATCTGATTTCGATGAAATTTTCAGAAATTATGCGAGTTGGGGTGAAGATAATCCCCTAAATTGCAATAACCCCCAAATTGAAAGTATTTTGTGAGCATGCGCAAACGTGAAATCCTTGAAACAGCCATAACATCTACATTTTTCAACAATATTCAGAGATTGTGCGGGTTGACGTGTAGAGTCCCCTATGAGGAGAGTACATGAGGAAGTGCACTTAGAGATTGATGTTTTGAGATAACTGCTAAGCATCGAATCATGGATATAATCGTGTTATGGATACGAGGAAACTATGTGCCACACCCACTTGGCAGATTTTTTAGGACGTCCCACAGTAAGACTTGGGCGTCTTTATGCGATCGATCTGGGGTAAAGTAGGACAACACTCAACAGAAAAAAAAAATAACCACACAGTAATCCGTTTTAGACCATTCTGAATCCAAATCCGCGAAAAAACCATAGGTGTATGTCTGTGTGTGTGTGTGTGTGTGACAAAATCTTGTGTCGTCTGCCCAGGCCTTAGTTCTCAACCGATTTTCCTGGTTCTTTTTTTGTTCGACGCGGAAAACTATCTAGTTGTGCACTACGTCGCCGGAATTTCGAATTTTGCCTTTTAAGGGGGGGAAAGGGGGGGTTAATGCTCAAAAAACGTGCGTTTTTGGGCATAATCTTGTGTCGTCTGCCCAGGCCTTAGTTCTCAACCGATTTTTGTGGTTCTTTTTTGTTCGACGCGGAAAACTATCTGGTTTTGCACTACGGCGCCGGAATTTTGCTTTTTAAGGGGGGAAAGGGGGGGTTAATGCATAAAAAACGTGCGTTTGCGGGCGTAATCTTGTAAATTCTGCCCAGGCCTCAATTTCCAACCGATTTGTGTGTTTCTTTTTTTCGTTTGACTCAAATAACTCCCGAGTTGTACATGATTTCACCCGAGTACCAAAATTCGCAAGAGGAGGGGATGGGTGGGGGATAATATTCACAAAACATCCGATTTTTCAATAATTCCGTTCCTTTACTGCTTACTAATTGTATTCAAGCTTTGAAATTGAGGAAAAATTCTCTTTATACCTTAGGATTTGCATGAATTACTTTCTGTACCACCATGGAAATAAAAGTGGTGCCACCATGGTGTCAGGGCACCATTAACCTCATATTTCTTGGCTTATGTTTTTATTCTGGTACCAATCTGAAAAATGTGGTGGCTGGTTCTTATTCACGTAACTTCTCCTGTATCGTTCCCCTGAGTCGTTGGCAGACCATTTGAGAACGAGTACATGTACATGTACTAAGTACATACAAGTCTTGTATGTATACAAGTCAAAGGACTGTTAGTAAGATTTAAAATGAGATACTATATGAGGGGGTTTCCGGTAATCGGAAAATGCTGCGGAGGGTGGAAGAGGGAAGAGAAAATTATTGTGGTTTATTCGTTCAGAACCTGCTTGAGCCTCATCAAACGTGTACATGAATGTTCAAGTTGATAAAATTCCCTGGCAAATCAGAGGAAATCGAAAAGTTAAATGATGAGTTTTCCCACACTAGGACTAAGGCCTTGGGTCAACAGGCCAAGATCAACAGGCCTTGGGGATCATCGTGGATCGCATGTAATATTCATCAAATTTTGTATAAAATATAATTTTGAACATTGCAACTCCGGAGTTTGAAGCTTTTTAGGTGTGACTGTCAATGTATCTATAAGGTTGAAAAACATCTGAAAAGTTTTTAATGTTCATCGAAATATCAAAAACGCTGCAAATCATTGCTCAAAGGTTTATTATTTTCTGTATAGATCACCTGGCTTCGGAGCTCACTCAGCTGATCAGTGATCAGAAGAGTGAAGAAGATCTCCTCGAATGCTGGAGACGCCTGGAAGAGCACTTCCATTCAATAGGATTGAAAATGGCTTCGGAGCTCACTCAGCTGATCAGTGATCAGAAGAGTGAAGAAGCCTTTGAGCAATGATTTGCAGAGTTTTTTACCCACCAACATTTTTTTTTACCCACCAACATTTTTTTTACCTACCAGCTAGGTGGTACTACCTACCACACCATACTGGCTTCACACCTTCACAATCAAGTTCATTAGAAAGAACTAAACGCTTCACACTCGATTGGAAAAATAGAAAGCTTCATAAGGAAATTTGATTACTGGTTACGCAGAAGGCAAAACTGTATACAAATCGAAGAAATGAACAGCGATCGCATTTTAGTGCGATAAAATTTGAATGGAGATCAGACCTCTTTTGCGATTCATACTCATGATTCTGTTTTATCGAAGGAAAACCTCGTAGGAAAGTACTCGTAGGGACCGAACGGTTTGTCCTACAAAGCTCCGGGTGGTCTCAAAAAATTTTAAAAATTCAATACTATTTAAAATTGGTGAAAAACGATACCTTTATTTCGAGAGTTTTTGAGCTAGGGCACTCTTGAAAATTTCAACCCTTAATTTTCACCCCTTAGAAGTGACCTTCATCAACCAAAAGCTTCGCGGCACAACTAGACCCCAAATGGAGCCCATATACCAAATTTGAACCAAATCGGTCCAGTGTTGCTAAGAAAAGTGCCGCGTACGGCGGACGGACGGAAATTTTTTTATTCGATTTTCGTATTCTACGTACCTTGAAACAAAAACATCAAATTTTGAGGGGGGGTTAAAATTTTTTTTCTTGCTCGATTCCAAAGGCTTATTATTGAAAATAATAAACCAAAAATATAATTCCTGGTGATTTCCCAACTCTTCTTTTGTTTAAAAAAAAACCACCGAAGCGTAGAGAAACATTATTGACTGATAAGTACCAACTCAGAAAGTGATATGTTCACAAAACCGCACTAATAATGTCCGAATCTCCCGAGTGAACCAAAGTATACGTGTTAAATATTATGATTATATATTATGATTATGATTATATATGATTATGACCCATTTTATAAGCATAGTTAATGAAGCAATTGATAGGTCCACTGGCAAAATCAACAAGTTTAGAAGAATGTATAGAGTGTAATCTAGACTCCAGTCTAAACTAGAACCATTGGCTGTCTATCTACACATGGTTTTAAAAGGACGTTTTTCGTGATCCAGCGGTCTAATTTTGCTCAAAATTGAAGGAAAGTTGGGGGTCTCTAAGATGATTGCTTCTAAATTTCATTGCGATCTGGTCAGTAAGGACCTCAGTAAATTATGTTGATACAATAGTTCGAATTTATCCATTGATATAAAACATTAACTTCATAATTCATTTGCAGGTTTCAAAAGTTAGAAATAACTGGATTGAAAATTGAGAGAGAGACAGGATTGAGGAAACATGAAGGTGGTCTCTCAGTTGCTAGTGTTTTGGGACAACTATATTTCAAGTTTGTTGTGCCGTATCTTCTCATGTGACCATCAACGAGCATGATTCATTTTGCATTCAGCTCTCGAGATAATGGATCAGCCTTCATCAGTGAGTACCTGAGGGTTGAAACATTCGTCTCATTCTCCAACTGATTTGCCTGTTTTTTTTTTTTTTTTTTACTTGGTTCGATGCGGAAATCTATTCACTCGTAGGTAGTAGTAGGGAAATTTATCGGTTACTACTCAATCTGTTTCTAGACTTAAGATGGACATAACTTTAGGATTCGATTAAACAAAAAATGTTTCTCAGCAATTTTTTCTTAAAACCCACTTAAAATGCCTTTTTTCGCGTTTTTGACCTGAGATCGAGGGGGAGTATACACCGCGTAAAACACTGGATTTTCAGTAAAACTCACGTTTTCTTACATTCAAACTTGATTTACTCTTCCAATTTTTTTTTAAAAAGAACCGTTAGATGATAGACCGTTAGAAAGCTGACAGTTTGAACATGTTTTTTCCGAAGAGCTCCCATCAAAATAGCCAGGGATTCGGAGTGAAAACTTTGATTTAAAAGGAGTCATATTTCAAATAAAAGATAAAGTTGGCTTTTTGACTTGATTTTTCAAAAATTACTAAACGATTTTGGTTTTACTCCTCAAATTTAAATTTACTTGGTAAACAACAGACGTTAATGACGTAAGGTTGAAAACGCAAGAAAAAAAATCGAAAAAAACACATTTTGAGTGGGTTAAGAAAAAAGTGCTTTTAGAGATTTTTAGAGAGATTTTTCAGAGAGATTCTATGTTGGGAATACCTTGTAGAATCGAACCCTGATGTTAAGCCCATAATAAGTGTAGACACTCTGTGTAAATGAAACTCCATTTTGTTTTTGAAACATATCCAATTCATGTCTAAATATTTTAGTTAAATACCAACTTTAAATTAGGTATTCCATTTTGAATAATTGAGTATGGAAATAGTTCTAATGATGAGAAACGCTGCAACACTGGTAGGTGCTTTGAGGATAATGCCTCACATTTTTGTCCTTGTAGGACCTGGTCGATAGATGCTGATCGGAGAGGGCTTTAGGAACGAGATAGCAAGAATCGTAGAAAGAATCCTTCAAGATGGTGCATAAACGCGCTCTTCATCAAACATCACGAGGAACACTACTCGGAGCAAGCAACCGAACTATGCCCAAAGTAAAGTGATGAACTATTCCAGGCTGAATTCCAATATGGAATTCCACATGATCAGGAGGTGCGGTCCCCTTCTGGTTTCTTACAAATAATATCACTAACAACTAGATCTTAACGATTTCCTCACTTACCTGCCAAAAAAAAAATTATAGATAGTTCTAATGATCTCAAGAAGAGTTTTCACACTCTGACGGTATTGTTCACCCTTCCCCTCTCAGGTTACAGTTTTGAGAGTCAAATACATGTACATGGTCAATATTCGGAATCTTTCTCGAGCAAGGTGTTCATTGAAAGCTTCGAACGTCAGAATTTTGATAAGCTGATCGAAATATGAAAATAATGAATTATTGAGGTGAAAACGAGAACACCAAGCAATATATTTCTACTTATTTTTATTTTTATTATTATATATTTCAATATAATATATTGAAATATATAATAATAAAAATGAAAATATGTATATTATACGAGATGTATAATAAAAAAATAAAATAAAACATATAAAATAAAATAAAATAAAAATATGTATATTATACGAGTTTGGGGAACGTCTGTATTATTTTGCCTCAACCACAATAAATTGCAATACTACAATCGAGCATCAATAGACTGGAAACAAGATACATTGACTTAGTGAACTGTCCCTCTTTCTTTTTCCAACTATTTCGATACTGGCTGGTATCTCAGGTATTTGCGTGCAGTTTATTTTGAAAAAATGATCCGCTCATTACAAAATCGATGAAAAATGGTGGCTTCAACACTAATGTTTTCATGGATAAGATACCTAAAAGGGCTTCACTGTTCAAATACTGAGCAAGAAAGGAATGATGTAATTTTACCTCTGGAATATCGATCTCACAACGTAGTCTTAGAGCTGCATTAGGCTGAGTCGACCATTTCCAAATGCGCACGAAGTCGCCTTGACTGTAGTTGGTCGGGGATCCAAACACTTTGTTCTCGAGAGGCCGTATCTTGATCGAAGTTTCGAATACATGTGCAGCGTGTTCCGATGAGGCTAATAATAGCTGTAAAGTGAGCCAAACGGCAGGGACGAGCCACATTTTCAGTACCAATCACCCAACGGTACCTCCTTTGGTCAACAGAAAAAAGTTATGCGATTATTGAATAAAGACGTGTCATAAAATGGAGAGTCAACTAGTTCAATAAACAATTAAGTTCGACAATCATTAGGAACTATGAAAGACCATCGAGAAAACATTTACTGCAGCAACTTATCGCAAAATATCGTGGAGAGTTATCAGTTGTCCACAGACCTACGTTGGTAGATATCGCATGAGTAAATACCAATTTTTGCTTCTTGTTAAGGAGTCATTTTCACACTAAATCAACTAAGCAGGGGCCTCTTGTTGTTTCCAATGTTTTTGTCGTAAATTGAGGAACCAAAAAAAGGTCGTTAGAGAGAAAACAATAGCTACTCCACGTTACTCTTTGGGTTTGTGCTCCGACTGAAAACGATTATAAATAATCTCCGAGTAATTATGATTGATTTTATCAACATTGACAAACTATCAATTTATATTACCAGTAAACAAACCGGCAATCACGAAGAGTGATTCGAAGTATTCAAGTACCTACCCATCACCTATCAAATAATTTTCAATCTTACGTGACAACGGATTTTCGATATTATTTGAGTTCAATGGTGAACCTTCAGTTATCAATTTCTATTCACGATGTTCTAAAAATGTTTGAAATTGACCTTATTATTATTAATAAAGTCCATTCATGCAGTATAAATAAGTCGAACTTTCAAAAAAATCTTCAAAGCTATGGTTGAGAAAATGGAAATATTAGCTATATGACTGAGTGGTCAGCCTTGTGGGTGCGGCGTATGTCACATATTACTGTGATTATGATGGTAATATCCTCGAAAACCTCTAAAAACATGTTTTCGGATCCTATTTTTGGGACTCTGGGCCCCAACATATTTTGTGGTCCCAAACTCCTACAAATACTTTGGCACCAATTTCGATTTTTCAAATGCTATCTAGCTCAAGTTATCGTCTGGAATTACACATTATCCTCATATACAAGGTGTTTCACGAAAAGGTTACACTCCCCTTCATTTTCGCAAAATACAGCGTAAAAAATTCCGACTAACGTAATTCTTCATGATGTTTTGTGAGGATCTCAGGAAAAATACTTTTGCGCAAAAAAGTTGCGCGCAATCGTGCGCAATTGAAACCAACTTCATTTTTTCAAATGGAACCCCCCCTTTTTTATTACAGATTCGGATTCTACGTCAAATTTCATGAGAAATTCATACCCACATCGATTTGTTTTATTGCGCGCAACCTGGCTTTTGAACGCTCTAAGTTGCGCAACTCCACAATTGCGCAAAAATTAGGTTTTGGAGAACCCTAAGTGTTGCACATGTTTTTTCATCATTTTTTAACGCTAAATCACATGGTGACATCCGTTTTTCAATTTGACTGGAATTTTTCAAAATAGCGGCCAAAAATTCGGTTGTTTTTAGTGAAAAAAATCGCTCTTTTTAAATCGTTATGAGTTTTTAGGTAATTTTATTCAGTTCAAGCATGAACATGCTGTCAGTTTTTATTTTTAACTCCACCGTAGACGGCCCCAAGCCCGTGGTTCAAAAGGAGGTGAGAAAATAAAAAATAAACATGATTTCGACCTCAAAACTGATGTTTTCGTGAAAGAAATGTTAATTTTTCCTCTTAAATCTTGGTTTTTCTCAAAACGGATGACACCCTGTGATTCAGCGTCAAAAAATGATGAAAAAACATGTGCCACACTTAGGATTCTCCAAAACCTAATTTTTGCGCAATTGTGAAGTTGCGCAACTTAGAGCGTTCAAAAGCCAAGTTGCGCGCAATAAAACAAATCGATGTGGGTATGAATTTCTCATGAAATTTGACGTAGAATCCGAATCTGTAATAAAAAAGGGGGGTTCCATTTGAAAAAATGAAGTTGGTGTCAATTGCGCACGATTGCGCGCAACTTTTTTGCGCAAAAGTATTTTTCCTCAAAACATCATGAAGAATTGCGTAAGTCGGAATTTTTTACGCTGTATTTTGCGAAAATGAAGGGGGTGTAACCTTTTCGTGAAACACCCTGTATATACTCATAGGAAAAAGTGTTAATTTCAGGAAACGTTTTAGAATGTTTCAAAACGGATTTCCAAGAGGAAATTTTTCAAAATTTTCCATCCAAGCAATAGCTTCATTTTTTTGAAAATTCGCTAACAATAAATCACCTTGCAGACCTCGCAAAAGTGCCCTCCTTAGTAAGTGCCCTCCTTTCTCATTCATATTTTGCGGTTTTCCTTTGATACCCAAAATTCCATTTTCATTTCATTTCGGACCTATTGATTAAAGAGTCAATCTATATAAACCAAACTCCGATTGGCTATTGAACCATACCAACTCATATCAATATATTAGTCATTAATAACTTTAAATTATATTTGAATCATTGGGAGGAAATACGAACTGGTTATTCCATCAGAACATTTCCAACTCTGTTTCATGGTGGTCCACGCTCCAAATTTATGATATATTTTGTTGCCGAAAATAATTCATACAATACTGATAAGCCAAAATGTAGATAACAATATTAACTACTCATAGTAGTTATGTGTTTCTCTGAATGTGCAACTGCTTTCCTCAGAGAAGTGGATTGCAACGCTCTTGAATAATATTCAGGATATACGAGTAAGCCCTACAACTCACACAGTTGATCTTGTATCCTCTCTCTGTTCCAGTTTCAGCGATTTTGTACTTGATTGTACAGAATAAAACGCTGCTAATTATTACAAAATGGCTTATTATCTAACTATATAGATCACTCGGCTGTATAGAACTCGGCTTTTCCATATTATTAAGCATTATCTGAGGGTGGTGGGCGTCTTCATTACGAAATTTGATTTTGGTTGCGGTTGCTGAGGAAGCACCTCTACCTTTAAATTGAAATTTTTCGAGCTAGGGCGATTTGAAAATTACAACTCCTATTTTTCATCCCTTAGAAATGATTCACAAAAACCATAAGCTTCGCGGCACAACTAGATCCCAAATGGTGCCGATATACCAAATTTCATCAAAATCGGCCCATGGTAACTAAGGAAAGTTCCGCATACGGCGGACGGACGGATGTTTTTGATTTTCAGACTCTACATACCTTGAAAAGTAAACCATCTAATGAGTAAAGTACAAGAATATAGCTCACCAAACTTGTTTTGACCTTCTACACAACTACAAAGCTTTCCTATCTTCGATATTATGAAGCGAAACCTGAATGAAGCTGTCCTTGTCCCTCAAAGACGAAGGTGAGAAACCAAAATTGATCAAATATAGGTTAATTCAACTTTTAACTTGTTTCCGAAGTTTTCGTCTAGTGCCATGACAGACATAATCAGTTGTCCCTCAAGACCCATCAATTCAATTGAATATTCATAAAGATTTGTGGTTAAATACACCTTAAGGAATTCTAGTCGACCTTGAAACGATAACAGAAAAATAAAAGATAAAAGAAAATTTCGATTTTGCCTTTTAAGGAGGGAAAGGGAGTTAATGATTTAAAAACGTGGATTTGCGAGCATAATGTTGTGTACTCTGCCCAGGCCACAATTTCCTACCGATTTGCGTGTTTCTTTTTGTCGACTCAAAAATCTTCCAAATTGCACACTATTTCACCAGAGTATCAAAATTAACATGGGGAGTGCGGTGAGGGGGATAAAATTCACAAAATATCCGATTTTGGTTTATTATTTTCAATAATGAACCTTTGGAATCGACTAAGAAAAAAAAATTTTAACACCCCCTCAAAATTTGATGGTTTACGTTTCAAGGTACGTAGAATCCAAAAATCGAATAAAAATTTGGCCGTCCGTCCGCCGTGCGCCGTACGCGGCACTTTTGCCACTTAGCATTGACCGATTTTGATGAAATTTGGTATGTGGGCTCCATTTGGGGTCTAGTTGTGCCCCGAAGCTTTTGGTTGATGTAGGTCAGTTCTAAGGGTTCCAAAATCAATTTTGAAATTTTGAAAACGCCCTAACTCGAAAAATTTCGATATAAAGGTATTGTTTTTCCTTCAATTTAGGATTCTATAGAATTTTTAGAATTTTTTGAGACCACGCGGAGCTCTGTAGGACAAACCGTTCGCTCCCTACGAAAATTTAAGTAGAAATTTGTAGACGAGTGATCTATATAGAAAAAATAATGAACCATTGTGTAATAATTTGCAGCGTTTTTTAATATTTCGGCTCCTTTACAGCCTAGTAATTGTACCCAAGCTTTGAAATTGAAGAAAAATTCTCATTATACCTCTGGATTGTCATGAATTATTCTCTGTACCTCCATGGAACTAATCGTGATGCCACCATTGTGCCAGAGCACCATAAACTCCATATTTCGTGGTTTTTTGTTTTCCACCTTGAATACGGATGTGAACTACGACGGACTGCCTACCAAAACTAATAGATGAAAGTTCAACGTTACGACGTATTTCCGCTTTGGTGGAGGGGGGACTCGAATTCGCATGTTGGGTGTCGTAGATCATGGATTTTCAAAAGCTCTTCAAAGTCTATGCGCCCATGCCGCTAGAAACGTCAATGAGGGTGAGGGGAGGGGGGGGGGCGACCACTTTTTCTTGCCTGAAATACTAAATAAATTACATCAAGTGAAACAGTTTTATCGCTTACCAACTGGTTTAAATTGATCTACCGCTTACCCAATGGGACGTCCCCTAGAATGCATGCATTACTTAACAATATGTTTATAATCTATATGGACTATTGAAGCCACCCATAACTCACACAACCTATAGACATGGCATCAGAATTCGAAGAAAATATTGGATAATTGGTTAAGTCAATATTTATGGACACGCTGAACCAAGTTCTTACGAGAAATCAGTAATGAAACTGAGAGAGCCCTGTTGTCCTAACCCCCTTCGAAACTCAAAAATTACGGAGTGTCCAAGTTTTTTATGCTGAAACTTCAAAGACAAAAACTTCAATAAATGTCCAAGTTTTTATTGATTTTTAAACTTTTTTCAAGTTTTTACCTACTTAATCATATATTTTAATATGGCCATAACTTCTCGAATTTCACTACAACGTTATGTTTGATTGGGCACCCACCACTGAAAAGATTTTCAAGATCATGAGATTGCATTAGGTAATCGATACTTCGTTTTTACTGTTGGAAGTTTTTCAAACATAAAGTTTGAATTTAACAATTCACTTGGGTACTTGTTTTTATGGCTTAGTAAACAACTATCAACATATCTTTCCTCCTTCTTCTTTAAAAAAAAATTAACGTTCATTTATTAGTGTTATGGAGGGAGACATGAGATGCCCATTGGATAATTTAAGATCGTTCAACTTCAAAGAGGTAACAACATAGCCCCCCCCCCCCCCTCCATCACCATTGATAGCCACCTTAACAGAGACAGCCCCGCACTTGAACAGAATTTCAAAATCCTTGTTCCACAAAACTCCCAACATTCCCCCCCTGGTTCACCTAATGCACGTCGTAACGTTGGTCTTGTATCTGTAGGGACCTGAGGAACCGTAATAAAAATCGGGTATTTTGTCAATATAAACCCCTAATTGCCCCCTTTCTATGCACATTTCAAAATTCGGACGATGATGTGCAAACTCGATGGATTTTTGCGTCGAACAAAACAATAACCATGCAAATTTGTTGGGGAATAAGGTCAAGATTTTATCACACAAACATAGATATAGATATAGATTTTCTCATACATCTATAATAATTATAGATTTGCAATTATTGCAAATACACATAAATAACTGTATATTAATATCAAGTAATTACAATAATACCTACCTACAGCTTATAATCTCATCACAAACTTAGAAGCTTAGCCCATCTTTGGGCAAAAAAAATCTGGTCGTAGTCGGTGTACGTAATTTAGTTTTACCTATCTACTTCAAAAACCTATCTAAAAAAACACTCTACTCGACTTTCTGGATTTATAGAGTACTACTAGTACAGTACCCTACTACAGTACGCACGGGGTAAGTTTCGAAAATGTTGTCATGCTTCACACGTCTCTACTAACTCCTTAGATTTATGGCTGACATTGGGTTAATACGTTTTTGGTTACGACAAAGATATGCGCCGTGGTCCCTAAAATACAATTTTCAGTCATTTTTGTATTTATGGTGTAGTACTCTCATCTAACTTCATACACTGATCCCGAATATACCTACCATACATTACCATGATTTTGACGATTATTTCCACGAAAAACGTAGACAACCCATAAAAACATGTTTTCTGATCGTATTTTTTGATATTTTGACACCTCAGAGTTGTTCAAAATTCCTGGCTAATGAACTCGTATTTTCGTTTGTTATTATGGAAATTTTGGCACAAACTTGAAATTTTTGCTAAATAATACTAGCCTAAGTAAATGTCCAATGACACAAACACACACCTACGCATGTTTTGACTAAATATTTATAATCGTTTTCCTCTTTTGGTTTATTATTTTCATGAACCATCGAGCATTGGAATCGAGCAAGAAAAGATTTTTACACCCCCTCTCAAAATTTGATGTTTTGCATTCCAAGGTAGGTAAGTTCGTAGAATCCGAAAATCGAGTAGAAAATTTTCCACCGTCCACCATTTGTGGCACTTTTTTCAGCAGCCATGGACCGATTTGGTTGAAATTTGGTATAAATATGGACTCCATTTGGGGTCTAGTAACTAGACTCTAGTTGTGCCGCGAAGCTTTTAGTTGATGACAGTCACTTCTAAGCGTTGAAATTTTCATGAAATAAATAATAAAGGTATCTTTTTTCCACCAATTCGAAATAGTATTGAATTTTTAGAACCGATTGAGACCACCCGGAGCCCTGTAGGACAAACTGTTCGCTCCCTACGAGAACTTGAGGGTTGGACTTACGATAAATCAGAATCGGGAGTGTGAATCACCAAAGAGGTCTAATCTCCATTGAAGTTTTATCAAACCAAAATGCGACCGCTATAATAGCGAATAATTCGCTTCTTCGAGTTGAACTTAGTTTTGCGTCCTTAGCAACCAGTATTCAAATTTCCATATGAAGGAACCCCAACTCCCTATTTCTTCGAATTGAGTGTGAAGCGTTTATTTCTTCCAAATAAACTTGATTTTGAAGTTGGTAAATAGTAGCTATGGTTACTACCAACCATACCTACCTACCACCTACCTTGTTGGTTTGGTGACAATGGCAAACCAATGTTCTTTGCAGACTGGTGATCTATACAGAAAATAATAAACCTTCGTGAATTAATTTTCAGCGTTTTTGCTTCCTCACGACATCCTGAACAGTATTTTAGTTTCCTGACTGGAGGTCATTCCTCTTCCCTGATGTAACTGTAAGAAGTCATGGACCAATTTCGATTAAAATTTCGTAATAATGTGAGCCTCGAGACGGTCCCCTTGAATTTCATCGTCATCAAGCAAATAGTGGAGTCAGTGCACAAGTTTTCCCCATCCATTACTTACGACCTAATAGGTCGACTTCGCTCAAATTTGGGGTTGGACCCAAACTGATTGATTACTAATGTCACTTCGTTGGTTTCATCATTTGGAAAAAACTGCACTTGTGAAATACTCGAAGAAACTGGAAAAAAAACTCCTTAAAATGAATTTTAGCGAGCGAACTGGGTACTAGAACTTTCTAATGATGATCCTTAGATTCGTGGCCACTAGTATTTCTGATTGAGTGTCAGTCAACCCTCGAGTCCTATAGGGAACAAACGGTTGCTCCTTCAGAGCTCTGAGTGGCCACCTTCGATTGACAAAACAACAATACCTTCATATTGAAAGCTTTAGAGCCAGGAGGTTTTGAAAATTGCAACCCTTAATTTCCACTCATTAGAAGTGACTTGAGTCTAAAGGAACCCTCTATATCAAATATAATCAAAATCGGTTCAGGGTAATTTAACGGTTTCACCATTACCAATTTATAGTAATTTCGTCTATATATTTTATCAATAAAAAGTCCATCCATGCACCATGAATTAATGAGCGAATTTTCAAAGAAATCTTTCATTTGAAGCTATGGTCAAGAAAAGAAGATGCTATTTTTTCAAAAAGTTTTTTCAAGTACACTATTCTTGGTTTTTTAAACTTTTAGTATACCATACGAACACACTGTATGCACTGGGTATGCTTCGAGATGTTAGGAGTCATATTCATTCTTCACTCGTCTTTACAAACTCATTAAGTACCCGCACGGCAGTTTTTTTTCGATTTTCAGTATACCATACCATTTTATGGGTCAGAAAACGTCATCATAAACTTGTTTCCATTCATGAGGATGAAGAAAAGTAGGAATTAATGACTGTTCAATCGTGATTAAAAGAACATTAGTCGACGAAAACGGAACAACTAAGTACTTTATGACGATAAACGCTTATTGATTTCAATCCAATGGCAACTAACAGCTTTACTAACTACAATAAAGAACGTTATTTTTGTAACTAGGATCGTTTGATCATGGTTAAAAATTTTTTTGGATAAACCATCTCACAGATTGTATAAGCTCTAGGAAACATCAAGAACCGATTCTACGTCCAATTGTCTGTTAACTGGTTCATTTTGGTTTATTATTTTCAATAATGAACCTTTGGAATCGACCAAGAAAAAAAAATTTTAACACCCCCTCAAAATTTGATGGTTTACGTTTCAAGGTACGTAGAATCCAAAAATCGAATAAAAATTTGGCCGTCCGTCCGCCGTACGCGGCACTTTTGCCACTTAGCATTGACCGATTTTGATGAAATTTGGTATGTAGGCTCCATTTGGAGTCTAGTTGTGCCCCGAAGATTTTGGTTGATGTAGGTCACTTCTAAGGTTTCAAAAATGAATTTTGAAATTTTGGAAACGCCGTAACTCAACAAATTTTGATATAAAGGTATTGTTTTTCCTTCAATTTAAGATTCTTTAGAAGCTTTAGAATTTTTTGAGACCACCCGCAGCTCTATAGGACAAACCGTTCGCTCACTACGAGAATTTAAAGTTTGGACGTACGATAAATCAGAAACACGAGTTTGAATCGCAAAAGAGGCCTAATCTCCGTTCAAATTATAGCTGACCGAAATACGATCGATGTTTTTCTTCATGTTGGATGGTTGGTGGCTTTGCAGACGAGTGATCTATAGAAAACCAAGTGGGTGTGGCACATAGCTTCCTCGTATCCATAACCCGATTGTATAGATGATCCGATGCATAGTAGTTAATCTCAAAACACCAATCTCTAAGTACCTTTCACTACCCTCATAGGAGACCATCTACACGCTAATCTGGACAATCCTAGAAAATTTCATCAAATTCGGATGAAAAATTAAGTGAGTAGGTGTATGTGAATGGATCAAAAAAATACATTGCCTCAGCTGGGTTTCGAACCCACGACCTTAAGAGCTCAGATCAAGATTTTATCCTCTGAGCTACCGAAGCCTTACAATTAATGGGATTTGAGATTCTCACAGGAGACCATCACTCTATGAATGAACCCCTCTATGAAAAACAATTCTCTGTGATTTTCATAGGGGACCATCTAAACACTACTCTGTAACATCTCTGAAAATTTCATTGAAATCGGATGGAAAATGTAGAAGTTATGGCCGTTACAAGGAATTCAAGTTTGCGCATGCGCAGTGGCTACTGTCAGTCCGAAGGTGGTGATTCTCATAGGAGATCATCTAAATACTAATCTGTAACATCCCAGAGAATTTCATTGAAATCGGATTGAAAATGTGGAAGTTATGGCCGTTACAAGGAATTCACGTTTGCGCATACGCAGTAGCTACTATCAGTCCGGGGATGATGATTTTCGTAGGAGACCATCTGCACACCAACCCGTACAATCCCTGAAAATTTCATAGAAATCGGAAAATAACTTCGTATAGTTATGCGCGTTACAAGGAATTCATGACAGACAGACAGACAGTCACGGAACCAAAATTGTTCAGAAAGATCTAAAACGCAAAACGCGAGTGGAAATTTTGATTTTGGAGAACTTTTTTTTTCGTCCTTGAAAAGTGAAAACAAAGCTTCCGCTACCTTGGTAGACTCGGAAGCAATAATAAACCATTGTGCAATAATTTGCAGCGTTTTCCATTATTTTTATTTGCTCACGATTAAAATTTATATTTTGTATTGTTCGGTCGTTCTCAACTTATTCCAAACTCTAGAAGTTTTAGTCATGCTACGACAGTTTTGATGAGCAGATTTTATGAAGAACCGTTCCACTGATCATTTTCACAGTGGTTATCATCTGGTATACTTATATGCTAGTCATTGAAAACGCTCTTTCCTACTCAAGGTATACTCCTAGGTTGTCTCCATATTAAAAATACTTAAAATTAATCAGTGTTTTGTAAAAAGACCCGGATCATAACTTGAATGTACCTGTACCTATATGTATACGGTAGGTACGTTACAACTCCAACAGGCTGGATCATCTACAAGGGCCAGCTACAAACTACCATCAGAATTCCAACATAATCGGCATACTAAGTCGTGTGAAATAAATTTTTCAGAAAATTCAAGTTTACGCGTGCGCGCTCAATTAAGAAAACGCTGCAAATCATTAAAACCGGTTGAGATAGATTAGCCATTCGCTTTTACGGCTTTTTTCATTGCTCAATTCTGTGGTAATATTAAAGAGTAATAATTATACCGACATCGGAGAGAATAAAACCATCGGCACTTCAGCCATCGGCTGCATCATAGGGTAAAACTAGAACCTTTCAGAAGTGAACGCTAGTTGCAGTGAACGCGAAATTGCAGTTTCCGATTCATTTTATGCGAACTACCCGGTTATGCAGAGCTCTGGGTGGTCTCATTCGATTCATACGATTGAATAATATTTCAAGTTGATATATAACCATACTCCTTCCGAGTCTACCAAGGTAGCGGAAGCTTGTTTTCACTTTTCTAGGTTGAAAAAAAAAGTTCTCCAAAATCAAAATTTGAACTTGCGTTTTACGTTTCAGACCTTTCTGATCAATTTTGGTTCCGTATCTGTTGTAACCCTTGTAACCAGCATAACTTCTACATTTCTCATCCAATTTCGATGAAATTTTCGGGGATTTTGCGGGTTGGTGTGTAGATGGTCCCCTATGAAAATCATCGCCCCCAGACTGATAGCAGCCACTGCGCATGCGCAAAAGTATATCTCATTATTACAGCCATAACTTCTATATTTTCCAACAATATTCAGAGATTATGCGGGTTGAGTCCCCTAGTGCAAGGCTAGTGCAAGGTATTTAGAGATTGATGTTTTGACATAAACTATTATGCATCGGCTCATCTACACAATCGGGTTATGGAT
The DNA here is from genome assembly GCA_009739505.2 of Apolygus lucorum. Classification (NCBI taxonomy): domain Eukaryota; kingdom Metazoa; phylum Arthropoda; class Insecta; order Hemiptera; family Miridae; genus Apolygus; species Apolygus lucorum. The sequence goes on from CM019176.2 coordinate 57,714,672, forward strand.
ACGAGGAAGCTATGTGCCACACCCACTTCGCTGCCTTTTTTCATATTAAACGTCGTTTATCTTGAAATTTTTATTTATTTGCGTTGCGGATAGGTACTTACTTCGAAAAGTAAAAAATCAAATTGAGTGTTAATTATTGAAAAAAGACGCCAAAACGTACGATTATTTACCCTGTAAATAATTTACAATTATTGTTAACGTTTTTGAAAATAAACTCATTCGAATTTCCACCGCCATTTCGTTTATTACATCTCACTAGATGTTCAGCCCTACAACCTACCTACTACATCATGGTAAAACGACGTTTTTCACTATATTCGTTTTCAATTTTTTGCCGGTTTCATCAACGCGGATTAACTAGAGTAGATTGCTCCTTGACATAAGATAAAGTAGCGCGTTATCACGGTTCAACTAGGGCCATATTACGATTTAAACTACCCTTTCAGGTGGTTCAACTCTCTGACCCGTGAACTGTCTTCGAATCGAAAACTTTCGCAATATTGAAAACGCATTAGGTACCTCCAGTAACTACCCATAACATATGGCCATGGATGAAAATCTTTCGTGAGACGGTCAGAATTCTGAACTGCGGATTTAATTTCAATCCTGGTTCTGAGGCTCATTCACGCTGGTGAAAACCTCCCCCAAAAAATTGATCTTCAGGACTGAAATTCTTGCTGTTCCACTCTACATCCAAACGAAACCTCAATATTTCCTTCCTGTTAGCGGGGGCAGCAATATTCATACCAAGAGATTTTGATCAGATCCATTCTAAACTACCAATTCATCGGGAGTGCGAAAATCGGATTTCAGATCGCATAATAGGTATCTATACTTTTAGAACAGATTTTACATTTCTAATATAATTGGTCGACTTGAAAATGATTGATGGAAGCATTACAATATTGTGGGATAGAACAGAATATAATACTGCGGAGCGGTAATTACATAAGATCTCCGATATGAATCTTTTAACGACCTTTTAGATAGTTTTCGAAATTTACGTGGAGAAAGACGATAATTCTGATTATCGTGAATTCAACTCATGCTTTGTTTCTGAAATAAACAAATGCCCGTCTTGCCTCGATCGAACCTATAAGATAGGCTTCAGGCATATGAATAGGCTCGGATATTTCATTGTAAACCCCCAAAGTGCATGCATTACAGGGGACGTACCACTGGATAAGCATTAGGTCAATTTAAAACAGTGGGTGAGCGATAAAACACGCGAGTCGGTTGGAAATTGAGACCTGGGCAGAGTACACAAGATTATGCCCGAAAACGCACGTTTTTAAAGCATCCCCCCTCCCACCACCCCACTTAAAAGGCAAAATTCGAAATTCTGGCGACGTAGTGCACCACTAGATAGTTTTCCGCATCAAACAAAAAAAAAAGAACCACGAAAATCGGTAGGAAATTGAGGCCTGGGCAGAGTATACAAGATTTTGTCACACACACACACAGACATACACCTATGGGTTTTTTTTTGCGGATTCGGAATGGTCCAAAACGGAATACTTAGTGTGGTTTTTCTCTGTTGTGTTTGCCAACTTTACCCCAGATTAATCGCATAAGGACGCCCGCTCTTATACCTGTGGGACGTCCTAAAAAGGCTGCCAAATGGGTGTGGCATATAGCTTTCTCGTATCCATAACACTATTGTATAGATAATCAGACGCGTAATTATCTCAAAAGTCCAATCTACCACTTTCATTCAATTCGGATACTAAGTTTAGAAGTTAGGTATGGTTGTTACAAGAATCTCACGTAAGCACATGCTGTTCGTGATAGGTTTCATAAGAAACAATCCAGAGTCTCATATATAATCCCTAAAATTTGATCAAAATCGGACAATAACTTCAAGAATTCGCAGAAAATGAAACCGAACTTTTGATTAAATTCAGAAAAATGCTTGCATACGAGTCTGCAACACAATGGGACATTTTATGTCTACCTTCGCTACCTACCTATAATAATTATGCTTTCTCAAAAATTGTTTGTTGAATTGGAACAAACTTACCGCGAATGTTGTTTACCGTTCTTTTAACTCTGGGGTTATATCAGTTTCTTCCATAATTACAGCGGTTTTGGCAGTACCTATATCTTTCAAGCATAAATTTAGGGCTTTCCAACGAATGGTGAACGATTTTTCCACGAACACGAATGACAAAGATAAAGTTCTGTAGCAATGACTTGGTTGTAAGTGGAAATCATTAAAAATTTTCGTAAAACAATTCTGTGACGCTTTTTCGTTTATGTGCCAAAGTAAAGACATAAACGGACCAAAGTAAAGACAGACACACGGAATTTTCAACTCAAAATTTGTTTTTACGGAGGTTATTTGGTTTGAAAATGTTTATCACGTAAGAGCGTCATAAGATCCCTTGGTGATGATAATAATTGAACCAATGGAGCGATACAAAAGTGGGGTACTTCTACAGTCGAAAACTATTACTGAGAAACCCAAGGTATCTCTGAAGACAAAAACACATTCCGTTTCATTAGTTTGATCCTTAATTTTATTATTGAAGTTTTTTATATTTTTTAAGACGATATTTATTTATAAATATCATTATTATATCAATCAATATCCCTTCCCCCACCCCCTGTTATGATAAACTTGTCATCAGTTGATTTATCTTCCTTCATTACCGCGTGCGTAGTTACCAATTTTCATTCTCAGTTTTGTAATGACACATTCCGTCAAATAAATTGTAATAGAAAAGATGAAAGAAATACCTAAACGATGCATTTGAATAGCATGCCCTTCATTCAATCCGCTCCCTTCTCTGTACCAGTATCAACGCCTCTCCCCATGAACGCTTGTTCGGCTACCCGAGGTGCACAGGTAATGGACATTCAACACCGTCTTGGTTGATGACTCCTGGGCCTGTCCTGCTAAGGAACTTCAATCGTCAGTCGAAGTACGATCCGATCGTGGAGGAAGTTACTCTCCTTGATGGAAACCATGAGTATGCACTCATTTGATATCCTAATGGTCGCGAAACGACGATATCTACGCGACATCTAGCCCCTGCAGCCGACAGCCAATGTGTTTCAGCAAACGATAATGAGATGGAAAGTCATACATCGCATGGATCGGATACTTATACGAGTCAGGATCACAACCTTGCAGAATCACCCTCCATTCAACCACCAACACAGAAAAGCGGATCAAGTAGGTACCTCCCAGCTAACCCAAGGTTTCCCTCGATTCCCCTCAGAATCTCCACAAAGCACTTTGAGTCCTCACCAATTGCTTACAAGTTCACCGGCACCGACTACACCAGAGGATGTAGTCCGCAGTCCCCAACTTGAACTTAGGAGGAGTTCAAGAAATCGGCGAGCGCCCTCCCACCTCAAAGACTTTGTTCAGTTCTAACAGAGGGGTGAATGTTATGATAAACTTGTCATCAGTTGATTTATCTTCCTTGATTACCGCGTGCGTAGTTACCAATTTTCATTCTCAGTTTTGTAATGACACATTCCGTCAAATAAAACCTAGCTTAAAAATATTTCTTTCATCTTTTCTATTACACCCCCACCCCCTTAAAAGGCAAAATTCAAAATTCCAGCGACGTAGTGCACAACTAGAAAGATTTCAGAGTCGAATAAAGAAAGAACCACGAAAATCGGTAAAAACTAAGGCTTGGGTACACAAGATTTTGTCACACACACATACATTCATCTATGGTTTTTTTGCGGATTTGGATTCAAATTTTTTTTGAAATTCAAATTTCAAATTGGATTCAAGAAATGTTTGGACCATTTAATGGTCCAAAACGGATTAGTGTGGTTTTTTTTCTGTTGAGTGTTGTCCAACTTTACCCCAGATCAATCGTATAAGGACGCCCAAGTCTTACTGTGGGACGTCCTAAACAACAGTTCAACTTCCCTGGTAGACTCGACAGCAAGAACTATGGAAATCGATAGAAATTAAACTCAGGCCGTAGGTACATTGCTGTCGGTAAACACCTTTTTCGCCCTCAACTCCAGTTTCTCCCTTCAAAATTCCAGCACACTTACTGCTATTTTTTCCTCAGTTGAGCGTTGTTCCAATCGATCATTGAGGATTTCCGTCGTACTGAGGTTCTTTTTTCTAAAACCGAGCAAAAACTCCCAATCCTCATTTTTCAAGATCACGACCCCAAAAGCCAGGGAGGAAGGGGAAATTACCAATATAAATTGATGACATATAACTCGACTCGCAATGAGTTATTAAAACAAATTTAAGTGTACATACCTACCCGAAATGAGCGGTAGTACATGTGCAACCTTGAATTTAAAAACATGACACCTAAAGATGGAACTTGGTTCATTTAAATACCCATTCGTCACGGTCAGGTATCAAGAAATATTAGCAGTCGGGGTTTCTATATCCCCTCAAACGGTTCGGCTGAATAACCAACCTTGACAATATTATAGCTTGAAATGGCTCATCATCCACTCAATTAACCATAAAATACAAGTCGATTGCTTTATTGCTCGAAGCGTTTGTGGGAATGCACTTATTTTGGAGCACAACCCGAGAATTGTCTCTTTTGATCAACAATCTGGAGGAACTTAAGTAGATGGGGAGCACATTGATGTAGTATTCATGGCTTCAAGTTTGAGTATTCACTATTGTAGCACATATCCTTCACAAAAATATAGACACCGTACATTAACACAACACATAGGGGCAGTACGCCACCAGGTACACAATAAATACTGCACTTGAACCACCATGAATTATGACTGCAGGGCCTCTCTCTTAAGTCTCACCCACCTCTCTGGATTCGATCTTGAAGGCTGTCGCTAAAGTGATGGTATTTTTGGAACCAGTTACTAGTTACAGGCCGACAAGGTTCCAATCCAAAAGTGAAGGTATTTTCAAAAGAGGGTAGGAGCTAGGACATTTTTGCCCAAGAGTAAAGCACAGCTATCTGTCTGTACCAGACCGAGACCACTTTTTGTGAAGAGTAAACACCTACAAGGTAAACTACAGATAATCATTTTAATAGACTACAGTGTTTCTCCCTCCTCATGCCTACATCAGCAATCAGTACTGTATGGTTGCGCCAGTACCGAATCATCACAGTTCGAAGCGTAGCCAAGACATTCAATTCATTTCAAACTGTACACACATGATTGTGTCACGTTTCTTGGCTATATGCAAATTCAAAGTTCCAGGTATTCATCAGGACCAGAACTGCTATGCAATGTCAAGGGATTTTGTTGGAATTCAAACCTCAACCTGCAGTAGTAGTCAAGGGTTTGAGTTATTTTTTTCTTGCTAGATCTCAATGGTTCATTATTGAAAATAATATACCAAAAAAGGCTCGTTAGTTACCTATTTAAACTGGCAGGCGAATTTTGGGTGTCAACGACATCACAAAACTAAACATTTTGGGGGATTCAGAATAAAACACTTTAATGCGAATATTATTCAAAATATTACAAGTACCGTAGGTAAGTCAAAACAGCAATATGTATAAAAATAAGTTTTGAACGAAGCAGCTCTTTTACAAAAGTGATCACGACTTCGTTGGAAATGTTAGTCTGAGACCCCGTTAACACAAAACACTATTTAAAAAACATTTAATTTACTAATACATATTATTTACAACTCGCTCCAATAAAAACTGACGCAACGAACTATTTACAAATATAAAATAACTGTACGATCTGAACCATTTAAAAAACTAAAAGACCCAGTAAAAAAAGATTAATATCATGTAATACTGACGTGAATTACTTCATTATTTCTGTCGACGATTCCAATTATTTTACGTTTTAAAGGTCTAAGATAGGTGTACAGATTTTTCGTTAGTCCAAAGATAAATTCCATTCGTCGACTAGGAACATAACTTGTAACAACGTCCAGGGCTGCGCTTTCAAAATCAATAATAAGTTAAAAATATGTGGGTTGTAAATAAACTAATCCGTTAAAAACAAAGCGCGCTCGTTCACGTTCCATCAAACGAATAAAATAACTTCAGTACCACAATAGGAATGATTCAGCTATGAAACAGAGACAGTCTTGAAATCCAGGGATTCTGAGGGGATCAATGGGATTTTGGATACTTCGTGGAACAATCTGAAACAAAAAGAAATCGAGATAGGTCCCAACAGGGGGCGAATCGAATCAACTAGGTGCACACTGAATACATTTGAGGAGCTCCACACCAAAACAGCCAAAAGTCCACATTTTTTGACATTTTCGTGTCTTTGCTTTTTCTAAATCGATTCGAAATCATAAACTCAATTTTAAATGCTTGCATACGAGTCTGCAACACATTGGGACATTTTCATGTCAACCACTACACAACAAGGTAGTGAAGTAAGGTTGTTAGTTACCCAAGCATCAAAGTTTTCGTGACGATTTTTCAGTTCATGTGCCAAAGCAAAATGTAAGGTTGTTGATTGTTCTCTACGCAACACAGTGAGTCTATTTTATTTATTGGTCGCGTGAGCAAGATTTGCTTAGTTTTCGTGACGATTTTTCAGTTCATGTGCCAAAGCAAAGACATGAAAATGTCAATAACTTTTTTCGCGCTTTTCGATTCTGTTCCTAAAAAATCTACACCAACTGGTAAGATTGTTTTGTCCAAAACACGACTCATTCTAATGTTTTTAGGGCCTTAAATATTGCCGTTTGCACCAAAAGATATTACGTCCACCCATAGTAAATTTTCTTCTTGTTTTGCACGAAAACTGAACATGTCCGTCTATACAGGGTGTCACCCTTACGGGCGCACCACCGGGCAGGGTTCGATTCTACTACTAATTTGCAACAAATAATGTCTCCTAGCAATTTTTTTGGAGGCTTCGTTTTCGACTTATTTCACATTTAAGATTTTTTTCGTGTTTTCGACCTTACATCACTAAAATGGCTGTAACTCCCTTAATTGATGGATTAAATTCAAATTTTATTATGTCATTGGAAAGAGTGTCAAATTTCCTATCTCCCTTATGGGGTTTTAGAAAATTTCAAATAAAAAGAACGGGTGTAAAATAAACCAAAAGTGAAAAATTGGTAAAGTTTCGAAAATTTTCACTTTGTTCAAAGTTTGTTTCTCGAAACCTCGTGCACGGAAATTTCCATGCTGTAAGCCTAAAAGTTGCATGTGAATCCCAGATTTTTAACGGTGTAGTCACTTTTTTGAAAAACACCACTTATTCAGTTAGAAAAAGACGTTTTTAGGGAAGAAAATGATCATTATAGGGTGTAAATCGGCGTTTTTCACCAGAAATGCTTTCAAACCTAATAAATCATTTGACATGAAATTTTAAGTACTTTTTGACGCTGAATCGAATGTTAACACTTTCCGATCTCCTCGACAAACCAATAGTACTTTTCAAGCCTTCTCCTATGGGCGAAGGGCTCAATCTCGTTGTTCGTTTTATCCAAAATTTAAGGGAGGTCTGGGTTATAAATGACTCGCACTCCTTCCACTTTGTTGACTTACCTAATTTTTGCCCTCTGTCTTGAAAATATCGTCCCGATCATTTGCGGAAAGCTTCATTTTTTCGATAGATAACAAATTGGGAGTCGAGGACTAATTTGTTGTACCCTGTTTAACCCAGAAAGGGATTGAAAAGTACTATTTGTTTGTCGAGGAGATCGTAAAGTGTTACCATTCGATTCAGCGTCCAAAAGTACGTAAAATTTCATGTCAAATGATTTATCAAGTTGGAAAGTATTTCTGGTGAAAAACGCCGATTTACAACCGAAAATGATCGTTTTCTTCCTTAAAAACGTCATTTTCTAACTGAATAAGTGGTGTTTTAAAAAAATGACTACACCGTTAGAAAGCTGGGATTCACATGCAACTTTTAGGCTTACAGCATGGAAATTTCCGTTCACGACGTTTCGAGAAACAAACTTTGAAAAAAGTGAAAATTTTCGAAACTTTACCAATTTTTCACTTTTGGTTTATTTCACACCCGTTCGTTTTATTTGAAATTTTCTAAAACCCCATCAGGGAGATAGGAAATTTGACGCTCTTTCCAATGACATAATAAAATTTGAATTTACTCCATCAATTAAGGGAGTTACAGCCATTTTAGTGATGTAAGGTCGAAAACACGAAAAAAATCTTAAATGTGAAATAGTCGAAAACGAAGCCTCCAAAAAAATTGCTAAGAGACATTATTTGTTGCAAATTAGTAGTAGAATCGAACCCTGCCCGGTGGTGCGCCCGTAAGGGTGACACCCTGTATAGAATGGGTGGAAACGGTTTTCAAACCGAAAGGTCACATGTCCATTTTTCGAAAAGATTATGGTTTGAATTTTATTTAGTTCTACGAACATGTCACTAGGTCGCAGAGCTATCCAGTAGTCTTGCGACGGTAGTTATCATAGTTCTCAACAGATGCCACCCTCCGCACGTTTCATTACCATGTTTTCGAGTTGAATTTGGGGTTAGCCACGGCTAACATGCAGCCTCAACACCAAAAGCGTCCGTTGCAACATGATAACATGGAAAGATATTTCGAAATATTTTATGACTCGCAGGTTGGAAAATAAAAAAATGGTCCCAGTTTGCAAAAAGTTTTAATAGGTTTGTTCCAACAGCATGCATTTGGAAGGCAATCGAACCGCAGTTCACAGCCTTCTTAATCGCATTCCAAAACTGTCGAACTGTTCAACTTCGCTGTAGGAACACTTTTTGCCATCCCCTTATTTGACGTTACACTAACTGCAGCTCACGTTACTTCCAGTTTCACGTCTCACTTCACCTCTTTGCTCATTTCGACAAAAAACTACTAGTCATGTTTTGTTTACCTAAATGAAATTGTGTGGTAAATTTGTAAAACGTTTTTACATTTGGTACAACTCTTACTAAATTTGCTTTCCTAAATTCAAATCAATGTTACCATTCGTGTACCTACGTGATTTTTGTTGATTCCTTCCAACATTTACTATCCAATATCATTTGTTTACATCTATGTATTCTGTTGTGAAATACTATTCTCATCTCCATTAAAGTTGTTTACTCAAACGCTCTTTTAATTTTTAGACAATACCTCTCCTGCGTTTGGAAAAAAAGCTGGAAATTTATAAAACTATGGGCCATTACAGTTTGTAAGAAAACATCTCGTACTATTTTGCATTTTTAATAGACGCCCTGAAAACGTGTAAAATTAAAGTGCATTTTTTTTCGAAATGATAGAAACTTTTGGCATATGACCAATTTGAACTTTTGGCAAATCCCCTACGTTTCGGCAACTACTGGAGTCCTTGTCCACCTGTTTAACTTCTACAATGTTCAATAAAGTGTTTTTTTTCTATCAGGATTAAAATAAATTAATAAATAGACCAGGATGATTTGAAATAACCAATGCGGTGTATGGACGACCATTGGCTGGAGAGTGGGGTTAACTCTCAAAAAATACACTAATGATTGCATAACTCACTAATAAAAATGAATCGGCGAAGTAATAATTGATTTTTGGGGTAGTTGAGAAGTCCGAGTTGCATTAACACATTTATTAAATCAAGAAAAAAATGAACTCTACAAAAAATTGAATATTTTCCCTACTCAATCCATACTTTCCCAGTCACAGTATTACTTTAAATTCATTAATGTACAGCTTGCAAGTGACGCAGCACATTAAAGGAAAAACCAGATGGACCGAAATCCAAAAAATGAAATTAAACTTATAAGGAGAAGAGGGCCGAAGAACGAACTAAATACGAACACAAAAACAACACTAAACCCGATTGGTTTGGAGGAGATGCGAAGTGAACTCCACGAATTCAATTTTAGAATGAGCAAGTTATGAAAGAGGTTTCAAAAGGGAAAGGTTTCCTTTTCGACGGGAGCCGTCGACTTTCTTCCGAATGCATTCCAACTGCAGTTGAACGGATTATTCAGTTGGAACAGCCTTTGGTTTGATCCGTCCGACGGTTCGCCCTTTAGGAACAGCAGTTAGGCTACTGCGCATGTGCCAGTTGGTTTCCTTTCAAATGCCGTCGCTGTAGGAACAAACCTCTAGTTTTGAGCTGGGGATTGGGTATAGCCGTCTTATGAGAGTTGGAAAAAGCATTCAAAAAGTGGATTACTTCCTACTGAAAGGTGATGGAGAGGGGGGCACAAGAGCAGCTTTCTGGGACCACAAGAAAGCAGCTGTTGTGGATTTCATCAGAAAACTTAACTGTACTGAGTCACGTTATGGAAGGGGAAAGAGCAATCCATGTTTTGTCTCTTGTTATTAAATATCTAATTTTTCCACCAGTCAGTGTTGCTAAATTTCAAATAAATAATATATCGTGCTTTATATTAGTTAATTAATTTCTAAGGAAAGTAGAGGCATTTTCCTAATACCTCTATTATTGCTGTTCCATAGACATCAATTATGGAGATGAGCCCAAATTCACAATTTTTATTGTTTTCTTCAAGTGCGTTTTTTTCAATAATGCGCACTTCCGAGCGATATTTTACGAAGAACGCTGTTTGGGAGCAATGGATGAAAAAGTTGTTTGAATCAAAATGTAACATGTCCCAGTGTTTGTACCAATACGTAATGTATCAGTTTTAATTTTCTAGTTTTTTTCTACTGTTCAACGGTAGAAAACCCCGCTGGTTGTGGCATTAAATTAAGGGTCCTCAATGCCATAAAATGCCTGCTTGTCAAAATCTCAACCTTTTTCGCATCCCATGATAATAGTTTTTTTCGTCCCCTGAAAAATGTTCTAAAATGGACATGCGGTGTTTTGGTGTGAAGCTCCTCATTTGGTAACAAGATGTGATGCGTAGCGTATCGATCACGGAACCCTGAATTCAATTGTTCATAATGATCAAACAATACTTTAGAAATTCACGGTAGGTACCAGATAGATTTCCGAGCTACCCCGTTCAGATTCTATAAATTGAGGTAGATCTATGAAACTATGCCCTTTTAGGATATTTCCCTTCGTAGTATTTTGCAATTGATCTCAGTTAAAATCAGGACAGGGCAACACCCACACCTACTGAGAATACTTTTATGTCTTCACAATTATCATGTCAATACCCTATTCGTTTTCGCGTTTTTTTGTAATTGGTCAAGTATAGCAATTGTATCAATTATTTATTTGCCTATATTATATTTTAAAACAATTAAATTACCGGTAGGAGCAGTAGATGAAAGTAGTGCCGAGCTTCACTTTTTTCGGTATTGATACTCTTCGTTGCATTCATTTTGTCGATAGCTTCGTTTTGTTTGATATTTTCACACTTTTTTATAACATCGGTGTCAACAAATAAATAGTTGAAAAAAAGCTTTAAAAATAATAACGGATTGACCTCAATACTGTGAAGGCAAACCACTAAAAAGGAGAAAATAATAGAGAGTTCCTAGTGGTTTTTGATACGGCGTGACGTATTACACACACACACTCTCAATCCAGCCATGTTTTCAATACAGCGCGCCGGATTGCCTCCTAGTGACGTATTCTACCATAATGATACGGCGCCGTATCGGATACGGCGTGTTCTTATCACAACACGGCGCTGGATTGAGAGTGTGTGTGTGTAATACGTCATGCCGTATCAAAAACCACTAGAAACTCTCTATTAAGGCTAAATGTCACGATGTTTTAGTGTGATTCTGAAATAAGAGATGGCAGCACCATTGGGGCCAAATTTCGTTTACTCCTCAGTTGAGAACGGATCGAGATATTTTAGTTCTGCAAACGGATTTCTTTTCAAGATCACCGTAGAATTCCGGGCAATTGGTTTAGAAAGTGTGCAAAAATTTTTTTCACACAGTTCCAGCAAAAATTCGTTCAAATTTTGAACATTTTCAAAAAGTGGCCTTATAGCCACTTGCAGAACCTTCGTCAGAATACGAATCCGTTTGCGGAATTTTTCTAACTTGATCATAGCCGTCGGATTCGCGTTTTTACGATATGGGGGGGCGATCATGGCTGGGGAGGGGGGGGGGGGCGGCGATCAAACGCCCCGCCGCCCGCCCGCCCGACCTCATTCATGTTTTGCTAGTATGCACCCTTTGGTCACTGTTCTTTCTCCTGGCCACCTAATAGGTAGCTACCATCAACATTTTCCTTTTCCAACTTCTCTGTCTTGAGGTTGATCGAATTGGGCGACATTTCCAAAAAAAAAGCAAGACACTCAGACAAATAACTTATGAGAAAGATTCTGCGTTAATTGGATTCAGATAATGGTTTGCACTACTAAATAGTTGGTTCAGAAATTGTGGTAATTTCAGTTCACTGTACATGGACTAGGTAGGTACCTACTTAGTTGTTCAAGTTTCGTTGTAGAAAATCTAGTTGCAAGAGTCATCTCACACCGTTCTAGTTGCACTAGCAATAGATGGTTTGAGAAGCTAATTCTTGACGTTTGACGTTGATTTCCAAATTTTGTGAACAGCTAATGACGATGAAAAAATAATTAGTAGTTAATTCACTCTGCAACTGTGTTGAAAAAGGTAAAAACACCTGTTCATTATTCACCAAAAATTCAAATATCTTTGAAATAATATCAAAATAAATCTAAATAATTGAAACTAAAATCCCCCGTCTCTGAATTTTTATTCTCGAATTCTCTCTTCTAAGAGTTAAATTATCAATTTTCTCTGTTCTTTAATGTCATTTTTGATCTCATGTAATTATAACGCAAATTACAAACATGACTGTCCCAAAATTACCGTTAGTGCATAATAGTTAGTGCATAAATACCCTAGAACTAGGGATAGTGCTGTGGTCTTACAAGGTAATTACCATACAGATGGTAACCCTACGTGTTTACCTTTTCGGATTACTCAAAACGTTCGAGTAGAGTTCAAGGTCGAACATCTTTCTCATTCGCTAGGAATCCCGATAACATCGGGCACCGTTGACGTTCGAATACTGTAGGTAGTAGTACTTGGGCACGGCGTAGGCGATTTTACCCTTCAATATTCCGTGATTGTGCAGCGATCACTACATTGTTTTTTTAGGACGTTTTAGGGCGTCCATATGCGATTAATCTGGGGTAAAGGAGGACACAATCAACGGAAAAAATCTGCGAAGTGCTACCATCAGTTCTGGTGTCACGATTTTCATAGGGGACTATCTACATGCCAATGTGAACAATCCTGACAAATTTCGTCTAATCCGTATGGTATATGTAGAAATTATGGCTGTTTCAAGGATTTAATGTTTGCGCATGCGCAGATGCTATTGTCAATTTGGAGGCCGTGATTTTAGTAGACCATCTACACCCCAATCTCCATAATCCCTGAAAATGTCATCGAAATCAGATGGGGAATGAAAAAGTCATGACTGCTACAAGGAATTCACGTTTTCGCTTGCGCAGTCACTACTATTAGTACGGGAGTGATAATTTTCATAGGGGACCATCTACTCGCCAACCCGCACAATTCCTGAAAATTTCATTGAAATCGGACAATAACTTCTTATAGTTCTGCCCGATACAAGGATTACACGACAGAATCAAAGACTGACAGACACGGAACCAAAATTCAGGAAGTTGTTGTTGTAGAACGCGAGTGGAAATTTTGATTTTGGATATATTTTTTTCTTCATCCTTAAAAAGTTAAAACAATACTTCCGCTACTATTGTTTTCACTTTTCAACTTTTTAAAAAATACCTCCAAACCAAAATTCCTACTCGAGTTTTATGTTTTAGACCTTCCTGGACAATTTTGGTTTCGTGTCTGTCTGTCTGTCATGAAATCCTTGTAACACCCGAAACTATACGAAGTTAATGTCCAATTTCGATGAAAATTGATGAGGGGTATTATGCGGGTTGAGGTGTAGACGATCCCCTATCAAAATCATCGCCCCAGTATCAATCAATAATATGTATAACATGCTACCATAATTATGATACCTACCTAACCATTATCAGAATCTTTCTCATAAGTTATTTGTCTGAGTGTCTTGCTTTTTATGGAAATTTCGCCCAATTCGATCAACCTCAAGACAGAGAAGTTGGAAAAGGAAAATGTTGATGGTAGCTACCTATTAGGTGGCCAGGAGAAAGAACAGTGACCAAAGGGTGCATACTAGCAAAACATGAATGAGGTCGGGCGGGCGGGCGGCGGGGCGTTTGATCGCCGCCGCCCCCCCCCCCCTCCCCAGCCATGATCGCCCCCCATATCGTAAAAACGCGAATCCGACGGCTATGATCATGTTAGAAAAATTCCGCAAACGGATTCGTATTCTGATGAAGGTTCTGCAAGTGGCTATAAGGCCACTTTTTGAAAATGTTCAAAATTTGAACAAATTTTTGCTGGAACTGTGTGAAAAAAATTTTTGCACACTTTCTAAACCAATTACCCGGAATTCTACGGTGATCTTGAAAAGAAATCCGTTCGCAGAACTAAAATATCTCGATCCGTTCTCAACTGAGGAGTAAACGAAATTTTCTTCATTTTGGTGCTGCCACGTGGTGGCAGATTTCACAACTAAAGTCGGGACATTTAGCCTTAAGTACAACGTATTCAGATAGGTTGGAGGTAGGTAACGCATTGGTTGCCATGCCCATTGGTAGACGGAAGATGCTTGAGAATCTTCTACACAATGTGTAGAATGAATTTCATTAGTAAAAAAATGTAAAAGTAAAGTAAACAACCATTTCAGGTTTGATTTTCGTCCAACTGCCATTCCTGGCATTGCGGACGCCATCATCAGCTGTCTTCCTAAGGGAAGATCAGAATTCGTTCTGATGATTTCGCTCATGGCTTCCCATTGGCCTCACCGCCCTGGGTTGGGACGAGGGGGAACTGCGACCGACTCGCACGAAATTATGCTCCCGAGGCGAGTCCCGAACTCACGGCCCCTGCAACCGGTCCGAGTCTCGTCTCCAGAGACACATGCCATAGCTCGCTCGGTCACAGCTGACCCCGAAAGAATGTCATTCTTTTCTTCGCGAAATACATGCCCAAACTACGAACCCACATCATGGACTCGATAGTCTTACATGCGACGTCAGTGCAGTTCAGAACACTCACGTACTTGACATAGGTAGTAGGTAGTAGAAGATATATCTAATAAGAAAATGGTTGGAATACCAACAACTCCTATTTTATATTTCACTATCGACGCTTTTAGTACTAACGAGACCACGTATGGGAGTAGAATAAACTTGCGTATATTAGTGTAACATGGAGAATCGTGAAAGTACGGTAGGACATAAAGTCACTCGGTTTTCCTGGAGCGGAAATAGAAGGAGGAGTGGTGGATATCAATCCATCAAAATTTTGATTTATTCATCAATCACTGATCACCGATCAATGTGATGAGCCAAGCCCACAGCCCAGGAATAGTCGGACACTACCACCAGAGCTGTCCCAAACCCCAGGTTATCTAAAAGAACCATAACTCAGTCGTCGTTTCATTGTAGGTGTACCAATCAATTGGCGAGTCCTATTTGTTCTGTATTTAATTTAAGTGGGATGACTCGCCTGAATAAACCATAAGAGCCGCTCCTACCACTCCTGCGCCTATTCTGATTCAATTCGTGGAATTACGATGACTAGTCAGAACTAACCCCACAATCCCATCAACAGCTTCAGACAGATAACATCACTTGCCAACGTGCAGCTTGATGACAAATGGATTCGTCAGCTTGATTCTTTCCCACAAGTTGCTCAATCATAAACGCCGACCCGAAGGAACCCGTTGTATAATCAGGTCTTGATTTGCTTCGGGAGCTTCTCTGTACTACTATTTGCAGCTTCAGTTTGATTAGAGCTGAGGACAATTCTAATCTCCATACAGGGGCAACTCTCTATTAGAGAGTTCCTAGTGGTTTTTGATACGGCGTGACGTATTACACACACACTCTCAACATGGAAGAATATACTTCTTCCATGCTCTCAATCCGGCGCCGAATTGTGATAAGAACACGCCGTATCCAATACGGCGCCGTATTGTTACGGTCGAATACGTCACTAGGAGGCAATCCGGCGCGCCGTATTGAAAACATGGCGGACGATCCGGTTCCAGCGCGCTGGATCGACCCTACTAGGAACTCTCTACTAACTGTTAGGGCCAAGGCAACCTTAGCCTATCTCAGAAGGGCGTGAACCAGCTGTCCAGCTTTAGCACTGACTGACAACAAAATACGGTATCTAACCATATTCCCAGATAATAAAACGCCAACCGTAGGTACGTACGTACGTATGCACGGAGGGGTCTTGGGAGGTGGGACGAGTCGGAGGGGCGGGAGGGGGGGGGGAATCGGAGGCGGGAGGAGCCGGAGGGAGTGGGATGCGGGGAGAGTCGGAAGAAGCGTTTTGCCTACTTTTAGTAGGCTTTTCAGCTAGTTCCCAGATAATGCATCTCCATTATCTCAACGATCTCAACAAACCAGACACTCCAGCGCTTAACATGGGTTCTTAATTTTCGAGGGTGAGCTTGCTTCGGACAGCCCAACTCTAACTGTTGTAAAGCGTAATTGGCACTCAATTGACGGCCATTAAATAACTGGCTACAAATTTAATCTTTAGCAATTGATTCAACTCTTACTAAAGCTTTGACAATGGGGACGCTATTATGCCTCACTCAAAAACATAGTAACAAAATTAAAATTTGGTGTTAAGGAGATGCGACTTCTGGATGCAGATAGAGCGTTCAGTGGAGCGATCTCGTTGAATATCAATCTTACAAGTTGACGAGTTCAGGCCTTTGTACTGGTTTCATTTTACATAAGAATGTCATTTACAATGCAACAAACTAAACAAGTACTCACGGGTGACCGTATTTGGTCTTCACAGTGTTCAGGTTCGGCTTTGATTTGTGGAGGAAAGAATTCATTTGAATAACAATATCCTTGAAGTCGTCAATTCGGTACCCTGAAACACAAATGAAATGCCCATCCTATTATTTGGTTCTAGTTATTATTACCTCGATGGTATACGTAACACATTACATTGGATACAATATTTTAAAAACCAATAAAGTTGATTACGACAATAAACAATGTACTCAGTACCTCCTGAATAGTTTTCTCATCTTATAAAAAGTCCCATTCTTGCAAGAACAAAGAATGATCGAATTGTCTAAAAAACCATTTCAGTAATTTTGGGACTGACAATAGGGAATTCTGGGGGGAAAGCATCGTTTTTCTATCTTTTCAATCTGCTCAGAATTTAAATCTAGCGTCGTGAAATTCCGGCTATGCAGCGGTAACAAGGCGATGACATCATCCAACAACCATACATGAACGTCACCCGACAAGCTTTCTTCTGGTTTCTTGTCGAAACGAGTCAATAAGTCCTTCAAAAATGAGGAATTTCACCATGTCGGAATTTCCTATTTTTGACCCCAAAATCGGATTCAGCGTCAGAACTTCCTAATTTACGAATAAACAAAACAGTGTAGAAAATACGAATGTTTAAAAATCCCGGGAAAATGACGTCATCCTGGAATAGTTCATTTATGGCCGCTTGAGACGCTGAGATCGAGAAATCTATAGTCCCCAGATGCAAAATTTCACGAAACAGTGAAGTTCGAAATCGAAAAACTGAAGAAAAAAATAGAAAAAGCAAGATGGGGAAAATTGGGTTTCCCCTGTTTTTGTTTGATAACTTTTCTTAGAAAACACGATTTTGTCGTCCCAATGGGCAACACTGGGAGGAGACGGCGATCCGAACAGCCCAATCAGCGAGCATTCCCGCTTCACGTCCGTTTTCCCGGTTAGTTTTGAAATCAAAAATTTTGATTGTCTCCCAAAAATAACAGGAGACTTATTTTCCGAAATCAGCCCGATTTTCATCTATCCCACAACATGAACTATTCAGGAAAAATGCAAACAGAATTCGGTGAAATTCCTCATAGTCAAATTAGAGAAACACTTTCTCTTCCGAGTTTACCAAGGTAGCGGAAGCATTGTTTTCACTTTTCAAGGTTGAAAAAAAGTTCTCCAAAATCAAAATTTCCACTAAGTCTAAAACGCAAGTCTTGCGTTTTACGTTTTAGGCTCCCTGAACGATTTTCATTCCGTGTTTGTCAGTCATGAAATTATTGTAACTAAACGAAGTTATTATCCGATTTCGATGAAAATAATTCAGTGATTGTGTGATTTGGTGTGTAGATGGTCTCTTATGAAAATCATCACTTCCGGATCGGTAGTAAGTAAACAACCACCCATGGTAGGATTTCCGTCCAACTGCCTTTCTGTCGTGGACTTCGTCAGATGTCTTCCAAAGGGAAGATGAGAATTAGTTCTGATGATTTCGCTCATGGCTACTTAATGCCTCACCCCCAAGTGGAGGGGCATTCACCGATGACCCGAAAATTATTTAGACCTGCCATACCGCCCGCTAGCGATCACCAGTACAAATAATCTCCCGAGCCGATCGGCCCCAAGTTTGGTGATCTCACGGTAATCTGTTCACTAAACCAGCTAACGTCTGTTAGGGGGAAGCCCAGTGAGAACGCTCTACTTTTTACTGGCTCTAGAGTTTGTTGTTATTCCTTAAACAAGGGGTGGGGGGAGCTAAATTTGGGACATTTGCTTGAGAGAGCTGTTTTGATGACAACAATAATTGCCCTCAGAGAATACTGAGGAGCCAGTTCGTCCTACTGACTGCGCCAACTTGTTTCGTCATTAAAAACTAACTTCCCTCGACCGGGAATTCATCTCCAGACTCTCCGACTAAACTATATTTACGATTCTGAGTTGAGCTACCATTTAAGCCAAGGAAGTGAGTTGACAGAGGGGCGAAGAGATAGCTGATCACAACACCTGAACCCATGCAGTTTGAATGTTCTGTGCGCTCTAGTCGACGAGTACTTACAAGGTAACACGAAAATAGTTTGGAAGAGTCCATTCCTCATTGTCAAGCATATCGTTTTGTGATCATCACCATGGACCATTTTTAATGCACATCATACCTGAATAGTATTCCAATGTTTTAGTCCAATCTTCTCCTTTCATTTTCAGGGCGAGGTACAGGGCTGAAGCTGCCATTTTGGAGTCGGAGCACTGAATTGTAGCATAGTCCATGAGGCTTGTTTCGAGAATGAATCGAGCGAGAGTGAGGAGGTTCATTTCGTACTTGCCACACTAAAAAAAGAGCAACGAATCACGAATTACGACAAAAACTCAAAATACAGCATATAGGCAAATCACGGAAGTGACGCCGAACCTTAGCATATGAATTCATCCCAACAAATTTTCAATTGCTCATTGGAACCAAATTTATTTTGTTTTTCTTTATGCTGAAGACTCTCAGCAGGAGTGGGAAAATGGCGGAAGGGTTTGTGGAACTGATTCAATATAATACAATCTGATGGGTTTCGAATTGATAGAATGATTTGGAAGATAAACTTCGCTGATGACGAAAGTCATAAAATCCAATGCGCGTGTTCAGTAACAAAATGTTAGAATATAATTTCAAGCTGAAAATTACTTTTTTTCTTCATTTCCACAAAATTCAAGCATCTATCAACAATATAATTTGCGGGAGAACAAATCCAAAACGTTCCCAGGATATTGGACAATGGTTGGAACTGATTTCAGGTCAGTAGCCACCCTTTTTGGACCAGTCTCCCCTCTCCAGAGGAAAAACTGGAGCTAGCCACGATATTGTACCAGTCCGAGTAGCCTCAACTGTCACATATTTATACTCTGATCATAATTACGAATGAACAGGGACAGCTGAGGTCTGACATTCATAAAACTATAATTCAATTTCGAAGGTACACTATTCGGAGTGATGTGATCTCAATTCAATATCTACTGAAGAAAACAGATAAGCAATTTACAACTTACCCTAGCATATCGACGAAGGAATCTGTATGAGAGGGGAATTCCCAGTTGGAAATCTACGCAGCGGAGCATCGCCACTTCCATCTTTAACAGGTCGTCGGCATTATACAGTCCATCGCACACGTATACGAAGTCGTCGAGAGCAGGAGGCAATCTTTCCTGTAAATCAACCCATAATCAAGTGATACCTACTTTTGAGAGGCTCTAAAGAACGTCACACAACAATAAAAGGTTAATATAAACTACATAATAAACATTTTTAGATCTGGGAGGTCTTCAAGTCGATGCTAACCTAGATTAAATTAGTGGCTCAAAGCTTAGCTCTCTTCTATAGTTTGACTTGAGTGAATCGCTTGTCTCAAAACCCATGGTTGTCCTGAACCCCCATGTGTGCCGTAGATGTAGACTTTGTTCGGCTACAGGATTCCAAACTACGTTTTGCCACAGCAACAGCATTCTCAAGGAGTTGGCATCGACGTTGTCAAGTGCGTAGGCTTGTGCCCACAGCAACTATCCATTCAAGTAGACTGCCAATTGAGTACTGATTATACCTACGATTATACGTACGAACATACTTCATCATATATGTATTATCAAATAGATAAATTTAAGGGCGCTTTTGAGGAAAAAAGCATGACATCAAGGATGTCGAAGACTCGTAAAGAAAAGACCTTTCGAAAGAGGCGCTAAAATTAGGAGAAAACGCTGCAAATTATTACACAACACCTTATTATTTTTTATTTTTCTATATAGATCACTCGTCTGCAAAGCCACCAACCATCCAACATGAAGAAAAACATCGACCGCATTTCGGTCAGCTTTAATTTGAACGGAGATTAGGCCTCTTTTGCGATTCACACTCGTGTTTCTGATTTATTGTACGTCCAAACTTTAAATTCTCGTAGTGAGCGAACGGTTTGTCCTACAGAGCTCCGGGTGGTCTCAAAAAATTCTATAGAATCTTAATATGAAGGAAAACCAATACCTTTATATCGAAATTTTTTGAGTTAGGGCGTTTTCAAAATTGATTTTGGAACCCTTAGAAGTGACCTACCTCAACCAAAATCTTCGGGGCACAACTAGACCCCAGAAGGAGCCTACATACCAAATTTCATCAAAATCGGTCAATGCTAAGTGGCAAAAGTGCCGCGTACGGCGGGCCAAATTTTTATTCGATTTTTGGAATCTACGTACCTTGAAACGTAAACCATCAAATTTTGAGGGGGTGTTAAATTTTTTTCTTGGTCGATTCCAAAGGTTCATTATTGAAAATAATAAACCAAAATTGACTCTGAAAATGACTTGAAAATTTGAGAATTTAAAAATATTGGTGACCTGCCAATTCCAACATTTCCCTTTTCATCTTTTAGCAAGGTTGAAAGTAAAAAGCAAACCAATCAACACTGGTGGTTGTGGTCGGGTATACTCACATCATATTTGCAGGCAATGAAGAGACCAGTCGCACCAATAAGTTGAAGATTCTCTTTTTTGATCACTTTCTTCGAAAGGTAGAGATCAACAAGTTTAATTCCGAGATACAATGACTCGTGATTGACCTCAAAATTCTCCTGAACCTCTACCATCCAATCTACGAGAAGAGCTCTCATCGTGATACTGAGATCGTTCTGGCGATGGATGTAGTCTTCCACTTTGAAGTCTTTCTGTAAATGGAATGAACAAATCAGCTATTATAATAGTGATGTTTGAGCCCGGTTAAACTTTTCATTATTTTTGTTGAGCACCTAGGTAGGCAGGCTTGTTTTGGTTTTTAGGACGTCCCACAGTAAGACTTGGGCGTCCTTATGCGATCGATCTGGGGTGAAGGAGGACAACACTCAACAGAAAAAAAAAATAACCACACAGTAATCCGTTTTAGACCATTCTGAATCCAAATCCGAGAAAAAAACCATAGGTGTATGTCTGTGTGTGTAACAAAATCCTGTGTAATCTGCACAGGCCTTAGTTCTCAACCGATTTTCCTGGTTCTTTTTTTGTTCGTCGCGGAAAACTATCTAGTTGTTCACTACGTCGCCGGAATTTCGAATTTTGCCTTTTAAGGGGGGGAAAGGGGGGGTTAATGCTTGAAAAACGTGCGTTTGCGTGCATAATCTTGTAAACTCTGCCCCGGCCTCAATTTCCAACCGATTTGCGTGTTTCTTTTTTTGTTTGACTCAAATAACTTCCGAGTTGTACATGATTTCACCAGAGTACCAAAATTCGCAAGGGGAGGGGGTGAGTGGGGGGATAATATTCACAAAATATCCGATTTTTCAATATTTCGGTTCCTTTACTGCTTACTAATTGTACCCAAGCTTTGAAATTGAGGAAAAATTCTCATTCTACCTCCGGATTTTCATAAATTATTCTCTGTACCACCATGGAACTAATAGTGGTGCCAACATGGTGCCAGGACATGGTGCCATGATGCCATAAACCGCTTATTTCGTTGTTTTTTTTTGTGTTTCACCATGAATACGGATGTGAACTTCGACGGACTGCCTACCAAAACTAACAGATGAAAGTTCAATGTTACGACGTATTTCCGCTTTGGTGCCAGACTGGCACCATTGTTGGCGTTGGGGTGGTGGGGGGTGGTGGGGGGGGGGGGGGGGTGAACTCGAATTCGCATGTTGGGTATCGTAGATCATGGATTTTAAAATGCTCTTCAGATTCGAGGCTCCCATGCCGCTAGAAATGTTAAGGAGGTTAATGGTGAGGGGGGGGTCAGTATTTCTTGCCTAAAGTAATAAATAAATTTCATCGAGTGAAACAGTTTTATCACTTAACAACTGGTTAAACTGATCTAATGCTTATCCAATGGGACGTCCCCTGGAATGCATGCATTACTAAACAATATGTTTATTTACGTCCCCCTCGTCGCGCTCTCTTTTCGGCAAAGTTCATTGCTTATCGCCAACATCGGACCGCCTCAAACTCCCCTTCTTCCCTTCAATGCTCCACACGCCGGAACAAACGGAATTATCTAGAGTTCAGTTTTAACCTGCCATCGGTTATTGTAGTTTGTCGCCTTCCGTCTCGAGCAATAAGTCGATTTTCACATCGTCATTGATCGCAGACTTCAGAGTCATTATATTCCGAATTTATCCATCAAATTCAGGATTGAGTCAAAACCGATTGATTGCCGACTCTTCTCTCTCTCTCGTTTGGCTCAAAACGGAGTTTGGGTGCTGAAAGGACATAATCAGCCCATTCAACACCTGCCATATTCGCCGCTGGAGCCGAATTACTGCCTACCTGGGTTCGAATCTCGGCAACGACAATCTAAGTTTTTTGCCCCAAAATTTATTTTATTTCCAAAGAGACAGTTGATTTTCCTTATCTTCGTTTCTAAAAAATTGAAACCTGTACCAATTTTTCATCTCATTTTAAATAAAAGTGTTTGTCATTGGTAATTGGTAACTGACTTATTTTATTCAAATACCCCACCTTTGCGCAAAAATGTGGCATGGAGAGGACAAATTTTAAATTCACCACCTTAAACGTAATAAACTCCTACATAATCAGTCAAACTCGGAACCCCCAGATGCTATCACTTAAAGTCTATTATAAAAACATGGAACATATTTTAGCCAAATTTAGTGCAGAATCTTAGTCGTATGTAGCTTGGCGCCGCGAAAAGTCCGCGTGACACACCCCCGTCACCCTCCCAGCTCAACGCTTTTCGGGTAGTTACTCTATGGCTTAAACATGTACCAGATTTTGCAACTCCAAAAAAGAGATGATGGATTCTTATTTCAATAACCCATCGAAATTTTTCACTTCAAATTATTATCGGAGTGTAGGACTCAATCTACATCGAACAAAAAGTGACGAACCAAAGCTAGCTGTTCACAGCTCTCCAGTTAGTCAAATGGCGTGATGGCACACAAAGCCAAACACGGGACCATGTGTTTTCTGGAAGTGCATCTCGTGCACATCCGTCTACTGGTACGCATTCCCAACATCGTAACACATACTTACTACTAGACACGAAGAAGTAACAAGTACTTCAAAAAAGGAATAAATTTCCACGAAGGAAAGTCCGCAAATTCGTTTACAAAACTCACCTCTCGTCTTTTCAAGTAGTCGAAAATATCCATGGCATAATTTGAAATGCTGAATAGATCTTTCAACTGCTCTTGATCGTAATCGTGAACACCAGGGGGTGGTTTACGTTCAACTTTGACAACTGTTTTCGCAACCTTCTTCGTAGATTTATTGGTTTTTGAATTTTCTTCGAGGCTGCAAAATCACGAGTAAGAACGTGAATACACCAATAGTAATCATTCTAAGAAAATAACATGAATGGATAGTTTTTAATTCAGTCGTCCACTTTTTTATACCAATGATAGCGATATTGCAACGTTAGAGTAAAGAGAAAATCTGAGAACGCAAAGAAAATTGTATAGGTATCCCATGTTTATGTAGAGGTTTCAGAGTAATTAACAGTAGGTAATTAAAAACAATAAATTCTAATACTTAAAACTTAGTACTTCAAGTATAGTAAAAATTACATTATTTATCGGGGCCATGTGTTTTCATGGTAGCCAAGTTCCTTTGCCTCAGTCCTCTACTCTCATCGAAAATTTCCGTTCTCACCCACCTAGCGTTCTCACCCACCTTGCACTTTATCTCAAGTTTTGGTTTTGGCTTGGTCAGCTTCAGCGAACAATTACATTAAGGCTAAATGTCCCGAGTTTAGTTGTGAAATCTGCCACCACGTGGCAGCACCAAAATGAAGTAAATTTCGTTTACTCCTCAGTTGAGAATGGATCGAGATATTTTAGTTCCGCAAACGGATTTCTCTTCAAGATCACCGTAGAATTCCGGGTAATTGGTTTAGAAAGTGTGCAAAAATTTTTTGCACACAGTTCCAACAAAAATTTGTTTAAATTTTGAACATTTTCAAAAAGTGGCCTTATAGCCACTTGCAGAACCTTCATCAGAATACGAATCCGTTTGCAGAATTTTTCTAACTTGATCATAGCCGTCGGATTCGCGTTTTTACGATATGGAGGCGGGCGAGGGGGGCGATCATGGGCTGGGGGGGAGGGCGGCGATCAAACGCCCCGCCGCCCGCCCGACCATCACACATTCATGTTTTGCTAGTATGCACCCTTTGGTCACTATTCTTTTTCCCGGCCACCTAATAGGTAGCTACCATCAACCTTCCCATTTCCAACTTCTCTGTCTTGAGGTTGATCGAATTGGGCGAAATTTCCATAAAAAGCAAGACACATGGACAAATAACTTATGAGACACATTCTGTGTTAATTTGATTCAGATAATGGTTTGCACTACCTACTAAATAGTTAGTTCTAAAATTGTGATAATTTCAGTTCACTGTACATGGACTAGTTAGGTATCTAGAACAACTAGTAATAGATGGTTTGATGAGCATATTCTTGGCTTTTGACGTTGATTTCCAAATTTTGTGAACAGCTAAAGATTATGAAAAAATAATTAGTAGGTAGTTAATTCACTCTGCAATAATGCTGAAAAAGGTAAAAACACCTATTCATTATTTACCAAAAATTCAAATATCTTTGAAATTATATCAAAATAAATCTAAATAAATTTGAAACTAAAATCACCCGTGTCTGAATTTTTATTCCCGAATTCCCTCTTCTAAGAGTTAAATTATCAATTCTCTCTGTTTTTAAATGTCATTCTTGATTTCATGTAATTATAACGCCTAACACTAGCGAAGTGTTGAATTTTGAGGTAGTACTAGGTATACTAGTAAATTACAAACATGACTGTCCCAAAATTACCGTTAGTGCACTGTAATAAATAGCCTAGAACTAGTGCTGTGGTCTTACAAGGTTAATACCATACAGATGGCAACCCTACATGTTTACCTTTTCGGATTACTCGAAAAGTTCGAGAAGAGTTCAAGGTCGCACACCTTTCTCATTCGCTAGCAATCCCGGGTACATCGGGCACTATTGACGTTCGAATACTGTAGGTAGTAGTACTAGGGTACGGCGTTGGTGATTTTACCCTTCAATATTCCGCGATTGTGCAGCGATCACTACATCGTTTTTTAGGACGTCCCACGGTAAGAATTGGGCGTCCATATGCGATTAATCTGGGGTAAAGGAGGACACAATCAACGGAAAAAATCTGCGAAGTGCTACTATCAGCTCCGGGGTCTTGATTTTCGTAGGGGACTATCTACATGCCAATTTGAACAATCCTGACAAATTTCATCTGATTCTTATGAAATATGTGAAAGTTATAGCTGTTTCAAGGATTTAATGTTTGCGCATGCGCAGGTGCTAATGTCAATTTGGAGGCCGTGATTTTCGTAGACCATCTGCACCCCAATCCACATAATCCCTGAAAATGTCATCGAACTCAGATGGAAAATGAAGAAGTTAAGACTGTTACAAGGAATTCACGTTTTCGCTTCCGCAGTCACTACCGGGAGTCCGGGAGTGATTTTCATAATGGACCATCTACTCGCCAACCCGCACAATTCCTGAAAATTTCATCGAAATCAGACAATAACTTCGTGTAGTTCTGCCCGATACAAGGATTTCACGACAGAAACAAAGAGAGTCAGACACGGAACCAAAATTGTTCAGGAAGGTCTAAAACATAGAACGCGAGGGGAAATTTTGATTTCGGAGATATTTTTTTCTAGAATCTTGAAAAGTTATAACTTTAGTATAACTTAAGTATAACTATAAGTATAAATACTTATAGTTATACTTAAGTTATACTTAAGTTATACTTTTAAGTTATACTTATACTTCCACTACCTTGGTGGACTCGGAAGTAAGAAGTGCGTAGGCACCTTATCTATTTTTGCTCTGTACAATTTTTAGTGAATCATAAATAATAATTTTGTGTTCGAGTCTACCACGGTAACGGAAGTATTGTTTTCACTTTTCAACGTTAAAAAAATATCTCCAAAATCAAAATTCCTACTCGAGTTATATATTTTAGACCTTCCTGAACAATTTTGGTTCCGTGTCTGCCTGTCTGTCATGAAATCCTTGTAACGCCCGAAACTATACGAAATTAATTTTCAATTTCGATGAAAAATTTTGAGGTAGGTATATTATGCGGGTTGACGTCTAGACGATCCCCTATGAAAATCATCGCCCCAGTATCTAATATAATAAAACGCCAACCGTACGTACGTATGCACGGAGGGGTCGTGGGAGGCGGGACGAGTCGGAGGGGTGGGAGGGGGGGAATCGGAGGCGGGAGGAGCCGGAGGGAATGGGATGCGGGGAGAGTCGGAAGAAGCGTTTTGCCTACTTTTAGTAGGCTTTTCAGCTAGTCAATCAATAATATGTATAACATTCTACCATAATTATGATACCTAACCATTATCTGAATCAAATTAACACAGAATGTGTCTCATAAGTTATTTGTTCATGTGTCTTGCTTTTGACATTTTATGTCTTTACTATGGCACATAAATGAAAAATCGTCACGCGGGGAGCGTTATGAGGGGAGCGTTACGCGGAAATTTCTGATGATTTTCACGTACAACCAATCGTTCCTAGGGAAAACTAACTTCCTCATTTTCCACCCCACAAAAATCGTTCACCACTCATTGGAAAGCTCTCAATTTATTAAAAATAAGACATAAACTGTCTCTCGTGGTTGCGTACTTGTACGAAAGCTGTATCCACCGTTTGTGTTTTCTCACCTTAACACTTTCAAAGGAGAACACCTATTTATGGAAATTTCGCCCAATTCGATCAACCTCAAGACAGAGAAGTTGGAAATGGGAAGGTTGATGGTAGCTACCTATTAGGTGGCCGGGAAAAAGAATAGTGACCAAAGGGTGCATACTAGCAAAACATGAATGTGTGATGGTCGGGCGGGCGGCGGGGCGTTTGATCGCCGCCCTCCCCCCCAGCCCATGGTCGCCCCCCTCGCCCGCCTCCATATCGTAAAAACGCGAATCCGACGGCTATGATCAAGTTAGAAAAATTCTGCAAACGGATTCGTATTCTGATGAAGGTTCTGCAAGTGGCTATAAGGCCACTTTTTGAAAATGTTCAAAATTTAAACAAATTTTTGTTGGAACTGTGTGCAAAAAATTTTTGCACACTTTCTAAACCAATTACCCGGAATTCTACGGTGATCTTGAAGAGAAATCCGTTTGCGGAACTAAAATATCTCGATCCGTTCTCAACTGAGGAGTAAACGAAATTTGGCCCCGATGGTGCTGCCATCTCTTATTTCAGAATCACACTAAAACATCGTGACATTTAGCCTTAAGGGGATCTCAAGTAGGTCGAGCGTTCCGGGACAGTATTTTTCGAAATTGCCCGCGCAAACTTTAAAAGTTGTGCTTAAATTTGAAATTTTCAAGGATTTTTGAAATTCATTAGTGCAGCAGTCTAGGGAATTGAAAATTAAACGATTGCCGCTGGAATCATCAAAATCGAACAATAATTGCCAAAGAAAAACGGAAAAAACTGTATATTCAGTTAAATTTTCCCCATTTTTTGCCGGAAATTATTGTTCAGTTCAGTTCAGTTTTCAATTCCCTAGACTGCTGCACTAATAAATTTCGAAAATACTTGCAAATTTAAAATTTAAGTACAATTTTTAAAGCTTGAGCGCCGGTAATTACGGGAAATACTGACCCGAAATGCTCGACCGACTGAAACCCCCTCAATATCTAAATTCCAACTCTTGGCCACATGATTTCCAGATTCATTTTTGATATGTTTTGAATGGCATCATCTGTGTTGAAATTAATGAGTACCTTGGGGAAAAGTAATATTTTCTAGTACAGTTAATTTGAAGAATTTATTCCAGAAGTGTAGTGCCCTGAAGTTTCGGTTCGTTTTAGAGTTGTCACCAGTACGAACATTAAAGGCTTGCTCCTGAGCATGAGTAAATGAGCAAATTTTTCCACTTTTTACAAGTCCAAAAATCTCAACAAAAAAAATACTCTTCTAATTACCTCAAAACAGGTCTATCCACAATTGTTTTTGACATTTTAAGTATATCGCTCCATTATAACGCATGCAAAGGTATGCTTTGACAATTTTAGTCCTTCATTTTCATGTTCAACTAGAACAGCCACGCGATGTGGAACTCAATTCATTCGCAGAAATTTCTGTGTTATGCCATGCTTTGAGTCTTTCACCCGCAAAACTAGTAATTTGAGAAAAAGTGTTTGAATCCGACTGAGGATTATATAGAAAAGTAAGGTAACATGACAGTGCACGTACATTTTTTCTCAACTTTTAAACAGCTTTATATTTTGATTGTCGACTACCCCTATAAACTTATTTTTGAACCATCCCGATATATATTTGTGTCATAGCGAACACTGATAGAATTTCATAATATGAAATAATAATTTCATAATATTATTTCCTGCCCTTCAAATAGGACATTTCTACCAGGCATAGCATGCTAATAGAACTCTTTTCCGAGCACCTTTAATTTATTAGGAGAACTAGTTTCTCTGAGGGTTATATTTTTCAAATTCCCGCCCTCCCATATGAAACTGAATCGCATGGTTCCTCCATCCCAGCAAACCACAACACAGACTGTACAGTGCTTATTTGAATTGATAGATTACTATTTAATTATTATGATGAACATAAAAATGAAGGATTGACGTACGTCTAAAAAAAGACTAGTGAAAATCAACACAGTGAAACTTTTCGTCCATTTTCCTAGAAAAATTAAGATTGTAGGGCAAGAAATTTATTGTAACATATTTTCAAAATGAAGCAGAATGTAAGTAAGGCACTTATGATAAGCAGCGCAGAGCAGTAAGTAAATATTCAATCCCCAAATTGATACAAACTATGTAGAAGAATTCCAAACTCTAAAAGAACGTTCTTACTTGAGATGAATGATGAATACCTACCGAATACAAAAAGTAGAAAACTGTAAACCAAAAGGAAGTTTATAAAAACCACAATTTAAGGTGTCCCAGAATGCATGATCCAAACTTCAGGGTGTGATTCTTACTTTGCCATTAAATTTGTGCTACAACATCCAACCCAATTTTTTTCTTCAATTTTTGCATGTTTTTGATCTTAATTCATAAAAGTGGCCATTACCTCCAAATTCAAATTAGAGGGTAACATTAGAAAGAGCAATACATTTTCTTTCTACTAATTTCAATGAAAATTTTGGTCAAGTTCAACAATATCACGTTTTTCGCGTTTAAACGCAGTTTTCTTGGAAATTGTGGTATCAGCATTGGTCGGAATTTCGTTTTTTGACGTCAGATTAAATTTTAACGTACGTGAGAACGTCCCTGTTCCAGTTCAAATTCTATTTAGTTTGGCCCTATTTCCATAAGGAAATAGTGTTCTCACTATTGTGATGGCAGCAGAGCCGACAACTCTGACGACACCTGGCAAAAAGAATCTCTTGGTAGAGCATCTTGAGATCAATACAGTCGAGGACAGATTCAAGTTAGGAACATAGAAATAAGGCTGCAAAATATTGGTGCCCCAAGATTGAAGAAAACAATACAATATAATTTTAGGCTCTGCACGTTTAAATTTCAGAGGAACACAAACAGAACCTTGTTAACCTTGTGGTGGAGCGATCCCATGCCCCACTTCAACTCTGAAGTGGTCCGCAAGAAATTCTGAAGGTTTTCCTGCTTGAATCCGAAAATCCCATTTTTTGGAAAGCTCACTAGGTATTTCTCTACAGGTTCTACGATTCCCAGAAAAAAAAAAATTCCATGAGTTTTCCAGGTATTCCGAGGTCAATTTTCGACTTTTTCAGGGTTCTAAATGAACTATAATATAAATAAATGTGACCATAATTTCTCAAAATTCAGGTTTTTAAGGACATTTCGGAATGAAAAAGTACTAGAAATGAAAAAAACCAAGTGGATGTGTCATAAAGTTTCTTCGTTTCCACAACCCGATTGTATAGATCCGATACATTGTAGCTAATCTCATAATATTCATCATAAGTACTTGTCAGTCCTGGGCGATGATTTTCATCGGGACCATCTACACCCGCATGATCACTAAAAATGTCATCGAAATGGTTGGATGGAAACTGTAAAGGGCTAAGGGAGTTACGACCATTTTTACGAATTGCTATCAAAAACGCGAAATAATCGGGTTGGAAGGAGGTTTTGGAAAAAACGTCTGCCAAGTTGGGTGGGCAGTAAAGCTTCCTCACTCATTGTAAAATGGACGTATAGAATCAGTTGGCGAAAAAATTATGATTCAAAGAGTTATTGAAAGATGCAAAAGAGACTGTGATGAGGGGTCAATTTGGTTTCAACATTAATTGACCTGCAGACCACAACATTTGATCACACAATAAAAGAAACAATTTACACGGGAACCTGGAAGTAAGTGTGGGCACGAGTAGTATGATACTTGTATTTTCAACGTAGAATTTTATTTAGCGGTCCACCGTCTAGGACCTAACCCACACAATCCCTGAAAATTTCATCGAAATTGGTTGAATAGTTGCGGAGTTTTGGTTGTAACAATAAATTTAAAGTTCGCGCATGCGCAGCGGCTATTGCTCGACCAATTTGATTGAAACTTATAGGGTGTCTCTTAGAAGTTAGTCCCTAACTAACCTCCAAATTTGAGCAAAATCGGTTCATTAGAAACCGAGGTTCCAGGGAATTCACGTTTGCGCATGCGCACTCGCTCCTATTGGTCCGAAGGTGCTGAAATTGATAGGGGACCGTCTAGGACCTAACCCGCACAATCCCTGAAAATTTCATCAAAATCGGACCACAGGTTAGTATAGTTTTGCCCGGGACAAGGATTGACCACAGACAGACCGACAGACAGACACGGAACCAAAATTGTTCGGGAAGCTCTAAAACGCAAAAAGCAAGTGGAAATTTTGATTTTGGAGGACTTTTTTTTTCACTTCTTTCACGAATACAAAGCTTCCCTACCTTCGGTAGTGAGGAAGCAAAATGTTAGAGCACAAAAGTTGTTGCAAATTAGTCGTGGAATCAGTCCCAGAAGTTTGTATCATTAATTCTGGGACACCCCGTAAGTGTATGCTGAAAAAAGAAGCAGGAAGTCTTTAAAATATACCCAAAAGTTGGTTACATTGCTTAGCGGAAGTAGTTGTTTAGTAATTCATGCATTACGAAGAAGACCTTGAAATGGGGAGCCGATTAATTATTGCACTTATCAACCTGGTATTAGTGTCTCGGAGTTATTGCGACAGAATTCGAAATTAGTCACAAAATTACGAGTGAGGATGAAAAAGCACATTTAAAATTACTTAGTTTTCAAGCAGTACATTTTGGAAGACGCAGATTTGTGAAAAGTC
The DNA here is from genome assembly GCA_009739505.2 of Apolygus lucorum. Taxonomy (NCBI): domain Eukaryota; kingdom Metazoa; phylum Arthropoda; class Insecta; order Hemiptera; family Miridae; genus Apolygus; species Apolygus lucorum. The sequence continues at coordinate 57,746,663 of CM019176.2, forward strand.
ATGCCAAGCAGTGCGACGCTTAGTAAGCAATGTGAATGTGTGCTTACAATACACAAAAAATGGACCAGAGAGTTAATGTCAAGCTAAATTTTGTCTTGATTACAATTAAAAGCGTTAAACCAGGTACAAGAACCAAAACAGAGGAGTTGTGTTGTTTTCACGAACAATGGAATTCGACACTGGAGCAGGATCTAGCCACAATAATTAATTATTTCCCCCATACACCAACCCTCAGGATAATAACTAAATATTTAATAAGGTATTATAAGTCAATATTGTAAGTTGTGGGATATATTACGGGTATCACTGAAGGAGAGTCTGAGCTACACTGAAGCAACAACACAACACCTGCAGATCCACGCGACAAGCCCACCTCAAGGCGGCTAGAATCAACAGATGATTACTTACTTTAAGTCTTCTAGAGCCGATACGTACAGACTGTTATCAGAAGACTTTTCCAATTCCAAACTCTTCCGGGCAAGCGATCTTCTGGTCATTACCCCAACTGACTGGATGTGGTTCTCATGCTGCTGCTGCTTTCGGATGGCTTTGATGGCCACTGGCACGTTGGTTGGCGGCTTGTGAGCCACCGTCGAGGGAGCCTCCCCACCGGACGGATCTTTCTTGAGGGGCTTGGAGGGAACGGGCGGCTTTTCCTTGAGTTTAGTAGGTTGTTGGATGTTGATGTTAGCATGATTCTTTTGATCTGCCAATGGCTTCCTCACAGCGAGTTTGGGTTTACCATTCAGACCGGTTTGAGCAAGACAAGCAGCATTTGCCATGACCGGCTTCTTGAGAACACCAGTAGTTGTTAACTTGGCTTTGACAACATGAATCACGTTCTCTTTTGCAACATCTTTCGAAACCTTCATGTCCTAGAAAATAATAGCAAAACATTTCAGAATTTAATGAACAACACGAATCGTTCATATCTCACATTCAAACACGTCAATAGGTTCAGAAATGTACGTATAATTAATTATTTAATGGAATAGTCAGGTACGTTACAACGCTTTTGATGAGAGGATGGGGAATGCAGAGTTCATGGGTTGTGAGCAACTACCACTTCGCATTTCTGTCCATTCACTTCCTTGGCTCAGTGGTAGCGAGCCCGATTCAGGTTTGTGTTGTATAGTCGGAAGTATGAAGATCGATCCCCAGTCGAGGGAAGTTAATTTTTAATAACACATGGCTGCTATAAACATGTTCTAAAATATACACGCAGGCGACTTGCAGTTTCAGTTCCAGCTACCAATTATGGTTGCTTCAAGTCTCCTGAAATGTGGGGGAGTTAGCACTTGAAGTCATCAAATTTCTTATTCCAGTGAAAGCTGCAGGCGCTAAAGGCATGTAGATGGTGTTCAACAGGTCCCCCACCCCGTTCAAGAAGGAATAACAACTCCAGAGCCAGTTAAAAATAGAGCGTTCTCCCCGGGTACTAAAACGTCAGCCAAAGGCACACACCTCCCTGACTAGGTAACGGAGTACCTAAGCTTTCCTTAAGGGGAGAGAGATATTGTGATCAGCTACGTTTTTGCATTTCTGTCCATTCACTTCCATGGCTCAGTGGTAGCGAGCCCGATTCAGGTTCGATTAGTATAGTCGGAAGGCTGGAGATCGATCCCCAGTCGAGGGAAGTTAATTTTTAATGACACAAGACAAGGAAGCTCTTAACTATACACCCAAGCACCTTGCAGTTTCAGTTGCAGCTACCAATATTAGTTGCTTCAAGTCCCCTGAAACATGGTGCAGTTAGCACATGAAGCCATCAAACTTCTTATTGCGTCGAGAGCTGCAAGGTGCTAAAGCATGTAGCTGGTGTTTGCATGGATATTTTTGAACTAGAGTGAGCATCCATGTAGGTCTCACTTCTATCGTTCTCTAACCAGTTTTTTTTTTTCTTACGAAACTTCAATGAAACAACCTACCTATTTCGTTCAACAGTTGGAAATTTACGCTTGCAACAAATTAACGAGTTTGAATGTGTTTTGAGTTCTTATCAATGAGTACTTTCAAGGTAAAACATGAAGAATTAGCTCTGAAGACAAGGCGCATCCCATAATATGAAGCATCCAAGATCTCTTGTTGGAACCCCTAGCCTAGAACGATCGCCAATAATACCGATATTAATACAAACACGTGTATCGATGAGTCTTTAAACTTACCACGTTCACGTTAGTCAGTTCCGTCAGAGCTGATCGCTTGACTGTCAGTCGCTTGAGTGGGGATTCTTCCGCTTTCCTCTTGGGAAAAAAGTCTTTCTTCATTGGAACGCCCTGACTCCTCGTCTTGATGCCTTCCTTCATCGAGCAGCCAGTCGGTGGAAGTTTGTTGACAATTTTCAAAGGAGCCATGACGTAAACGGATGGTTATTGAATACGAACTTGGTAAACGATAGCTGAAAGAAGAAAATATCAGTAAGTGACAACGATACACAGAAACAACAACTATGATGAACACTAGTAGAACTATGATGAAAACACTACAAATTAATACACAGGGGTTTATTATTTGTCTATATAGATCACTCGACTACAAAGAACACGGCTTTGCCATTGTTACCATCTACCAACCATACTTACTACCTACTTACCACATACCTACTTCACAATCAAGTTTATTTGGAAGAAATAAACGCTTCACAATCAGTTCGAAGAAATAGGGAGTTGAGGTTGCCCTAATTACTAGGAAATTTTATTACTGGTTGCTAAGGACTCAAACTGAGTACAACTCGAAGAAATGAAAAACGATTGCATTTTGGTCAGCTAAAAATTAGAACGGAGATTAGCCCTCTTTTGCGTTCCACATTCGTGTTTCTGATTCATCTCAAGTCCGACCTTTAGTTCTCGAAGGGAAGGAACAGTTTGTCCTACAGAGCTCAAAGTGGTCTCTAAAATTTCAATTCTATTTAAAATTGGTGAAAAACCGATACCTTTGTTTCGAGAGTTTTCGAGCTAGTGCTCTTGAAAATTTCAACCCTTAATTTTCACCCCTTAGAAGTGACTGACATCAACCAAAATCTTCGGGGCACAACTAGACCCCAAATGGAGCCCATATACCAAATTTGAACCAAATCGGTCCAGTGTTGCTAAGAAAAGTGCGGCGTATGGACGGACAAATTATGTATTCGATATTCGGATTCTACGTACTCGTACCTTGAAAGGTAACCCCCTTAGAAGTGACTGACATCAACCAAAATCTTCGGGGCACAACTAGACCCCAAATGGAGCCCATATACCAAATTTCATCAAAATCGGTCAATGCTAAGTGGGGAAAGTGCCGCGTACGGCGTACCAAATTTTTTATTCGATTTTTGGATTCTACGTACCTTGAAACGTAAGCCATCAAATTTTGAGAGGGTGTTAACAATTTTTTTTCTTGGTCGATTCCAAAGGTTTATTATTGAAAATAATAAACCAAAATTGGGGATTAAATGCCATTTTGGATAGAAGGACTTTCGATAACAAACTAATTTCTCATTATTGTGTTTCAAGATTATAACTACCCTTTTGGGGTATTAACGCATAATTTTTTGTTGTGATTTTATAGGGAGGGGGAGAGTATGTGACGTTTTGGTGAGAAATCGACTTTATAACCTGTTTGAGGTAGGACAGAAGACGTTTCGTTTAGAAACCATTGTATGGGTCGATGGTGCTCTGCCTGAAGGTACAGAAAATGCAAAAAATTAATTTAAAAAAAAAAATTAAAATCGCAATGTGGCTTTTTTGTTAAAATTACAAGTGATTTAAAAAAATATAAATATATTGCAATCAAAGAGGTTATTATACGAGTTTGATGGCAATTTTTGATAATTTCAACAAAAGCAGACTACCATAAGGATAAAGTTTATTTTTGCGTACCAGAACAGTTTTGTATTTAGGTGTCACAAACTTGTTCCCCTTGTACGTAGGTAGGTACTATCTAATTGAACCGTGGTGTCACTAGTGTCACCGATGACATCTTGGGAATTCCAATGCTGTCCCAAGGTATCACCAGGTTAACCAGATTTTAATTGCAATTGAAAAATTAATGAGCCGAGCTGAATTTTTTTGTACGTTATTAGAAGTCAAAAAGTCTGCCATGTGAGTGTGGCACACAGCTTCCTCGTATCCATAACACGATTGTATAGATGATCCAATACATAGTAGTCAATCTCTAAATGAACCCGTTTTTATTGAAAGGGGCTATGTGACATTTTCGGCCACTTTCACTTTTTTTTATTTTCTGGGTCTCCATACTTGGTTGCATCGATTGCGATTAAAAGGAACCTCGTATCATTGACGCTTCCCATAGAAAAAACAGGTTGAAATTTCCGATGTCTTTTGAAAGGGGCTATGTGAGCCACATAACCCCTTTCAAAAGAAAACTTACTCACTCGCCATGTGGTCGACCTGGAGTTTCGAGACTCAAATAATGAACTGTCAGGTTGGTTTATAATAATTAATATTGCGGTAAAGGGAGGGAGTTAATTTTCGTTTCTTGGTCGATTCCTAGGCTTTGTTATTGAAAAAAATTAACCGAAATCACTTCCTTTCGAATCTCCACCTCGCCCTAACTAAGACAACAATGCCAAGTGGGTGTGGTACGTAGCTTCCTCGTATCCATAACCCAACTGTATAGATGACCAGATGCATAGTAGTTACTCTCAAAGTATCAATCTCTAAGTACCTTCCACTACCCTCACAGGGGACCAACTAGACGTCAACCCGCACAATATCTGAATATTATTGCAAAATGTAGAAGTTATGGCTGTTACAAGGATTTCACGTTTGCGCATGCGCATAAGATACTTTCAATTTGGGGACCATGATTTTCATAGGGGACCATCATCATCCCAACTCGCATTATTCCTAAAAGTTTTATCAAATCAGATGGGAAATGTAGAAGTTATGGCTGTTACGAGGATTTCACGTTTACGCATGCGCATAAGATACTTTCATTTGGGGACCATGATTTTCATAGGGGACCATCATCATCCCAACTCGCATTATTCCTAAAAGTTTTATCAAATCAGATGGGAAATGTAGAAGTTATGGCCATCGTGAGGATTTCACGTTTGCGCATGAGCAGCGGCTACTATCAGTCCGGGGGTAATGATTCTCATAGGGGACCATCTACACCCCCACCCAATCCCTGAAAATTTCATCAAAATAGGATGAGAAATGTAGAAGTTAAGGCTGTGGTAAGGATTTCATGACATACATACAGACAAACACGGAACCAAAATTATTCAGTAAGGTCTGAAACGTATAACGCGAGTGGAAATTTTGATTTTGGAGAACAATTTTTTCAATCTTGAAAAGTGAAAACAAAGCGTCCGCTATCTTCGAAGACTCGGAAGCAAAATTCGACAAAAACGAACAATTTTTCCATGTGAGAGGCATAGATTTCTCCCGTGCTATCGTGATTCCGCTCTCATCAAAAGAAAAGTGCGCTTAGTAGATCGGCTACATATTTTTCGCCCCAAAAATCCTCCCCAAAATTTTATGACCTGCAGCAATGCTCAAAAATCCATTCTGTGAATTGCCGGACTCCCATCAACCCATTCATTTCAGTTAGCTACCTAGAGAGGTTGAAGAATTACATTCCTGAAGAACATTTTTAACATTTCATGTTGGCCAAATAATAAACTGATCATATACATATTTTATGTTATCATGTTTTATGTACATATTTGCATCAAAATATGTTTCATTCAATGAATAAAGCTGTTTATTTAAATGATTTCAGTCCTGAAAAATCGATTTTTTTTTAAAGGGGGTATGTGAGAGCATTTTAAATTGCAATTTGATACACTTTCCCTTGCTGAAAAAATCTGAAAAATTCTGGAGGATTGTAGAGTATGAAAATGTATTGGAATATTTCAAAAAATGGGATGTTTTGATCGTTTTGACGACTTGGGACAGTTTTTTGCGTTTTCCCGAAAGTTTCACAAATGACACATAACCCCTTTAAAAAAAACGGGTTCAAATACCCTGCACTACCCTCATAGGGGACCATCTACACGCCAATCCGAACAATTCTAGAAAATGTCATCAAATTCGGATGTAAAATTAAGTGTTATGGCTGTTACAAGGATTTTACGTTTGCACATGCGCAGAGGCTACAGTCAATTTTAAGGCCTTGGTTTTCACAGGGGACCATCTACAACCTAATCCGCACAATCCCTGAATATTTCATCGAAATCGGACAATAACTTCGTATTGTTATGCCGGTTACAAGGAGTTCATGACAACACGCAGACAGACAGACACGGAACCAAAATTGTTCAGAAAGATCTGAAACGTAAAACGCGAGCGGAAATTTCGATTTTGGAGCACTTTTTTTTAACCTTAAAAAGTGAAAACAAAGTTACCGCTACCTCGGTAGACTCTGAAGCAAAATGATGTTATGACAAAAATTTTGAAAATTTTATCGATTTCCTTGGAAATTTTTGTCATAACTATTCTGAGACTTCCATTGTCCACAAAACATCTTTTGTCCATTAAATTCAAAATTTCAATTTAATTTTGATTACTCCGGTGACACTTTGGAATAATCTGTGGAGTTCCTGAGATATTGTTGGTGACACTAGTGATACCACGGTCCAATTAGGGTTAAGTACATACCTTGAAATGAGAGATTATCCGTCATAAGCAACTACTGTCGAAACCGAAACATAATTGATAATTGATAAACCGAAATTGAAGGTCAGTTGAATGAAACCCAAAATTCTCGTAGCAAGGATTCGCTGAAATGAGAATCCAATAAGATTTAATTACTCAGAACCATTTAATGTTTACCTTACGGAGAGATCCGATATACACTATTCTAGATAACTCGAAATAACGGCGAATGATTTCTGATATGAGAAGAAACTTAACACAACACACCCGAAATGAAGACCCCTAAAAACAACCCCAACCCTTAACGACCTCACCCAGCAGACACTCGCCTGCCTATGTCTGCCTCACTCAAGAATGTTCACTGCCTCCACTCCCCCTCCATCCCACAAAAGACGTTTTACTTCTCACCAGCTGTTTTTCGAAAACTAGTACATGTGACCTCAAACCGCGAACCCTCTCTAACTTCCTGACCGGCGAAGGAAAAAAAAGGGTGGCGGGGTTGATTCCCTCTCACAAAAATACGTAGACTGGATTCCAGTCTCAAGGAAGGGGGACATCTTGCATACATTAATGAATAGAGGGGTCTTCGACAAAAGAAGGGGCTCAAAAATCGAGACACCCCTATCTTTTCGTTGCAAAAATCCCCCTAATCACCGAACTGACGTTCCGGACCCCTTGTCACCTCAGAGGTTGAGGACCCCCGCCGAAGAATAAGTTCAAATTATGGTCTTGAGTTCGAGCCATGGAAACTTGACTGACTGATGTGGGAACAATAAAAGCTAGTTGAAAACAGAAAAAAAGAACCACAGTAACACCCTCCAGCAGGTATCACAGACAACAGATCCAACATCTGAGCTCCCACACACATCTCGTCCAAGTTCGACACTTCCTTATTGTCTGTGAATACTACAGTCAAGATCTAACAAACCTGTACTATTGATTTTGACTTCCAGCAGCCTCAAAAACTCAGCCCAACATCTGAACTCAAGTAGATACGGACGACGTGAGAACAGATTCCCGCAGAACACAAACAAAATATTATAGTGCCTGATGAAATGAAGAAAACATCACTGCATTCAGGATGATGAAGAGACCCCTGGAAGGCTGCCAGTAAGAAATTGGAGGCAGAAGATTCTAGATCAGACAGAATGGCGAAAACTTGCCAAGAAGTGCGCCGAGGGCTGTAGATGTCAATACTAAGTTAATTTTCATCTAGGCAAGCAACTTTGAAGAGAATTTGAATGGATCCATAAAAAAAAAAAAAAAGTTCCGCACCATCGAAGATAGATCAGTAAGGTCCATTAGTTCAATAAAATGAGTCACCCATAATCAACGTGTTCAATTACAATTAGCGTTTCAGAACTTCAGAACCATTTTGGTTCCGTGAATATCTAGGATAAAACAAAACCAATATTGCATTTTCCGGAAATGTGCGCGTTAGTCCCTAGACAATTTGGTATAGGATCCAAGAATGCAAATTGATTTGCAAACTATTTCACAGGATTCTGGGAAAATCGTAAGAACTTTGAATTCCTTTTTAAAAGTGATAAGACTATGTATATGAAAGAAACAATTTTGCGATTTTGACGACATTTATAGGAATTAAGAGATCAGTCTCTAGTAACTCAGTAGTGTTACTTATTTTTATTTAACTGCACTTTTATTTAACTTCCTCCTGCACTTAACTGTTTCACCAATGTAATTTAGTTGGTATTTTGATTAAGAATGGGGTATTTCAGTCAATTTTTTTATTTACTTTTTTTCAAAAGAGTAAGGCTCAGGAATAACGGTAATCGGGTCTGTTCGTCGAGAAAATGTTTTTAAAAAATCAGAGAAGCTAAAGAAAGTTGAAGATTTGAATGGTGTGACGTAGCTAGCCAATCGTGACGTAGCTAGCCAACTGTCTTTGAAAAAAGTATCCATGCACAGAAACCCTTGGAGGACCTCTTGGATACTACAAAACATTACTCACACACACACGCAGCGTAGTCCTTGCCTAGTGTGTGTGCATTTATAGCAGCCCGCCTTTTTCAAACGTGTGATCTCTTTAATTAATTTTTCTACCACATGTTGTAGTATCATTGGGCTTAAAGTTGTAGTATGTAGGTTTTCAAGGGTGCTGAATCCAAATTTGAGGTCAAAAACCTAAATTTCCGACCCACCGAAATACCCCATTAGAGGACTCCCCACCCCTCCACCTTATTCACCATAAAATTATTAGAGGCCTCGAATTTGAACAGCATATTGAAATCTATGATCTACGATACCCAATATGCAAACGATCCCCCCCCCCCCACCACAATACCAATGGTGCCAGTCTGGCACCAAAGCGTCATAAGTCGTATCGTTGAAACTTGGATCTGTTAGTTTTGGTAGGCAGTCTTTAGAAGTTCATATCCGTATTCAAGGTGAAACACATAGAAACCCAGAATTTTGGGATTTATGGTGTCCTGGCACCATGGTGGCACAAAGAATAATTCATGAAAATCCAGACTTGTATTAATAATGCCCCTTCAATTCCAAAGCTTGGGTACAATTAGAAAGCTATGAAGGAACCGAAATGTTGAAAAATCAGATTTTGTGAATATTATCCCCCCCTCTCACCACCTCCCCATGCTGATTTCGATACTCTGGTGAAATAGTGTACAACTCGGACGATTTCTGATTCGAACAAAAAAAGAAACTAGCAAATCGGTTGGAAATTGAGGCCTGGGCAGATTACACAAGATTATACGTTTTCTATACGTATATATATACGTATAGTATACGTATACGTATATATATACGTTTTCTAAGCATTAACCCTTTCCCCCCTTAAAAGGCAAAATTCCAAATTATGGCGACGTAGTGCACAACTAGATAGATTAGCGCTTCGAACAAAGTAGGAACCTCGAAAGTCGCTTGAAAACTAAGGTCTGGGCAGAGTACACAAGATTTTGTCACACACAGATATTCAACTATGGTTTCTTACGCAGATTTGGATTCAGAATGGTCTAAAACGGATTAATCGCATAAGGACGCCCAAAAATGCCTGTGGAACGTCCTAAAAATCGAAGAACCCAAGCTGACACGTTATTGGTGTGCTGGTATAACTAACCTACATCACTCCTTGGTCCCTAAACACAAAGATTAATTCAAGAAAAATTTTGATTAATGGTAATTTTTTTTCGAGTACCTATACGTTTTAATATACCAATTGCTTCGGTATTAGAGCAAAGAAACCAACGAGAGATATCAGTGCTGTACTCCGTAAGGATGGTGGAACAAAAGAGCCAAATGTTGTGTTTTTTGGGGACTCTTTTCTGTTTGGAATGCGAGATGAGCTAGAATCAATTCTTCCTAGTAAAGAGAGAGAAAAAACACTTTATTGAACATTGTAGAAGGAATGAAGGTGGACAACGACTCCAGTAGTTGTCGAAACGTAATGGTTTTACCGAAAGTTCAAAATGAGTTGCCAAAAGTTCAAATTGGCATGCCAAGTTTGCCAAAAATTGAAATTGATTTTTGCCAAAGGGTTTTTTTTCGAGCGTACGAGCGTATATGTGTGAGGAGTTAGTCTTGTGGGAGCCAAATTGCTGCTCCATCCTCCAGTCCGAGTCCTCGGACTTGTTTCCTTGGGTCTCATGGAAACCGCTCGACGGACGGAGAATCAGTTTTCATTCGCGTCCACATCATCACTTGAGCGTAGGATTTTGACAATTTGTTGGCAAGGCGTAGGTACTTATTAGTACCTTAATAAGTACCATAATAATTATTATGGAAATTATTAGTTGAGTGGGTACAGGGAATCTCAGGGTCTTTGATCAAGTAAACTTGAACACTTGAAAATTACTATATTGAACATAAAATGAACATGAGATAAACTAACGAGATCAACAATGCATATTCCCTGAATTTGAAGGTTTGGGTAATCCTTATCAGGAATACCGAAAATCTTTCATTTTGAATGCAGTTTCCCCCCTCCTCAATGTAAATTTCGAAACTTTTTCGAAGTAACGCGAAACTGGAATGACGTCTGGGTTGAACAAGAAAGGAGCCCCGGCGCAAAAGGTCATGTCGTAATCCGCCTTTTTTCGGCAAGACATATCCATGTCAAAATAAAGTCATGATTTCCATACTAAGGTATCAAACAATCAGAACCTGTAGTGAACGCAACACTTTACCCCCTACCAACAATGTTGTCCCAAATCAACGTCAAAAATTATAATTTTTCCCTACCTTATTGTCCCATCTCCAGTTGAGAATACTTACGTTCAACCATACAATGGAGCGCGTAACAGTATGAATACAACATAATAGTAGAAAATACCCCACCTCAATATCTGGTTTCAAACATTATTCACTTTATTTTCATACCCCCACCATCGATGTGAAACTATCAGCAGCTAAACCCCACCCCATCATAGAATCTTTTCCCGAGAAATTAAAATAATTGGAGGTACACTGTTTGGTCTTCTCGTCCACTATAAATCAGTTTTGTTGACAAGAAATGTAGGTTACCGGAACAAAACAGAGCTGGCCCGAGACCTTAAGCATTTCTGTTGATTCGTCAAAAGTACTGAGTCAACAATGCGATGGAATGACCGAGTGACCGAAAAAAAATGAAGGTTAATCTCATAACTTCCTCGTCTGCTCGGCCTTACGATATTTTATTACGTTATTACAATGGATGTACAAAATCGATTTCATTTGTTGAGGGAGGTTATATAGAACGATTGTATTTCGAGTCTCCACCATTCTAATAACTATTGAAGAAATACGCACGACGGATTTTCACACTCATGTTGTGAGTCAAATCTTCACAAATTGTCAGCAGCATGAACACGAAATGCATAACTATGATCTTAATTATAAAATTAGAGGGAATAAGTAAGATGAGTTTTTCTCATGATCGTACACAAATAACGTCGCGCATTTCCGCTCTGAAGAGCGAAAAAAATCGGCAGTCAAGGTTTTTTTTTCAGCGTTGAATAGCTGTACCATTGTTCTTATTAGTGACCATAATAAATTGTTTTATGTTACAAACTAAGAGGGCTACGAAATGAGCCAATGAAAAGTTTTTTCATAATGCGTGTGGCACAATGCTTCCTCAAACAACCATGACCTCATTGTACAGATTATCCGGTGAATGGTAACTCCAAAACTTCACTTTCCATATAACTACCACGACCCTCAAAATTTTATGATTACAGGCGAAAATTACTTTTATAGGGACCATATCGAATCTCACCCTTGAAAATCCCATTGGACTCGTAAGGAAACTTATGCTGATTACGAATTTCACATCATGCTTATTATTACGAATCATTGCATATTATTGCGAATTTTCACTTAATTGATCAGAATGAATTTCATAGGGAACCATCTAGAACCACATCCAAACAACCACTGAAAATGCCATCGAGTTTGGAAGGAAAATGTAGAAGTTGGTTGTTGCAGGGGTTTTATATTCGCGTATGCGCAGTGGGTACCAATGATCTCATTACAATCAATTTGATAGAGATATACACACCTGAACAATTCAAGAGAATTGGTGTTTCTTGTACTAAAATTTACTTCATTAACGATGAACAATGAGAGCGCTGGCTTCTTAAGGGATTCTGCAGAGGGGCCTTAGGTAATAGGTAGTCGAATGAGGAATTTCACCATGTCGGAATTTCCTATTTTTGATCCCAAAATCGGATTCAGCACCTCGAAAACCCCCCTACGACACACTTTCAGCCTGTAGGTACTTCCTAATTTACGAATAAACAAAACAGTGTAGAAAATATGAGAGTTTAAAAAAAACCTGGAGGATGACGTCATCCTGGAATAGTTCCATTTACGGCCGCTTGAAGCGCTGAGATCGAGAAATCTATAGCCCCAGATGCAACATTTCACCAAACCAGTAAAGTTCGAAATCGAAAAACTAAAGAAAAAAAAAATAGAAAAAGCAAGATGGAGAAAATGAGGGTTCCCCTGTTTTTGTTTGATAACTTTCCTCTTAGATAACACGATTTCGTCACACCATCAGGCAACACTGGGAGGAGACAGTGATCCGAACAGCCCAATCAGCGAGCGTTCCCGCTTCACGTTGAAGAGGTCCGTTTTCCTGGTTATTTTTTGAAATCATAAATTTTGATTGTCTCCCAAAAATAACAGGAGACTTATTTTCCGAAATCAGCCCGATTTTCATCTATCCCACACCAATAACTATTCAGGAAAAATGCAAACAGAATTCGGTGAAATTCCTCATTGATTGAGCAACTTAGCAAGGAAGGACATGCCAGCACGCCTCGGACGATCCTCCGGGGATAATACCAGGGTACACGCCCTTATCAGCTCCTCATGTTCCACCCTGTCCAATGGTATGTGGAGTTTGTAATCAATAGAACGTAGTATATTAACTTGAGCTGTACTCATTCCAGCTAGGGTAGTAAGTAAACAACCATTTCAGGTTGGATTTTCGTTTTACTGCCTTTCCTGGCGTCGCGGACGTCTTAATAAGAAGAAGCAATGAGCGAAATCATCAGAACAAATTCTGATCTTAATTCAAATTCTTCTCTGAGCATAATATGCTGTTTTCCAAAGGGAGGATCAGAATTTGTTCTGATGATTTCGCTCATTGCTTCCCATTGCCTACGAGGGGGCGATGAGAGCCCCGGCCGCCGAAAAACGCACACTGCCGGCGATGAGCCCACAAGCCCACGATCCTCACTACGGTCTGTCCAAAGTCCACCGCCAAACAAAGACGCCCCAACGACCGTAACCACATCACTGTCCCACATTCCAGCTAGGAATGGATATCAAATACCCGATAAAACAAGATATTGATACTTTTGTACCGATACTCAATATTATAAGTAGTATCAATACAGCACTATCAGATATTTTTGGATATCGATACTTTGATGTCGATATTTACTTAATATGATTATTAATAATTCATTAATCATTATTAATATCGATACAGGGGAAAAACTGTTTATTGTGATTTTTAATCGAAACTACACCTCATCGTGAGAAGACATTTTCTACGATTTTTCAAAGTTTCGAATGCTTATGACGTCACAATGGGCTGGGGGTCCCGCCCTGGCGGGAGGGGCGCGTGACGTCATAAACATTCGAAACTGGAAAATCATAGAAAAAGATCTACTCATCCAAAAAGAGAACGGCTGGTGTCAAAATTCTCAGGATGGAGTCTACTTTCAATTAAAACTTTTTAAAAAGTCAGGGGCAACCCCCATTCAGACCAGTAGAGTAGGTAAGAGAAAAAACTGTTCCACTCGATGTAATTTATTAAGTATTTTAGGCAAGAAATATTGATCCCCCCACCGTTATTCACCAAAACATTTCTAGCGGCATGGGAGCCTCGAATTTGAAGAACATTTTAAAATCCACGATCTACGACACCCAACATGCGTACAACTCCCCCCCCCCCCCCCTCACCAAAGATGATGTTAGTCTGGCACCAAAGCGGTAATACGTCGAAACGTTGAACTTCATCAGTCTGTTACTTTTGGTAGGCAGTCCGTCGAAGTTCACATCCTTATTCAAGGTGAAACACAAAAACCCACGAAATGTGCGGCTAATGTCTTGGCGCCATGGTGGCACCACTATTACAGCTGAGAAAAATATATTCCTTGAGAATATTGGACATCATGTTTTTGGGATATTCGATATATGGAACTTGGGATGTCGACACTCAAATACATGCAAATCTTCTGTACCGATATTACCGATTGATGATAATGAGGAGCCGATGCTGCAGACGCATACCACACGATAAGGAGGACTAAGGATTTATATAGGAGCACCAAGTCTTCAATACTCGTCAAGCCCACGTGTGATGTTTGAGATAACCCAAGGGTTCTCATTGGGATTTACAAGTAGTGAGAAGGAAGGCAACGAGAATTTCCTTGTGTGGAGCTGAAGGTCATTCTCTGCACACCAAACTCCCAATCGGACAACACCAACCTGCCAATGCCGGCAATCCTCGGATGACCTGATGGGCGTAATTATTTCATTTCAAGACAGTCGGCAGAAATTTGGAAATTAATATCGCCAAACAGCTCAGAAACTCCATTCACATTTTTTCATGGTAAATAAAATCAGAGGGCTAACATGGGAACCTGAAGTGGCAATGAATAGCTTCGAAAGGATATTTTTCATCCTTCTTTCATCCGTCCTGCAGCCGTCTTCCGGTGTGGTAACTAGGTACTCAGCAAACTCAGAAAAGAGCCATGTATTCCCAGGAATTCCTGGCAGAGCGACTATTTATCTAAAGCTTGCGTGCATTCGGTCGATGTCACATGCACCTGCACTGCACTCGCTCTCCAAAACACCTCGTCACGGAAAACACAATAATTTTAATACGTAGCTCGGTATTGATACCCAATCATCTAATATAAGAACATCGAACTACATTCCCATTCCTAGTACGCGAAGAGGTGCACCTTCAAGAGATCAGCAGGTGGTTTAAACCAGTGTTGCGATTCAATTCTTCACAATTAATCAGCAACACGTACACGAAATTCCGAAAAGAACGACCCAAAATTCCCCGGTGAGTTTGCCTTACTTATACCACTCACCGAAATGTGGGTTGGGGCAGGAAAGGATGCTGATATACACCAGATGTTGAATAATTCAAATTGAATGCTCACCACTGGATGAGGTACTAGTTTATTTGAGTCAGATGAGTTAATTGGGTTACAATGAGCTAAGATTTAAAAAATTATTTTGAGCACGTAGGGCTAGCTCATAATGTACATTATTTATAAATATTTAGAGTGAGTCCAAGTTCTTTTTCAACAACTGTACTTCAACAAAGCATAGAACGCCTATCCACCATCCTCTGATGAAGGAACCTTTCTGAAAATGGCAAGAGATTATGTAACTACTGTCCACCGATGAAAAGAATGAACGCGAGGCCCGACAGGGAGTTGGGTATCCACAACGTGGAACTACACCTTTTTCCACAAATATACGTTTACAGGAAGTAACTGACCTTATCCAACACCCCTGAACCTGCCGTGAGTCATACTTTCTGCCTTCCCCTCGTTAGCCCCTTCTTATATTGAAGACATACCTCACTTCTGTCCAATGATATTTGGACAAGAAAAATACATTACGAACTCGCGATTGAGAAAGAATAGTGACCTGACGTAATTACGTAATGAAATAACTCATATCGACGTTTGTCAGGAGGGACTACTCCGTTTTTTGACCTATTTTTTGTCGAAATTTTTATTCGATTTTCGGATTTTACATTGGTACTTTGAAAAATAAATCAACAAATGCTGAAAGGAGTTACATTTTTTTTTGTCGATTCCAAAGGTTCATTGTTGAAAATAGTAAACCAAAAATTGGTAGTTTCAACGGTAAAGTGCCAATATGAACACTTTTGTTTTATTATTTTCAATAATAAACCTCTGGAATCGACCAAAAAAAAATTAAAGATTCTCAAAATGTGTTGGTTTACGTGTAAAGGCACGTAGAATCCGAAAATAGAATAAAAACGCTGCAAATTATCTCACAAAGGTTTTTTATTTTCCTGTATAGATACTTAAAGTATTTGAAGGCGTTTAGGTGATAAATCACCACCTGAATTCCTTTCCCTTGTGAATCTCTTCATTTTCGCTCAAGCCTACCAAGTGGAAAGTCAGGTAGGTAAAGGATTTGAGAGGAAGTTACCGAAAATGGGATTCTTTGGACGAGTGACAAGCTCGGTTGAACGGATGTTTTCAGTTTCGGAATAGGTCGGTCCTCACGTTCATTCTTTTGATCGGAGGACAGTACTTCTTCCGCAAGGGTACCTACATGGGATGATGAGAAGCAACACAAACACAAAAATGGATGTCGTGAACTTGTCCAACCCGCCAAACGTATCCCGCCATAAGCCTCTCCAGCAATACGCAAATTTACGCTCCCTGCGTTGTTACTTTCTTTTCCTATGCCTACTTGAAAACGAAGAGTAACCTAAAAATTCTTATTTTGCCTAGGACAAGTTCAATCCAACTATCGGAGAGTTAAGAAGTTATTCCACTAGTTAGGGTTCGCCATAATAGTTTTGACAACTCGACGCCGTAACTGTCATTATTGTTTGAAGGAAAAAATAATTACGGAAAATATAATGATTAGGTATTGAAATACGTATCTAATTTATTGGTGAAAATTCATCGCGGCAGAGGTAAAACAATCTACGTGAAGTGAAGGTACTCTGAATGCAACGATTTGGGTAGAATAGAATCTTCGATCGTGAGACGTGCAGAATTGAATTCATATGAAATGATTACACATTTCAGAACGAAACCATGATTGCAACTTGGAAAACTTTACTAACAATAAGTCAATGCAACAACACTTTACCTGGACAGAGAGAACGACGAAAAACGCTATGGAAATCAACTCCTCACCGCGCATCACCAAAAAACGTGGCAATTTCCTCACTCAACTATCTAGAACTATAAAATAATCTCAGGTTGGAATTTGAATTCTCGATAAAAGAGTTCAGAAGTCAGAAGATGAAACAGAAGCAATCGAGAATCTACATGAGAAGTGGAATGGGTCACGCATGAAGGGAAAATGCCCGGGAAATCGATTGAGGAGAAAGATCTCACCTTTCTCCAACGCAAGATGAATTCAATTCGAATTTGCGTATATTTTAAGAAGCTAAGCGAATCAACGTTCGATCAATTCAAACTTCTTGAGCGTCGCAGCTATAGAAATAACTAAAATATACGTTACGTTAAACCTAATGCATTACTTTTCCTCCTGTAACTGTGTTTGAGCAGTAATAGTAAAACTTGTAATTACTCACGTCTGATGCGTCCAAGTAACCGCTGAGGTCCACGCACAAATAACAATATTGTACTGTTAAAAACTGTAAACCGTGAAATGCAGAGAATTTAAATGTCCATCATACGAGTTGTGAATCGTTTACCAATCGTGATGGACGGCAGTTGGCAAATGGCTGCTAAGAAAAACCGTTGACTCGACAGGTGAGGGGGGGAAGTAGAGGACGCTGCCTTTTGAAAACGACGGTTATGCACTCTGCTCCAACCTGATTGGTCAAATCACTCCACGGCCTTTTTCCGCCAAGTGTTGCCATTTTCGAATTATTTCACTGTGTTTGGAATGAAATTGACATTTTAAACTATTTTAAGCTGTATATTCTAGTTTATTGTTTTCCTATGTTAGAAGTCCTAAAACGACTTAAATGAACGTACTGTTCCACCAACCTCCAGTTTTCACTCATAGTGAACTGGTGCTGATTTCCAAAAGAATTAATTGCTTCTGAAGTTTAGAATTGATTTTTATTGATTTATAAATACAGTTACTGATACGAATAAATTTATAAGAATGTCAATTCTTTATGAATTTTTGTTTCGAAAAAAAGAAGAGAACCGCGCAAATTCGAAATTGTTATCAAGTTGACACTTGTAATAGGTTTGTTCCAGCGACGCTCAGTTCATGAACTTTCTTACACCGAACCTGCGCACAACCCGCGCGCATGTTGAGTTCATGAACTGATGCGTTCCAGCGGCGCCGAGTTCGAGAACTCGCAAACATAAACCGCGTTCCAGCGCTTCCAGTTCATGAACTTTTTGCACCTCGGTTCATGAACTTTCTGCACTCATCGAAGGCAGGGTTGTGAACTCGAATTGAAGGGTAACCTGTGCCGTTCACGTGAAACCTACTAAATTTTTCATTTGTTGACCAGTTTTCACGCTAATCACTTGGCTCCATTCTCAAACTTTCTTTCCGTTGTGCTGAGCCCCTCTTTCTCGAAGAGCGAGTTGTCTCTAGGAATGAAGTGTTTTTCGAATGAAGTGTAAATGTTTGATAATTACTTGTGTTCTAACAGATGCCATTTTCGATCTTTCTCTTTGTTTTTTTTTTTTTTTCACAAATACACGATTATTCCATTATCACTACAGTGAGCTTTGTCTATTTATTCGGAGAGTGTGTCAAGGAAGTTCACATCATCCCTCTCTTCTGCAAACTGTTTACCGTGAAATGGGGTGATTGATTACTCATGTGACATGGGCAAAAGTTGATTTGTTGACTACAATAATGGGTTGCTGCGTTTGAACTGAAAGCTTTTTCGATAAAATTGAAGCTTTTCACAAGAAAATAGAATGTTTTACGCAGAGTCCGGTCACCCGTCGATCTCAAGATGACTTCACGATTTTGGTATCATTTCTTCAGTAATTTTTCACGCTGAATTCAATGGCGATACTACTCACTGATAGAAAGTGGGTTTTTGAAGAAATAGTGGAAGCTGATCAATGAAATGAACCTCCGAACTCCAGGTAGGTATGAAATTTGCAATGTTTTTTCTACTGAAACAATGTTGTTCGAGTCCCATAAGATTGAATTTTAACGTAACACAAATAAGATGATGTTGTTATTTAGTAGAAAGGTGTTACTTTATGCTCAGTACCTTATCTACGAATAAGGCGTATTTTTGGAACGAAAAATGAAGGATTTCATCGAAATAACCACTATTTTGCTGTCAAGAAGTATCACCATTGGATTCAGCATGAAATTACATGTAATTCCTATGCATAGGAAATTAATGATACCAAAAACTTGTCAATTCATCTTGAGATCGAGGGTGACCATGAATAACACCACGTATAACACTCGATTTTTCAGTAAAACGCACGTTTTTTTGGCACTAAAACTTGATTTAGGTACCTACTCTTCCAATATGAATTTTAAAAAGAAAAATTGATAGACCATTGGAAAACTGACAATTTGAGCATGTTTTTTCGAAGAGCGCCCATCGAAATAGGCAGGGATTCAGAGTAAAAACTTGACTTGAGTTTGCTTTTTGACTTGATTTTTTCAAACATGTTTTATTGCTAAAATATTTTGGTTTCGCACTTGTTAGCTTGGAAATGTAACGCTCTTTTCAACAATATCCTCAAATTTGAGTTTACTCGGTAAATATCAGGAGTTACAATGTAATAAGTCAGTAAACACGAAAAAATGTTTAAATTGAGAAAACTTGAAAAAACAAGGGGTTGAAACAAAATAGCTAGGAGACATTGTTTGTTAAAAATTGTGAAGAATCGTTCAATCTTAAACTTGAAAAATCCCGCTAAAGATTGAGATGAGAGGAGGTTATTCAAGGTTTGTTGAAAGCCGAGTTGCGCGCTCCCTGCCGAATTTCATGTTAACTACTAAAAACGTTCCAGCGCACAGGTTCCTGAACCTAAAAAGTTCATGAACTCTTCAACTTTTTCGGGTTCTCACACCCAGCGGGTTCATGAACTTGAGTTCATGAACTTTTTGCGCTGGAACAAACCTAATGATAACGCTTTTTATGTTTCTGACCATGCTTCCGTTTCGCGACTGCATCTTCGGGAGCCTCAGTCGGCCATTTCCGCCTCCCGTCGTCATTCTAGGGTCGGTCTTTTGCATACCGGCTTACTGGATCACCGCTTATTCTATCGGCTTCCACGCTGAACTCTTTCATTCTAGTTGTTCTTACAGGATTCTCGTTTCGGCGCCATTTTTGATGTTTTCAGGCGCTATTTTTTCCACGTTCCAACTTCCGTCTTCCACTTCAGGCCAAGATAAGTCGATATTTCCTAGTACGGCATTCGTATTTATCATGAAGGAAGTGAAAAGAAATATCCCTTGATGAATCCCTAAGTTTATTTCTAGTCGTTTCTTTGTTTTAAGATTTTTCCTCCATTTCCTGGAGTTTTCTCCAAAGTCAATTTATTAAAGCAACGATTTCTTTAGTTTGGCATGAATGTGCCTATATCAGAGTACCTAATGGTTATTATAATAATAATAACCTATAATAATTGTAGGTAAGTAGGTACCTACCTACCTAACTCTTCTGAATTTAAACAAACAGCAAATCTATTTTATTTATACCCAAATGGAATCATCCAAATCAAGAGACCCACTTGAAAAGACAAAAAAAGATGAGAACATTGTAATTAGTTGTACCTACCTATACTTTTTTGGAACCGAGGTAGTTAACAATAATAAACTGGAATTAAAATGAATAATAATAATTATCATTATTTGTAGTGAAAATATTTGGGGACACGGCGATGTAATTTCGAAAGCTAAAAGCAACGAACATTGAAATGGGATAAATTTTAAAATAATTACAATGTTAATAATGCCTCATTTATGAATAATCAGTATTGATAATAATTGGATATGGGGACATAATTCCGATATCTAGAAGGGCACCAGTAGAGGAATTAGCAATTGAAAAGTAAAAACAACGCTATTCCGAACGAGTGGCCGTATCTCTATGTTAGCAGGAAACTGGATCCACAGACCCAAGTTCTAAAAAAAAAAAAAATCGTCGTCCCACGACAACCCGAATTGAGTACCTCCTCTTTCGCGCGCCTTCGGCGCGTTGAAGTCGGTCAAAAATGAACGATTCTGAATCTAAATTGCTGTTTTCGTTCAATTCCAGTTCTAACTAGGGGTTATCAATTAACTCGAAAAAAAATGTTCCTGTTCATGGGTGTCTTCATCAAAATTAATTATCCTCACAGGAAGCCAACGATTGGTCCCACAGAGCTTTTAGTGGTGTGAAATAATTCGTGAAAATCTTCTCTATTTTAAAATAATGAAAGAATAAAATCTCTATTTTAAAAAATAATACCCGTCTCTATTTCATATTAGATACCTAACGTTGAAAGTTTTGGAGCTAGGGTTTTGAAAAAATGTTTTCTAAATTGTTTACTCAAATGAAGCCAATATACCAACAAAATCATGAGAATTAATCAGTGGGAAGTGGGCAAAGTACGGCCAAGTAGTAGTATTATATAGTCAGAGGAGGGGGGTTGGTGATCACTGTTTGTTGACACTATTTCCACCAATATTTTACAGGTGGTGGAGCGGTACGACAATGGACACAAGGCCATCTAACGACTTGTTTTTTAAGCACAGAAGTGACCTCCATGCACTAGTTTCTAGCCCTCCAAGAGAGTTTTTTTCTTCAGAAACCCGAGAATCGCAAATTTTGAGGTAATGTCACTATTGAATTAAATGAGCGATATATTGAGTTTTAAAAATAAACTTTAAACTTTTTCATATTATCTCTGCTTACCAACGGTACAATGCACAAAATGTCACAGTGATTCAGGAAAAAAAAACACGGCTTGAATTTGAAAAAAACGTGATTTTAAAAAAATCGATGTTTTTTCGCCGAAAATTGAGTTGACAAGTTACTAACAATGTGTTTGAATTCTGATTTTAGGTCTCGTTGCTTTTTTTCGTACAGTATAGTGCATTATTTTTTTCTACTTCAGTTATAACTAACTACCTACTTAGTAGAATATTAGTTTAGCAGATAGTTGAAGTAGCATGGTAGTTGGATCCTACATCGCATACATCGACCATCAGAACCCCTCAGTGTCTGTTTCGGCAGCCTTGAAAATTTTCGAATTTTACCGCGAGGAGAACCGACGGGAGGCGAAAATGGCCGACCGAGGCTCCCGGCGAGGCAGTCTAATCACGAGACGGTTTGTTATCATCCGTGCGCTTGACGTGATACGTATACAGAAGAATACGTACACAGTAATACTACAACCAAAATAAAAAGTCATACTACAACTAAATAATTACTGTATTATCGTTACTATCAGTGAGTAGGTGCCAGCGTGATCCTTGATGGGCTGATCCAACTGCAGCGTTTCATGACATTTCGATTTTTTTTGGTTCATCAGTTTCTACCCTCCTATTTTGGTAGTCCTTAGAATTTCATCGAAATACTTTTGATATGCATATAGAAATCTTCAAGTTGAAATTTGTCAACATCAAGAACGATTTTATTCATTTCTCTCCTGCTTCTTACAACAACTTGGCCGTCGCATCGGTAAGTGAACACCTAGGTACCACGTACCTAAAATGTCAACAACAAAATTATGTAAACATATATTTATTAAATTACTAAAAAGTTGATGTCACGGCCTGGAAAGAACCAAGGGTCTCCCAGACGATCGGCTACGAACACGTACGGTCGGGATTTTATATTAGATAAGTCGTCAGGATGACAACAAATCGACTGATTTCATTTTCTTTTCTGCCTGGGTATCTACTTGGAAAGGTGACTACTCATTAGGTATGTAGCTAATGACGGGCGTATCATGAATGAATATGTTTTATTTGTCGTGGACAATAAATTTGCATAACAATGGTCAAAAATCTTGGAGCCTTAGAATAACAATAAAACAATGTTATACAACAAACGATAGTATCAATAGAATGAAAGAGTCTGCACGGCTGTATATTCTACTTACCTACACCTGAGTGTCCGGACATATTAGCGTTTCGTACCTACTATTGGTACAAAATACCCTCAAGCCTGTTACTTCAGGGGCGGTAGGATCTGATGGTTAGTATCTGATGGTTATGTAGTATGTAGAAGAGGGGCGAATGGTGGAGAGTTCACATGGAGTCGGTACCTAGTTAGGCTCTGGAAAAACCTGTTGGTCGAATCACAATAAGATCACAGAAATTCTTCTTGAGGCCTTATGTCTTATCATGATTAACTAATTAGTAGAGAGTTACAGCTGGCCAAGATACGTACAAAATGCGAGACTCACGTCGAAAACGCGAGCCTCGCGCATGATGTGAGGCTCACGGAAGACTGTTGACTCGGGTATGGGTTGCTGGGGTTGGGTAATAGAGGGTGTTTTTATCTCCTCGGAGCCCTTCTTATCCCTACCCAAGTCACGGTCATGCGTCCCCGTCACGCAACCCGGGCCCCCTGGGATGAACAGAGGTGGCCCCATTAGGTTTTCCTGGTGGACCCCTCTTGAAGTTCCAGGGGTGGCTGAATGACCCTCTGGCGATAAGGGAGGGGACCCCTGTCAATGGGTTCCCTGACCCTTAAATCCCGCGCTTCCCCGTTATGGAAACTAATACAGACCGGCCTCATAACCCCCGCCAGCCCATTGGCTCGCAGGGTATTAGGGGAGGCGCTCAGAGGCGCCCCAGGCAGGGGCGTCGGCCATCCTCACCCTCCTCATCTTCCTCATCATCCCTACCCTCTTCCTCTTCCATAGCCTCTTTAGACTACCAGTGTGCCCATTGTGAGCGGGCATTCACCTCCAGGTCTGGCCTTGGTGTCCACGTTAGACGGAAGCGTCCTGTTGCTGCAAATGAAGAAATTGATGTTGAACGAGTGCAGCCTAGGTATGCTTCTGAGGATTTGCGCAGGATGGCGGCAGATGAGGCAGTGGCTGTGCGCAATGGGGTACGTAATATAAATGTTTATTTAAGCGAACGTTTTCCCACACGCACGGTCATTGCCATCAAGAACCTCCGCCTGAAGCCCCACTATAAGCAGCTTGTCCAGGAAGCTATCCTGGCAAATAGCGGTGGGGCTTCTCCCGCATCTCCTGTTGCTGACGTGGACCAGCAGTCTGCCATTCAGCATCCCTCCCCCAGGACCTCCGGTCTTCTTGCCGATTTGAAGACCGAAGTCTTGAGGCTCGGGGGGCAGGTAGGTCGTATTGAAGGCTATGAAAGCACCTACCTGCAGGATCTGGTGAGGCGAGCTGTTGAAGTGCCGGACAACCTGGAGGATGAGGTTGCAGCCTATCTAGGGAGAATCTTCCCGCGGGTTGGGGATGCGGACGTGGCGCAGCACCAGGGGGGATCTCCTCCCAGAGTGGTGTTGCGTGGAGGTCGCAGAGCAGCTAAGCAAGCAAGACGGCGGGAGTACCACCAGGTTCAGAGTTTGTGGAGGAAGCATCCGGCACGTGTAGCTGCAGAGGTACTGGAGGAGCCTGGGGAAGATCTAGTTCAGCCTCCTCTTCAGGAGTTTGTGGATTTCTGGGAGCCACTTCTGAGTGCTCCCAGCCACAACCCTGGGGAGCGAGTGGTTCCCCCAGTCTCCACCAGGGATTCCTTACGCAGCATGTTGTGTTTGCCGGTGCTACTTGACGAGGCACACAAGTGCCGTGTCAAGAACTCCACATCCGCTGGACCGGATTGTGTTTCTGCCCGTCGCTGGAATAAAGCACCAAATACGATTAAGCTGCTCATCCTCAACCTGCTCATGCTTGCGGGAAGACCCCCGAAAGCGTTAACCCGTACCCGCACCGTATTTATTCCCAAGAAGGGGGAAGTGGGCCTGGAGGCTATCGACCGATTTCAGTGTCCTCGGTAGTCTTCCGCCACTTCCAAAAAGTATTGGCATCTCGCCTCCAGGTGGCTGGTGTCATTGGTGACGTCCAGAGAGCGTTTCGGCCAGCAGATGGCACAGCGGAGAACCTTACAGTTCTCCAAACTGTCATCTCGCTGGCCCGTATTAAACGCCGGCAACTCCACCTCGCCGCTCTGGACGTTGCTAAGGCCTTTGACACAGTCAGTCACTTTGCCCTGACCGATTGCCTTCGTGGTGTCGGGGCCCCATCTCGATTAATCGAGTATGTGGCCTGTCTGTGCCATGAAGGCGTGAGGGTCCTCGAGGCAGGAGGTGAGGTGTCAGGGGATATACGGATAGGGCGTGGGGTACGCCAGGGGGATCCCCTATCACCACTCCTCTTTAACCTGGTCGTGGATACGGCCTTGGGTAAGCTGCCCACAGAAATAGGGTTTGATCTCGCCCCTGGGGTGCGAGTAGGAGCATTGGCTTTTGCCGATGATGTTATCCTACTCGCAGAAACCCGTGAGGGCTTGCAGATTGCCCTCAATGCATTTGCCAAGCAGCTATCCAGGTGTGGACTCGTGGTCAACCCCGATAAATGTGGGTCGGTTTCCTTGGTCCCGTCGGGTCGCCAACATAAAGTGAAGGTTGTGGATGGGGGTTTTGTCATAGGACAAGCCCCCATTCCTTCTCGATCTGTGTTGGAGGTCTGGCGGTACCTTGGAGTCGACTTCATGGGAGTGGCCACCATTACTGCCAGCCGTGTGGACCTTGGTAGGGCGCTAGCCCGCATCACCAAGGCTCCATTGAAGCCACAGCAGAGACTGCGCCTCCTCCGCACGTACTTACTGCCGAAGCTAACCTACGGGTTAGTCTTCGGTAGGCTTATGGCGGGGAGGCTGCAGGAATTAGATCGAGAAGTCCGCTCTGCTGTGTGCTCTTGGCTGAGGTTCCCACCTGGTGTCCCAAGTGCCTATATCCATGCACCGGTCAAATCCGGTGGGCTTGGCATTGTGGCTCTCTCCGCATGTATCCCTTCTCTGCGCCACCAGCGCCTGCTAGCCCTTCAGGGGTCGAGCTGGGAGGTCGCCCATGTTGCTGCTGGTCTTGATTTTGTCAGGCAGCAGTTAGCATGGTAAGACCGAGCAACACCATCTGCTCCCAAACCCAGTTCGTCTGCTGAGTTTGCTGCTGCCCTGCATGAGTCAGTAGATGGTAAAGAACTCCAGCAGTGCTCCGAAAGCCTTATCTCATCCCAATGGGTGGATTGGGCTTCGGAGGGCATTGGGGCCCGCGACTACCGGAACTTCCACGCCGTCCGCGTGGCAACACTGCCAACAGCGGTACAGTGTTCAAGGGGTAGTCGTGGGATGACAGATACCCTTTGCCGCGCCTGTCGGAGTGGAAATGAATACCTGTAACATGTAGTGCAGCAGTGTCCACGAACTCATGGGGGCCGCATCCTACGTCATGATGCGGTCGCCAAGCAGATAGCAGGTGCCTTGTCATCCAGCGGCTGGGATGTTGAAAGGGAGAGATTATACCACTTGCCAAGTGACCAGGGCAAGAAGCCTGACATTGTTGCCGTCAAGCCCGACCGGTCTTGCATTATCCTGGATGTCCAGGTTGTCGATGGCAGCATGGACATGGAGCAGACCTGGCGGGCTAAGATAAGAAAGTATGATAGAGATGATTTACTGCAAGCAGTGTCAGAGCTAAAAGGAGTGGCACCCAACAACATCAGGGTGATGGCTGCAACCTTGTCATGGCGCGGTGTGTGGTGCGGGAAAAGTGCCACGGAGTTGCGCGAGTTGGGCATCTTGGTAGGTGTACTCCGTGGTATCACCACCCGTGTCCTGCTCAGCTCATATTTGAACTGGTGGTCGTTTTATAGAGGCACTTCCCTTCATCCTTCTCTCCCACCCCCACCTTCCTCATCTTCCCTTATCCCTAGGGCCAGCGTCGGGTGGGTCCTGGGCGTCCTCCCCATTATATTTGATTTATTTATTTATTTTTATTTATGGCGTGCCCCCTCCGTCAAAAAAGACATTTTGTCTTTGAGGGGAAATAATTGAAAAAAAAAAAAAAAAATAGAAGAGGGGCGAATGGTGGAGAGTTCACATGGAGTCGGTACCTAGTTAGGCTGTGGAAAAACCTGTTGGTCGAATCACAATAAGATCACAGAAATTCTTCTTGAGGCCTTATGTCTTATCATGATTTACTAATTAGTAGAGAGTTACAGCTGGCCAAGATACGTACAAAATGCGAGACTCACGTCGAAAACGCGAGCCTCGCGCATGATGTGAGGCTCATGGAAGACTGTTGACTCGGCCCTCTCGTGTTTCCAGCCGAGAGTCGAGTTTTTGACATAAGTAAAGTAAAGTAAGCAACCATTTCAGGTTGAATTTTCGTCCTACTGCCATTCTTGGCGTCGCGGACGTCATCAGCTGTCTCCCTAAGGGGAGATCAGGATTTGTTCTGATGATTTCGCTCATGGCTTCCCAAACATCACTGCCCTGGCCTGGAACGAGAGATTGCCGATCGTCTAATAGACAGAAAACTTTCTGCTAGCGACCAGATTCGAACTCGCATCCCCGCAAGACGGTTCTTATCTTATCACCGCAGTCGGGTACACTGTCCACTAGACCACCGACGCCCACAGTTTTTGACGTGAGATAACCTTCTAGGTCAACTCCTTGTTTTTGTGGCTGAGCTAATGGCCGCTGTCAATCAGCTGATCATTCTGTATCTTTCGTTTTGAAGAGTTTTGGTGAATCTTTTGCGAGTTCTTTATCTTTGGGGTCGTGGTAAAGTAAATTGAAGATTGAAGAAATGATCCCTTATACATTTCACTTGAAGTGAATATTGCTCCCTTATACATTTCGGTCTGTTGCGGCGGCTGAAGGATGGCAGATGTTCGATCTCGATGACTTCAGTTGGATGATCGATCTCAATTTCTTCCCCATTGAAGGCAAGTTTCCTCTACCTTATTGACCGACTTCGTATTTATTTTACTTCGAAAAGGTAATATTGGAATATAATACGAAAAGATTGATTAGTCTGAGGTCGATCATAAACTACCAATCTAGTTGAATTCGGTTGTCTGTCATCTACTCCTCAGACAAGGGGATGGACTGAAATGCACGATTAGGTGATCACATTCATTTTGCATTTATTTATTTATACTTTTACGATTATTCTGGGTAATAAACGAGCGTACTTCATTGATTTCCTTATATTTTCCTTCCTGTTTTCCTTTATCGGTTCAATGAAAACAAAAACCGCGGATTGAGTTGACGTTACCTATGGAATGTTGAAAAATCTAAAGCAACGTCAATCACGTGAGCATAACAGGATGGACGTGAGACTCACGTCGGAAAGTTAGCATCCACTCGATGCTCGCCATAGCAGCTTCTCACGTCTGAACGGTTCCAAATGTTGCTGTAACTCTCTAGTTTTTAGGTCTGTTCACTCACCGTTGGTGGACAGACTGATCTCATCGGTCTTTCCATTCTACCCTAACCACTATATGTGTAAGTATGAACTTTAAATCCTTGCCCACATATGTCTGAGCAGACAGATGTAGTATTGAAGAGGAGAATTGAACAATTTAGGCAAGGTTGCCCCTGGAAATTGGATCCACCTAAGCAACAGAAATCACTACAACGTCACATAGTTGATCTTGTCATGTTTTCAGTCAAGAGGGGTGCTGCTGGACAATGGGGTATTTCGGTGGGTCGGAAATTCAGGTTTTTGACCTCAAATTTGGATTCAGCACCCTTGAAACCTTATACACTCTAACTTTAAGCCCAATGATACTATAATATGTGGTAGAAAAATTAATTAAAGAGATCACACGTTTCAAAAAAAGACGGGCTACCATAAATGCACACACATTACGCCGTGTGCGTGTGAGTAGTATTTTTTAGTATCCAAGAGGTCCTCCAAGGGTTTCATCTCTTCTCTGTGCATAGATACTTTTTTCAAAGACAGTTGGCTAGCTACGTCACAATTGGCTAGCTACGTCACACCATTCAAATCTTCAACTTTCCTTAGCTTCTCTGATTTTTTAAAAACATTTTCTCGACGAACAGACCTGATTACCGTTATTCCTGAGCCATACTCTTTTGAAAAAAAAAAAAAAAAAATTAAATAATTGATTGAAATACCCCATTTTTATCACTGTCACTAATGTTCCGGTAACACAAGGTAATGGTTTCAAATAAGCGTTCCAGTTCCATCAAACGTTCCATCCCAGGATAAAGTTGACAATAAAATTTCACTGTGAACGACCGTGCTTTACATCTGAATTAGTGATAATAATATTGTAACATTCGAGTAATGTTATGGGAATGGAATACTTTGTGTAGGGCAGTGTTTGATGTAACTCATGAGGAGGAGTGCACTGGGTGATGTACGCCTCTTGGTGGAATGAAATGATGAATAGTGGTGAAACGCAGCTCCCATCTTCATTTTTCTCTCAGCATCAGCATTTGCTAAACAATTTGCAGTTACTGCAGGGATTTATTAGAGTAATTTTATTAGGCATGGTTTGACCAAGACTGTTTTTCATATTGCAAATTTTACCATTGTGATATCAAACCATTAATTATTTATTGGATGGTAATTAATATTGTTGCAGGTACATGCGCTCAAAGCTGAGATTCAAGATGGTTCTGTATTCTTCTTTTCTCCGTATCCTTCTCCCTATGGCTCCTTGGAAGATGACTGCATTGGGATTTCCGGGTCATACGCTCGAGCATTGGGGCTGAAGGAAGACCAACATTTGGCGATTTCCACCATAAATAACGTGGGCTCAATTAAGCGTCTCCATGTTTCGCCTTGGACATCCGATGATTTGGAGATTGTGGTTAGTTCCAACAACAACAAGTGCATATTTGTCAGTTAATGTACTCAAGTAAGTAGTTTTGTGAATATTATTCAAAACACACTTCCAACAGCAGTTCGGGAGAGTTGTGGGACAACAGATACCCATTGCCGTGCCAGTTGGAGTGGAAATGAACAGATGTATCATTGCAGCCATGTGCACGGACTCACTGGTTGGATAGTGGCGCATCCAACATCATGATGCGGTCGTCAAGCAGGTGCCTTGTCAGCTAGTGGCTGGGATGTTGAGAGAGGGAATATGTATCACATGCTGTCAAGTTGTGATACATATTCGTTGTCCATATACGTTGTGATACTCGCCCATACTCGTTGTCCAAGTTGTCAATGGTAGCTTGGATATTGAGCGGACCTGGAGGGCCAAGATGAGAAAGTACGATCAAAATGATTTATGGCAACCAACATCAGAGCTAAATGAGTGGCACCCAACAATATCAAGGTCGTTGCTGTCATTTTGTCTTGGTGTCTTGACTCTTTGACTTTGATGCTGCAAAAGTGCGACAGAGGTACTCGAGTTGAGCGTCTCAGCAGGTGTACTCCGAGGTACCACCTGCTTCCTGCATGGCTCATATCTGAAATGGTGGTCGTTTTCAGGGGCATTTCCTACAAGCCTCTCTCCTAAACCTTCATTCCTCCTTGCCTCCTTTCTCAACTTCTGTTATCCATATGGCCGGCGTTGTGTGAGTCCTGGACGTTCTCCTCTTTAAAATTTGATCCACTCTTTTAATTGTTTATGGTGTTCCCCCTCCGCCCTCGAGGGTATATTATTGAAAAAAGAGAACAGTGTTATGTCAGCTACCTCTTCGCATTTCTGTACATTCGCTTCCTTAGCTCAAGTGGTAGGAGCTCTGATTCAGAATCGGAACGATAGGAGATCGATCCCCGGTCAAGAAAAGTTAATTTTTGATGACTCAACAGTATGGCGCAGTCGTATTGGACCCGAACGGTCTCCTCAGCGTTTCTCAGAGAAACTAAAATTCATTAAGATTAGGTCATCAAAACAACTCCCTCCCAAGACATGAGTCGATCCACCGCCTATTCGGACAAACGTTGAGGTGAGCAGATCCCCACCCCATCAATAAGGAACAATAACAAAAAACATTGTCAAAAATACACGTTCTCACTGGGTTGTAAAACGGGAGGGAGGTGTTAATCCCCAGTCGTGGGAAGTTAATTTTTGATGATTCAACATGTCAGTCGAAGGAGAAATAGGTAGGGAATACAGCGTTGTTTCATGTAGAATGGGGTAGTTGCATGATATTTTTTTGTATTTTTTCTATGTAGAGAATCTCGATTGAAGTACGAATCTGCAAATAAAACTCCCAGAAACGCTTCCTAAAAATTTAGAGATTTTTTCAAAGAACGGGATTCTCGGATTCAGGCGGGAAAACCTACACACGGCTTGGACGCTGCGGGGTGGGGGCTACGTCACGGGTGTGAAGGGGGCCAAGAGACCTCTACACCACTGTTACCCTGACGCAAGGTTACGTTCGTTTGTGGTGCTGTCATACTGAATTTTGCTAGCAGCGCAATCGAAACATGTTGCATTTAAGATTTCGTAACTGAAACCTTATACGGTTGTGAAGAAACTCGGTGTTCTGGTGATACTCGAGCCACAACCTCGCAAATTTGCTAGATTCTTCCAAGTTGGACATAACCAACATCCTTTTATTTAACAATTTACAAACACTCGTTGGTACTACGTAGTACAGGATAATGACACTACGATGAAAATTCCAATAAATGAGCTACTGCAACCATTTCGATGAACAAGAAAACAACTGACCTTTTACTTTCTATAAAAGTGTCAACTTACCTTTCATTCTTGGCTCCTCTTATTTCGGCGCTGACGAACTTGTTGTTATTGACATAAAAATCGTGCAACATGCCAATATCCATATACGGAATTAAATGAATGGGGTTAGTTCCGCTAGTTATAAGAATACAATTATTATCTACGTACCGTATTGGAGAATCCGTCGTAACCAGCAAGTCGAGTACAGGAGGCGAGCGCTTTCGATGTAAAGACATCATCTTCAGGCCGTCGAGAGAGTACTCTCTCGAAGGCCTGAAGATGATGTCTTTACATCGAAAGCGCTCGCCTCCTGTACTCGACTTGCTGGTTACGACGGATTCTCCAATACGGTACGTAGATAATAATTGCATATACGGAATGTTTTCCAGGGAAGCCACCTCGAAACTCTAGTCGATGGCTCTCCTTTTTGGCATATTGACATTTTATTTCAATACTTTGGCACATAAACGAAAAAAAGTTACGGTTGGTTTTCTGATGATTTCTACTTACAACCAAGTCGTTCCTACCGAACTTTATCTTCGTCATTTGTGTTCGTAGAAAAATCGTTCACCATTCGTTGGAAAGCCCTAAATGTTTGCATAAATTATATACTGCCAAAACCGCTGTACTTACGGAAGAAACTGAGATATACCCCTGAGTTAAAAGAACTGTCAACAACATTCGAAAGCAGGTAGCGGGAAAAAATGAAGACATGTGTTGCAGACTCATATGCAAGCGTTTATTAAAAGCTTCTTGAAACTTTACAGAGAACATTATCTTTTCCAAACCAATCAACTAATTAATTATGGTAGGTAAATACCGGTATAAACTATGGTACGAACTCAGACCGCACTCAACTCACCACAGAGTACAAGTACACTGATAACGTGATAACATGACCGTAAAAGTAACAGGAGGTTTTAGCGCCAACTCAACAACAAGAAAAACAATCAAAATATGCTTCAAAACTTTCAATTAAAACGATTAATTCAAACATGTAAAGCGTGAAAAATATATTTCAAAGTTTTTTTAATCATCACCATTATTTTGCAACTACATTTCAACGTTTCTGACTCGAATTGCCCTCGATGGCAGTGATCTCAACGCACTCTATCGTGAGATTCTCGTTTAGGGATGACGTAAGAGGAGTGGCCTGCCAACACTAAAAAGTACGTACTTCTTTATTGAAATCAGACTAAAATAAATGGAATTTCGAACTGAAAACTGGTACAGTAATGTTTTTAAGTGCGCTAAATTCGAATCTGAAGTCAAAAACACGAAATTCCGACCCATGCAACTACCCCATTCACTAATCAGTAACGCCCTACATTAGATTTATACTCTTGCATGTACTACTCGTACTTGACGTTGTAATATCACTCTGAGTAGGTGTCATAAAAATTTATATCTGAGGGGCTCAACCAACTCTGGATGTTTTGTGCCTGAATGATGTTGCTGCCTAAGTACGATATGAGGAGTCGTTAGAGAAGCCAGTGTACTGCATAGATTAACAATAATACCATATTTCATGATTTTTCCCAAGATTAAATTATGGGAAAAATGAAAATCACTCATGTGAAAGTGCAAGACAAAAAAAAAAAAAAAAAAAAAAAAAAAATGCTTGGAGAATCCATGCTAATTGTCTTCCCGTGATTAACCAGTATTTGCGTTCCCTCTAGTGTTCAGCGTCTTCGATTATTGAATCGCAGCTCTTGAGTCAACTGAGAATCGTTTGGCCCAATCAAGTTTTCTGTGCTTGGATCTCAAACAATATCTCCTTCAATCTTGTAGTTGGTAAGTTATAGCAACAGAATTATTATCGGAAAAATTTGAAAAGTTTCGTATTTTCAGTGAATACTTAGCCCTGAGCTCCCTTTTAATCAGTATGGTTTCACCACTGGTGTTCGCTCTCTTTCCAAGTATCTGATTCTTCTCTAAATGTTTCAGATTCGTTCTCACCCGAATTACAGTATGGAAGGCTCGAAGAATACACAGAAATCGTGGTTAACATGGAACCGAAGAAAGTGGTTGAAAAGTTGGACCCTCCGAGAAAGTGTATCAATTTGAGGTTCGTAAATGATGATAAACATTACCTGTACAATTAATAGGTATAGTAGATGAAGTAGGTACTTTCCAACATTTTTTGAATAGGTCAATTCCAAAACGAGCTAAAAGACTCCCAAACGAAACGGAGAAAAACGCAAAAATCTGCTGCTGTTTAACCTGACAGCCTAAATTCATGGGGTTATTTTTCTAAAAGTTTCAAAAATCCACTTAATTCCTGCTGCAAAATTTTATAATTTTTCTAATGAGGAAAATTAGTTATTTCAATTTGAAATTAGGAATTAGCACGTTTTGGAATTTGGGATTGTTTTTAACGAACATCATAACCTTACTTTCCTACAAACAATTTTTCCCTCTTTACAGTCGTACCAACCTGCCAATCAAAAAACTGGTTATAATAGAATTAAATAAAATAAATTCATGAGAAAAGGGTAGAGAAGTCTGAAAAAATAAGATTGAACGAAGCCACCTTTATTTTTAGCGCGTTTTGCTTTTGAACTACGCTCAGTAGCCATTGCCCTAAAGGCTTTTAGCGCGATCTGCTCCTGGGATGTTTTAGGCTCACTTTGGAATTGGAATATAAACCTTTTTAGCGCGTTTTGGAAGAGCACTCATCCTTTCCACTCGTTTTTCGATGGGTTTTGCCTCTTTTTGACATTGGAAACGATCACAAGGATGTAGCTGACGCCATTCTGAATCCAACGATACCAATAACTCATTTTTTTTTTCAAAAAATCGATTTAGCTCATTTTTGAACTGGTTTACTCATTTATTCCTTCAAGTAGGTACCTTTTTTATTATAAAATTGCAAAAGTAATCTGCGGCTAATAGGTACATTATCAACTAAGACAAATTTATATTCAGTCTTCTTTCTACCTACGACGACTAAATTACTTATTAGGCCTGTCATTAAAAAGATCGTTGGTCGGAAAAAATCGACACGTTCTGATTTGTTGGTATGTTTTTAGGGATGGTACCAGTAGGTAGTGTATGAAAATTCAAGTTTACAGCTTTGAAAGACTTGTGGTAAATGCGTGGTGCTCGAAAAACCGCTAAATTTTCGAACGTTTTTCATTAAGATTTCTAACTTTTTGGGAAAAATAGCCAATGTTTGAAGAGCTGTATTTCGGGACCTATTGGAGCTACAAAGCTGCTATTGAGCACAAATGGTAGTAAATCTAGACTACCTACTTTTAAAAAAGTACACAGAGACTCTTTCGGCACGATTCACATTTTTTGGAGTTATAATCAAAAATGTGAAAAAGTCTGGATTTTTTTTTGTTTTTTGACCACTGCGCTTTTACCACAAGTCTTTCGAAGCTGTGAAATTGGCCTTACACTGCTGGTAGCCTTACACTGCTGGCCTACCATCATTATCAACATACCAAAAACTCTTGTCGATTTTCTCCAACCTACGACGTTTTTTCAAAGACTAACCAATTTTCCAATCTCAATTTTCAGAAAATATTGTGGAGTAGGAGACGATTCCTCAATTACATTTCAATGCCGTTGCGTGCCAATCGATGATTCCATCAAACGTCACTTCAAGCTCAAGAAAGTTCCTCCGTTTGCGGTATACATGCTCAAATCGAATCAGTCTGCTTTGGAATCCTGTCAACTGTGGAAATTGTGCAAAAAAGACGATGAAAGCTCACCAGTTGAAGCCTACGTGCAGGTTGTTCATATCCAAAATGGGTCTTCCAGAAAGTCGAAGTGGACCGAGTTATTTATATCGGAGAACGTGGCCAGTTACCTGAACGTGAAGCTTGGCTCCAAAGCTGATCTAATACCGTTGAAAGATGTTGCTTTGAAAGAAGAAATTAGTGCCATGCTAATCTCACCTCGCTTCGCTTTTGAAGTAAGTGAGTTCAGGTATTTCAGTTTTCTTAATTTAACGTCTTTTATTCGTAAACAAAGCCAACTTTTCCGACGGGGAAATCTTTACATGAATCTTCTCATAAGATCTCTTCAATAACTTGGTAAAATTCTCCTGACACAACCCAAATGAGATGTGACTCTCCTCCACCATCTCACGAATCGTCAAACGACGATTGGAACGCACAAGAATGTTCAGCCGCAACTTAAGTCATTTTGAGAGTTGAGGTTGAGGGCCTTTCTGAACGAGGGTCGTACTGGACGATGAACCTCTTGAATCACTCATAACACTGTGAACGACTCATCACATCATCTCCATAAACTGAACCAAACTGAACCAAACATAAGCTGAACCAAATTCCAATTTCACGTAAATTCGCTGCTCCTTCTCTTCCATCGCAATAAAATCTAACAAAAAACCGAAAATTGAAAAAAGCCTGCCAAGTAGGTGTGGCATGTCGTTTCCTCGTATCCTTAACCTGCTTTTTTAGATGATTCGATGCATTGTAGCTCAAAACATCAATCTCTAAATACCTTGCACTATCCTCACAGGGGACCCTCTACACACCAACCAACCAACCAACCCCATGGTGCTACAGCCTGTGTCGAGCCTTGACCTGCTCCAGTAGCCGTCGCCATTCCGTCCGATCCCCGGCAACAACCCTCCAATTTCTCACGCCCATCGCCCGACAATCCTCTTCCACTCCATCCAGCCAGCGGAGACCAGGTCTACCTCTAGGTCGCCTTCCTCCAGGACTCCCTCGTAGGATGCTGCTTGGTGTCTCTGTGTCAGCCATGCGTGCTACGTGGCCGGCCCAGCGCAGCCTCCCACATTTAATGAACCCGGTAATGCGCTGGTCATTATACAGAGAGTAAACTTCATTATTATACCGGGTTCGCCACTGTGTGCCTTCCCTGACTGGTCCAAATATCCTTCTCAGGATCTTTCTCTCAAATACCTCAAGTGCATTTAGATTTGCTGCAGTCAGGGTCCATGTTTCTGAGCCGTAGGTGAGGATCGGGCGGACGAGGGTCTTGTACAGGAGGAGCTTGGTATTCCTTGACACGTTCCGGGACTTGAAGTGCCCCACCAATCCAAAGTAGCTTCTGTTGGCAGCCACAAGTCTAGCTGCGATTTCTCGGGACATATCATTAGCAGCTGTGACAACAGACCCAAGGTATTGAAAGGATTCAACACCCTGGAATCTGTACTCACCCATGCCAATGTGTTGGATTGGTGGTGGATTACGCATTGCAATCATGTATTTCGTTTTTTGCTCATTCACCACGAGTCCCATTTTTCGTGCTTCCCGGTCTAATGCCAAGAAAGCCTCCCTCACATCCCGCTCACTCCTGCCAATCACATCGATGTCGTCTGCATATGCCAGTATTTGGACGCTACGGTTGAAGATGGTGCCTCGGCGATCCAAACCAGCGTCCTTGATTGCCCGATCAAGAACTATGTTGAACAAGATGCATGCCAGTGCATCCCCCTGCCTGAGTCCTTTGGTCGATTGGAAGGTGTCAGACAGGCCAGCTTGCACTTTTACTCGGCAGTTGACATCCCTCATTGTGAGCCCGACCATCCTTATCAACTTTTCAGGGATGTCAATCTTGCTCATGGCATCATACAGCTTGTCTCGATGGATGCTATCATACGCAGCCCTGAAGTCCTCAAAGAGGTGGTAGGTGGCAACGTTGAACTCTCGGGTCTTTTCCAGGATCATCCTCAGTGTAAATATTTGATCAGTCGTGGATTTATTTTGCCTGAATCCACACTGGTAATTCCCGATTTTAGGTTCGACTAAGGGGAGAAGGCGGTTATATACAACGTTGGACAGCACCTTATAAGCGACAGTAAGCA
This sequence comes from Apolygus lucorum, assembly GCA_009739505.2. Lineage (NCBI taxonomy): Eukaryota > Metazoa > Arthropoda > Insecta > Hemiptera > Miridae > Apolygus > Apolygus lucorum. Next base: position 57,783,892 of record CM019176.2, read on the forward strand.
AAGAAATACCCCTGAAGTTGTTGCAGTCCATTCTATCGCCCCTTTTGTGTATGGGGCAAATAACAATCTCGGTCCACTCAAGGGGGAGCTCTTCGTCTTTCCAAATTTTTAGTATTAACTCATAAATAATTTCAGTGAGATAGCTGCCACCACACTTCAAGAGCTCGGCTGGAATCTGATCAATGCCCGGGGCCTTATTATTCTTGAGTTTATTCAAGGCACTCTCGACTTCGCTGAGGGTCGGAGGGGAATTATCATGAATTGGTTGTTGCTGGTCTTGGTGAGGTCTTTCATTGTCATTCAGGAGGTCGCTGAAGTGCTCAGCCCATCTGGCCATCACTGCCTCATCACCCGCAACAATATCCCCACCGCGACTCCTACACATGCTTACTCTTGGCTGGAATTCTCGTCTCGCCCCATTTACACTCTTGTAGAACTTCCTTATATCGTTAGGTTGCCTAAGCTGTTCACACTTTTCAATCTCTGATCTTTTCCATGACCTCTTCTTCTTTCTATGCAGCTTTTTCTCAGCTCTACGACGGGTTCGGTATTCCTCAGTTTTTCTTCTTGTTGCAGTGCCACTTAGGGTAGCCTGGTAAGCCTCATTCTTCTTCTTTGTCAGTTCCTCACAACCCGAGTCAAACCACCCATCCTTCCTAGGATCAGCAGCTTTACCGAGGACGGCGTCTGCTGAGGCAGTGATTGCCTTCTTGATCAGTCCCCAGGAGTCGTGGATATCTGCGGCTGCTTCTGCATTAGTTCTCAGCTTTTCTTCAACTTTTTGAGCATATTCCAGTGCCTTCAACTTTTTGAGCATATTCCAGTGCCTTCATCTTTTTGAGCATATTCCAGTGCCTTCAACTTTTTGAGCATATTCCAGTACCCTCTACACACCAACCCACACAATCTCTGAAAATGTTATCGAATTCGGGAGGAAAATGTAGAATTTCCCGCTCTTAGAAGGATTTTACGTTTGCGCATGAGCAGAGGCTACTATCAATCTGGTGGCCATGATTTTCATAAGGGACCATCCACACGGCAATCCGCTCAATCCCTGCATATTTCATCGAAATCGGACTATAAGTTCGTATAGTTTTGCTTGTTACAAAGATTTCATGACACATGGACAAACAACTCGGAACAAAAATTGTTCAAGAAGGCTGTAAAGGACGTTTGCTTTACTATTTTACTTTTTCTGGATTCGTTGGTACTAGCTGCTTTTTATGCGGTGTTATACATTTTTGGTGAAGGAAAAACCTGTGTTCCCTGAGGGGGGGGGGGGGGGTACCCTCCAGGCCGTAAGGAAAAGGTATCATCGGACAATTGTTCCCAGATCGTGGATCTGCCCGCCTTGCCCGATGAGGGGATAAGAAGAAGGATGATCAAATACTGTTCTATTGTTCCCAGTTAAACTGCCCTCACAGAACAGTATTTGGTTAGCACAAATTCTCAATAGGTTAGTGTCGTTCTAATATAATAACCACTTAACTGATTGGGTATTTGAGATCTAAAGGAAATGCCCTAACACTAACCGCTACGTAAATTTGGAAAAATTTGACGTTATGAAGGCGGAGTTTTTAGGGGTTTGGTTTTCTTGAATAAAAAGACTTTTGAGTGTAATTGATACTTAGTAGGTCCCTAACCAGACTGCATGACTTCCGCTTGAGCCAGCGGCTATTTAAGAGGGGTTTCCTCCCTTTCCTTAACCCGGTTTCCTCCCTTAACAAAGGGCTGTCCAGTGTAGGGAGTGTTTGACCCCCTCTTTGGGAATTTCTTGTTCAGGTGAGTGGCCTACTGAGTATTTCTTTTTATTATGAATAATTATAATCATTAAGGGTGGATCCCACAAAGGCCTAAAACGTAAAACGCGAGTGGAAACTTAGATTTTTGAGAACATTTTGTTTTTTACCTTGAAAAGTGAGAAAATGCTACTGTTAGGAAGGCACTACATGAAATCTTCAAAACATTATGGTCACCGAACAGTTGAAGTGAGGGTGCTCTCATTCTTTCTCAATTTCCATGATCGAATTACTTGGAACAATCCGTCACCTGCACAATTTTGTGCATCAAATGGTGTCTTTTGGTATGCTTGCTTAATTTGACAAATACAAATACGTGTTATTGACTTTGTAAATAGCGGTGAAAAATGTTGGCAGAAAACCTGAAATTTGCTCAATTTGAATTTAAAGTAACCTCTCAACTTTCAAAAGCCTTATTAACTAACTAATTTTGGCGCAAATTGTATGCATCATTCAACCTATAACCCCTAATAACTTATTCTTTGGGGTTTTATTGCCAACAGCAATCGGAGGAAGAACAGCAGATCCTCGTAAGGGAAGTACGAGACACCCTGCTGGATTTCGCCTTGCATGACGCTCATGTTTTGTTGAATAACAAAGGGGAAATAACTTTGAAGAGTGGACGAAAAGTCCAGTTGACGCTGAGACCGCTCAGCATCGTGTGGAGCTTCCTCTCTGTAGCCACTCTTCGTGATGTATCTTTCAGCTGCAATGAATATTACTCAGAAGGAACGGTTATGAACCCGCAACAGTACGTCTCCTGCAATGAAACCAACATGTAAGCTCACACTTCGTATAAAAAAATGTATAAACTGCCTTTTCAATAGAAAGTGGCAAGCAACTCAGGTCTTGAAGACTTGCAGTCCTTGTACTGACTCCAGAATTTAGTTTGTTTTGATTCAGGACAATCTGCTTTCCTCCTTGCTCTGGACTAGTTACGGCATGAGTTTATTGTCTGGAATACAGGTCTCAAATTGACGAGAACTGTTGAGAGTGTCTCCATTCCAACAACACATGTGATTAGGAACTGATCTGTGTGACGTCTCCTGTGAACATCCAATAACTTCACGAAAGAAATATTCAACAAGGTGTAAGGTTGATTGGACTGGTCTGAAAATAAGTCACATCTCAACCTTACAACTTGTAGCTTGATTTTATTATTAGACAAATTCACAAGTTATAGTTCAGATCGAGAACGACCCCGAAGAGGTGCTCCTTACGTCTCTACAAATTGTGAAGGCGTCGTGAAAGAAAATTTAAGTTATAAGTTGTTTGGAGGTGAGAGTAGGCAAAATTTGAAAGGAAATAACCAAAGATAGAATGTGAATCGTACATAGACTGACCAAGTTAAGGGTCAGATTAAATTGAAAGTTGTGTTGACCAGATGATTTTAAAGGGAAGACATCTGTCTTTAAGGGACATCTGTTTTAAGGGAGGATTGTCCTTGGTCCGTCTATCTTTTTGTGCGTTTATTAACGGAGCTTTAAATATAAAGTATGGCTCGCCTTAGGCCTCACAGTGTGGAGAGTACCTATTACGCAATACTGGGATCGTTATTTTCAGTGTTCCTACGTGTCTTTTATTGCAGATGGCGATCACTAATTGAAAATGATGAGTTGAAACTGGTTGAGAAACTTGCCCGCACTGATGGTCTTAATGCACATTTACAAGCAAATTTATTGATTACTGGTAAGCAGTTGTTCCGAAATTACAAAAGTCCTCAAACTGTAATTGTAAAATGTGAGACTCATATTGTTTTTTGTGTTTTCTCCAGGTAGAAATGGCAGCGGAAAGACTGAAATGTCTAAATCATTGATGAGTAGACTTGCCAAAGCTCCTTTTTATTTCTATCAAGTTGAAGTTGACTGCTTAAAATTGAAAGGTATAATACAAGTGAGTGAGCGATTGTAGTTAGGTCCTTCTATGACTGATAGCTAGTGTCTGATCTTTATTTCATGTACGGAGGTTACTCACTATGTAAGGTTACTTACTGACAATTTTCTTTTGTTTATTTTGTTTGTATGGACCAAAACGGGACAACGTGCCAATTACATTGATAATGAAGAAATTGATATGCATAAAGGAAATACACGAATAGCTTTTGGAGTGGATTTAAAAGGATTACATGTGCAAAAATATATTTACATAAGTTTAGATAGTTTCATTGTATCCATTGTACTCGAAATCCACAATAGACGAAAGTTTGGGCAGGTTTGAGAGCGCGTTTATCATATTTTGCTAGGGCACATGGGTTTGAGATGTGAGTTGGCGTCAGCAAAGAAATCGAACTCTGTGCCCTCCGTGAGTGCGTCAGTATCCGCTCCCTGGGAAGGTGGAGCTGGGGGCTGTTATAAGGATAGTTTTGGTAGGCGAATGGGACGTGGAATAGCTGATGAGAGCGAACAGGATACTGATCGACAACTGAATACTAGAGAGTTCGAGAATATTTGCTTCTCAGTAGGCGGGAGAAGAATGTCTGATCGGCCATTCTTATTTTATCCTCAAGTGGTTCTTCGTTGTAGCTAGTGTTTGGCGGTCTTCCAACCACTCCATTACTCGTGATATGATCTGCTCCACCTTGTCTTGGGCTTCATCCATTGTCCTTAATAGTAATACTGCTTCTACATCATCAGCATGGCAAACAAGAAAACAATCCTCTGGCATTTTCAATCGAAGGACACCATCGCATGATGAGTTCCACAGTTGAGGCCCCAGCACTCCCGGAACAGTTCCTGATGTGATCTCCTTCATTCGTACTCCTTGGGCAATCTCATTTGTTTGTGTCTTACTCTTGAGGAACCTGTCCATCACTGCAAGTGTATAAGATGGGACCTTGAAAGTAATGCTTAAGGTCTCCAACATATCGATCACCTTGCAGAGTTGATGGCATTTTGTACGTCAAGGGTCACCAGTAGTGCAACGTTTCTTGCGTACCTACTGCCTTCCTGTGAAATTCTTATTGCAGTCACTACGTCTTAATGCATTGACGGTATAACGAACATTTGAAAAACCATACTGTCTGGTTGAAAGATCCCCCTACTCCATTGCAGGCAGTAACCAAAGCAGCAGCAGTTTCTTAAAACTCTTTCCAGCTGTGTCCAGCCTACTTAATGGTCTTCAGAGTGATGGTAAGCTTGGGTCCCCTTTCCTTTGTCTAGAAGGATCAGGCAGCAGAATTCCATTGGTTGCTCAAGGACCCCAGTGCCAAGGCATGCATTGTACATTCTCAGGAGAAGCTAAGGGCAGACACTATGTCTATTTTGAGGACAAGCACATTTTTGTTTTTCAATTCTCCTACTATTTTTTTTAGTTCGTCTACTGTAAACAGGGGCGTGTTTGTTTTGTCTACACTTCTATAGTCTTTGTCCTCGGAGGTTGGGTTGGGAAGAAGAATCAATTTACAATGGATTCCATGACTCCCTGCTTCATGAGGCTCCTTCCGCCTTTTGCATGAAATTTTCCTGTCTCTATTTTGTAGCCACGACCCCACGTGTCCACATTTATCTCGTCGATGATTTTTTATCAGCTGTCTGCTTTGCTTTTGTTTATTTCATGGCGGAGCTTCTTCCTAGCCTCAGCTCGTTTTCTGTCGGTCCTAGAGATGGGCAAAACGGTTCACCAAGAAGAACGGCTCTGAGCGCTCCGCTCATTCAAAAGATCCGGATCTTTTCGACGGATCAGTGGCTCTTTTTGGCTCTTTTGAGCTCGAATTTATTGTAAAGATGAAAATACGATGAAAAACGCTACAAATTGTTACAAAACGGTTTATTTTAGTTCTGCCCGGAAATGTTTATTCGATCATTGGATTCTACACTACCTTGAATCCTAAACCATGAAATTTTGTGGGCGAGAGTGAATAATTTCTCTGTTGCTCTATTCCAATGGTTCATTATTGAAAATAATAACCCAAAAAGCGCTGTTGTTCAATAAAGATGCTCAACAAATCCTTCAAAAAATCAACGAAAAACAATAAATGAACACGATTAAAGCAATGAATAAGTAATACTTAAAAATACAGTTTTTTAGTAAAATATTTATTTATATGAAATCTGCATTTTTTTATGGCTCTAATGACGAACCACAATTTAAAAAAAAATTCTTAGTAGGCATAACATTTTCATAATATAACATTTTGATGTTATAATATAATATCATGTTATTCAACAAAGAAAATGAAGGTAACCAAGTTGAAAGAGAATAAACGAACCAATAAGTACGTAAGCTTCAATATTGATAATAATGGTAAGATAAGTGCTTTTGCTTGCCTTTTGAACTTGTATCAGAAAGCTTCTCACAAAAAATCATGATGTAAAAATCAAACAGGGAGAAAAAACAACGGAAAGAATCAGAAAGTGGGTCACTGAAAAAACACTGGAAAAATACGGTAAAGTTTACGACCAAAAATACAATAATGCATGTGGTGGTACGATACAATACCGCAAAATTGTATTGTTTGATCGACTTATATCGTATTTTCCCTCGGAATTATCGTACGGGTTGGCAACAGTGAGCTGACGAAAAGGAGGTCCTAATTTTCCCGAACACTGCCGATATCAAAAGAACTGAAGATCGAAGAGCCGCCGTTCATTTATTTTACTGGATCTCAAGAGATCCAAAGATCGAAGAACCGCGATTCATTTGTCATTTTTACTGATCCGCAGTTCACTCGCTCTTTTGAAGAACCGATCTTCACCGAACACTACCAGCACTGAGCTCAAAAGATCCGAAGAGCCGCGGTTCTTTTTTACTGACCCGTGGTTCACTCGCTCTTCTGAAAGAGCCGGCTCAAAGATCCGGATCTTTAATAAGCGACCCATCTCTAGTCGGTCCTTTTGTGTCGCATAATGAACCGTACAAAACTACAATAGTCGAGGACTGGCAGCACGAGCGATTTATACAATAAAATGAAAATAATGTTAAAACTCGGCGCTGCGCGCCTCGGCGGGGGCTTCGCCCCCTGCACCCCCGGATGATTTCCGCTTAGAGCCTAATGGCTAAAATGTGACATACATTGAAAAGGTTTTTGCTCCCTCTCCCTCTTTATCTTTCTTCCACTGTAATATTTAAGATACCTCCTTATTCATAGTAACATCAGGTTGTCAAGCATATTTGTCGTCAAGCATATGATAAATCATAGCGCTACTTTCCTGCCGCTTTTTCCTGTCGCTTTTTCCTGTCGCTTTTTACTGTCGATTTTTCCTGTCGTTTTTCGGCGGGGGGTCCCATCGCTAAAACCTTTTCAAGGTTAAAAATTGAAGGTTTCTTTGTTTGATCTTAACCAGACCTTTATTCTATTATTTCCAGGAAAACGCATCGAAGTAGTTGTAAGGGAGCTCAATGAAACTTTGAAAGAAGCTGTTGATCACCAGCCGTCGGTAGTTCTGTTGGAAAATATCGATACCATTGCCGGCCTTCCTAATACCGATCACGTTGGCACAGAGGCAACTCTATTCATCAACAGGTGAGCCTTTTTCGCGTGAGCAGGCAAGTCTTGTCAAAAGGATGACGTTCCACATATCTAGGTGATGTTTTTTGGCATCATTTTTATATCATCATAGAAATCAAAATAAACACCCGAATCTAACCAACAATAACAAGATCAATGAAAAGAATGATTTTCCCTTCGTACGAGACAGAATCTGTCTCTAAGCCTATTTTTCTCTTAATACATTACTGAATAGAGAAGAAGATTCATGTTAGATTTTGTTTGAGACCGCCATAATTAATTGACGGGGAAAGAGTGACAATTCGGGCTGGTAGCGATCTCAGTTCCACCGCTGGTTGTGCTAGTAGAGGACATTCATAATGGTCCATGGTCTATTTTGGTTTATTATTTTTAGTACTGAAATTTTTGGAGTCGAGAAGAAAAACGCTGCAAATTATTACACAATGGTTTATTATTTTTCTATAGATCACTCGTCTACAAAGCTACCAACCATCCAACATGAAGAAAAACATCGATCGTATTTCGGTCAGCTATAATTTGAACGGAGATTAGGCATCTTTTGCGATTCACACTCGTGTTTCTGATTTATCGTACGTAAAACCCTTAAATTCTCGTAGTGAGCGAAAGGTTTGTCCTACAAAGCTCCGGTTGGTCTCAAAAAATTCTAAAAATTCTATAGAATCTTAAATTGAAGGAAAAACAATACCTTTATATCCAAATTTTTTGAGTTAGAGCGATTTCAAAATTCATTTTTGAACCCTTAGAACTGACCTACATCAACCAAAATCTTCGGGGCACAACTAGACCCCAAATGGAGCCTACATACCAAATTTAATCAAAATCGGTCAATGCTAAGTGGCAAAAGTGCCGCGTACGGCCAAATTTTGGTTTATTATTTTCAATAATGAACCTTTGTTTATTCGATTTTTGGATTCTACGTACCTTGAAACGTAAACCATCAAATTTTGAGGGGGTGTTGAAAAAAATTTTTTCTTTGTCGATTCCAAAGGTTCATTATTGAAAATAATAAACCAAATGCAAACATTTTCAAATTTTGATGGTTTACATTTCAAGGGTACACCATAAGCAGAACTTTCCCTAGATTCCCATTGACCTATCTTGTTGAAATTTTGGTTATTGTCAGTCATTAAAAGTGGGGACTAAAAGTGGGGGTTGACATTTTGAAACCTACTTAGCTCGAAAACTTTCAACGTAAAGGGGTGTTTATTCATTAATTTAGTAAAGAATCGAAAGAGACCTCCCAGAGCACTACAGGATGACGTATATGACTACATGACTACATGTGGGTTGAAGTGAAATTACCAATGAAAAACTAGTGGTTCACCTAGCGGTCATCATTGGAAGATTTGTTTGGTCTCTAGTTTACAGTGCTAGCATGTGACTAAGTTGCCCAACTTCCCATTCAAGAATCATTCCATCAAACGATTTATTTGTCTATTCTTGCTTCCGAGTCTACCAAGGTAGCGGAAGCTTTGTTTTCAGTTTTCAAGGTTGAAAAAAAATTCTCCAAAATCAAAATTTCCACATTGTCATATAGCGTATCTACTGTTTATTTCCCTCGTACCAGAATAAGGCTTGCCCCTCATTGTCCCTACCTCTCATTTTGCATTGTATTTTCCTATGAATTTGAAAAGTTTCGATGACGTCACTGCTTGTTTTTTAAGAGTACCTACTTGAAGACCTTCAAGGTCGATTTGTGCATTTGAAAATGCTCATTTTGATACCTACAGATAATTATGTGTAATAATTTATATAAGATACCTACCTGCTTCTTACTTTTCTCATACATGACTGGGTTTTCAGGCTTTCCCATAAAATTGCTGAAGTGTTGGAAGAGAGTCAACGATTGAACTCCATATCTTTCGTTGGTACAGCTTTGTCAACTACTAAAGTGAATCCTCGAATTTATACCACCCGCGGCAAATCTTTATTCACATACAACGTTAAAATGCCTGAAAATAACAAGGTGATTATTTATTACTTACTATTTTGCCTACAACAACAATAAATTCTCATGGTCTGAAAAGTCAACTTTCACATCTGTAATGTAAATGGGGTGGGGCAATACTTCCTTCACGATTTCAGGAGGCCATAAAAAAAACTAAGCAAGTAATGACAAATTTATTTATATCTACTTAATCTACAACTCATAACATTTTAAACCATGAGGTTTTAAACAAAATTGTTAAAGATGACGGCCGCCGTTGTCAATGCAGTATTTAAATCGCATTCTGTAGCTGTCCATCATCTGACCATCTGGATTTCAACCTTCAGTTCAGTTAAATTTCATGGTTTGTGTGGCGTAACTTCCAAAAAAATTTATACAAATTTTTTATTTTTATTAGGTCACATCCACGAGAAAATAGAATGCGTTTTAGGGAAAAGGCCTCACCCACTGTTCTCGACGCAGTTATCCCTGGCCGGGGGTAGCTTTCCACGGGTAGGTAGATGGTGTAGCGAGGCGGTGGGAAAGTACTACTAAGGTTTTTGCAAAAACGTTTTGAGAAATATTTGAAAAACCTCAATAATGAGAAAAAACGTGAGGTGCTATCCAGAGCAAGTCTGCCATGGGAATGATTTCAAGGGGGCTAGAGGGGGTAGACAAGACAGCCCTCTACGGTCTGAGACGGCAACTAACAGGCCGATTATCATAGGTACATTGTTTTTTGACCGACTTCATGCGCGGCGAAGCCGCGCCGAAGGAAGGAGGTATACAGTTCGGTGTGTCATGAGACGACGATTTTTTTTTTTTTTCTTTTTTTTTTTTTTCTGTATGTTTGTACCACTAGCAGTTTCTTATTCGGCCACCAATCTGCCTGATTCTTTTTGAAAAGTGTTCTACAAGTATCCATAGTGGTCCCGTTTTAATCAGATTTCATTTTGCTTTGTTAAAAGTATCGAAATTTTGTGAAAATAGTTCAAAAAACGTGTTTTTTCGGAAGATTGTTCCGCATCCTCTCCCCCCGCCCGACTCGTCGAAGCCACCCACCCGCTCGTCCCCCCCCCCCCCCGCCCACCAGCCCGTGACCTCCGGCATATTCTCGGACGCCTGCCGCCCCTCAACAAATTCAAGGGGGACCACCCTCTCATTCATTGGGGACCATCCTCCCCATTAAGAGTGAAACGCTCATTTCTTCAAGATAAACTTGATTATGAAGCAAAATTTTAATTTCAAAAAATGATATTGAACTCAATTTTGAAAATAACTTTAACATTTCATTGAAAGACGAGTTTCCCGACTCATTGTACATTTTTGTACATGTTTGTGTAGGTACATTCAAATTTAAGGTCCGATTCTAAGCTTCACAAAAAATGAGATGCTTTATAAGGGGGTTTCCGATAACCATCAAATTTCGGTAGACTACCAAGTGGGTCTAGCACATAGCCTTCTCATCATCCAAAACATGTTGCAGCGGGCTAAAATATGAAGTTCAAGTCCGATTCCGATGAAATTTTCAGAGATTGTACGAGTTGGCGTGTAGATGGTCCCCTATGAAAATCATCGCCCCCGGACTGATAGCCGCTGCGCATGTGCAAACGATAATTTCCTTGTAGCAGCCATCATTTCCACATTTTCCATCCGATTTCAATAAAATTCTCAGAGATCATGCAAACTTACTTACTTTACTTACGTTGAGTGAAACAGTTTGGTGCAGGAGGAAGGGAATAATGCGTGTTTTTTCGCTCACCAACAGGTTCTAATTGACTTAATGCTTATCCAATGGGACGTCCCCTGGAATGCATGCATTACTAAACAATATGTTTAACAATTTTTTGGACTCACTAATAACTACTTTAAACAATAATACTGTAGGTATAGGTACTAAAATAAAATGTAAAAATTTAACAATAATGTTACCTACTACCTTCATAAAAAAAACCTCAAAAAGTAATAATTAATTCCACATTAAAAAAACCATTAGTGATTAAAAAATACAAGTAAAAGATTTAAAAAAGAAAAATAGCGAAAAATGTCGAAAAAAGGTTAACGGTCGGTAACTCAAAGAATACCGACTTTAAACAAACGTACTTGGTAGAAGGTAAATTATGTAAAATTAAAAAAAAAATTATATAATAAAAGTCGAAAAAATTAATGAGTTAAAAATTAAAACGAATGATTTAAAAACTTAAACAAAAGTACTTGGTAGTAGGTAAGTTATGTAAAATTAAAATAATTAAAGTCGAAAAATTAATAAGTTAAAGATTAAATCAAATGATTTAAAAAATTAAATTTTAAAAATAAATTTAAAAAACCACTAAAAAGTAAAAAATAAAAAATTATGAAAATACAAAAATAGTAAAATAAAAAACTTTTTAACAAAAAACGGACCGACCTCAAAACTGATGATGGCATCCCACTAAAAAGGAAAAAATAATAACGACAACTTATTCAGTTAGGTTGGTAGGTAGGTACGCAGTGAAGTCGCTGCTGTGCCCATCTGCAGAAACAAACATACACAAGTAGATTCCACTTCCATCTGGTTAGTATTACAACATGGGTCGATAGTGCAATACAAAACATGAATGAGAGTGGGTACCTATCATTGAGGTAATGCATGTGTTCCAAAACGATTAGGTAGTACGTCACTGCTGTCGTATGAAGGAGGATGAGAGAGTGACAATAAGTGTGAATCTCAGTAAGAATATTTCCTTTGATAACAGCTGAAGACGTCTGCGTCACCAAAAATGGCAGTTGGATAAAAATTGAACATGAGAAGGTTGTTTACTTACTTACCTACCCTTAATCCTGTTTTGTATTGCACTATCGACGCATGTTGTAACACTAACTGGTTCATTTGAGTATGAACTCATATCACAAACCCACATCATGATCTAGACAATTCTACATTCAATATGCCATACATGGAATATAAGATTAATTAGATATTATGTAATCAAAGATTGATCATGTATAATTAGATAAATAACTATTAGATACTATCTAATCAAGAGATGGTTTGTTCGAATCCCAACATTTCGTACGGGGATTCACCCTTATTGTCACTCTCTCATCCTCCTTCATACGACAGCAGTGACGTACTACCTAATCGTTTTGGAACACATGCATTACCTCAATTATAGGTACCCACTTTCATTCATGTTTTGTATTGCACTATCGACCCATGTTGTAATACTAACCAGATGGAAGTGGAATCTACTTGTGTATGTTTGTTTCTGCAGATGGGCACGGCGGCGACTTCACTGCGTACCTACCTACCAACCTAACTGAATAAGTTGTCGTTATTATTTTTTCCTTTTTAGTGGGATGCCATCATCAGTTTTGAGGTCGGTCCGTTTTTTTGTTAAAAAGTTTTTTTATTTAGAGCTGGCAGAAACAGTTTGTGTTGGAAAACCTCAGTGTTCAGGTAACCCCATAAGAAAAAATCGCATGGAGTTAAATTCGGAGACCGAGCAGGCCAGTTAATGTCTCCCCTCAGTGAAATGACTCTAGGAAACATTCGCTTCAGAACTTCCAATGACCTCCAAACTTTGTGAGCCGTCGCTCCATCTTGTTGAAATTAAAGTTGGTTCACGTCACAATAGAGGTCATCCAATTTTGGTTGGAAGAAGTCCCTTAACATTTGGATGTTCAGAGCAGAAGTGACCCTGACCGCAATTCCCTCCTCTTCAAAAAAAAATAAATAATAATAAAATAATAATAGTAATAAAATAAAAATAAAAATAAGGGCCAATGATTTCATGACTGCACCATGACAACACACCAAAGAGTTCCATGCGATTTTTTCTTATGGGGGTTACATCAAAGCTGAGGTTTACAAACACAAAACAAGAAATTTAACCGAACTGAAGGTTGCAATTGACTTAGAAACACCCAGATGATTTGGATCAACTCGTTGCAGCGGGTGTTGGACAGCTAAAGAAAGCGACTTCAGAGCTGCATTGACAACGGCGGCCGTCATCTTCGAGAAGTGTTGTCTAAAACCTCATGATTTAAAATGTTATGAGTTGTAGATTAAGTAAATATAAATAAACCTGTCATAACTTACTTAGGTTTTTTATGGCCTCCTCAAAATCGTAAAGGAAGTTTTGCCCCACCCCGTGCAATGTTATTCAAAACAGGTCAAAGTGTCACATTTGAGGAGTGTAGAACAACTTGAAATATTTGATCATTTGCACTCCAACCAATGACAATCGACGTCACCGATCCAGTAAAAACATTTCAATAACTAAATCAGATATTTTCCGAACAAATCAGTTGCGGGTTCGTCAGTTCAGTTGTGCATGGATATTACCACGGCTGGCTTCAGTATGAAGTGCGTCGACACAGCGACCTGACTGAACCCTCCAGTTGTACCCCAGAAGTGAGAGGAGCCTTGTCGAATGAATTACTTCCCCTTGATCTTGGATCGGAATCAGATTCTGATTTAGAAATAGATGTTTTAACAAGTTCGTTGAGTGTCAAAAAGCCGTGGTTGTCGTTATTTGTTAATGATAGATCGCAATTTGAGAAATTTAGGACACTTTTATGTATTGAGTGAGCAACACAGAGAAAAATAGCATTGAGACATGGAGTATAGGGCGGTGGGAAGGTCCCATTGAAAGGGTTAATAAATGGGATAAACCTGACAAAAATAGAGTTTGAACAGTTCAAGAACTGTTCAAACTCTATTTTTGTCAGGTTTATCAAGTCGATAACTTCCTCATTTGCTCCACTTAAAAGGAAGTTTTTGATCACCTAGTCATGTTTTATTTTTTCAAGGAAACTAGGATGGAAATCTTGAAAAATCTGGTTTTGGATAAAGCGCCTGCTTCGGAGGTGGATAATTTGGATTTAGACAAATTGGCAAGAGTTACAGAAGGCTACCTGATTGTTGATCTAGTGAAACTGATCAAAACCGCTCTTTTTGAAGCCTGGCAACGAAAAGGTACTCTCAGCACTACTGGTACACATACAAGCAATGCTATTGTAATTTGAACATTAGTTGTGTTCCCTTACTAAATGGTTACTCACCTCTCTAATCTTATAATGATCTGTACTTAGATACCTACAACTGAAAATATTCAAATTCGTAGTGTGTTGGAGGAATGAGTACAATTTTAATTTACGTTCAAAAGACAGCCTATGAAAATATCCTGTTATTACTAATTATTTTTCAATGATAGACTCAGATTGGTGAAAAAAAAGTATTGGTAATACCTACGGCCTTATTTCAGTTCTTGAACAAGAGGAGTTGCAAATTGTAAACAGCGATTTATTTTTCGCACTCCAATGTACAAAACCATCGTACTTAGAAGGAATTGATCTGCTAAAAGAGAAGAAACACAGTTGGGCGACTGTAGGAGGTCTGAAAGAAGCTAAAGCCAAGATTACAGAAGTTATTATTTGGCCAACAATGGTAAGTTATGGTGTTTTAGAGTTATTGCTCTTTCTACGTTGGTAGACAAGATTACCTCTCTCTACCTCTTTTTCATTGTTTTAGTATCCTCATATCTTGAACCAGTGTCCACTTAAAGCACAAACTGGTATCCTCGTGTACGGAGCTCCTGGTACTGGGAAAACAATTTTGGCTAGAGCAGCTGCCTTCGAGAGCTCGCTAAATTTCATCACCGTGAAAGTGAGTTGATAGCAAATTATGTAGATCGACCCAACAAACAGACTACGTCAATTGATTGGGAGTTGATTGGGTCAACTGGAAATTCAAAACTTTCCTCTCCGAGCTCTCGGTAAATTTATTACCTTCTTCAGGGCTCGAATAGTTAAGAAACATAAATAGTTAAGACATCCTTCTTCCCTTCTTCGGCGAAGAAGGTGTTCAATTGACCCCAGTCCCAATCAATTGACGTAAATTGAGTTGATATGTGAAGAATCTACAACAGAACGTTTGATCTCCTAACGGGTTCATCGCATGGTTATTTCTTCATTTGGATGGAGTGAGTGGAAGCTTTTCAGAAAGGTGATGTGTGGGGTATCCGAAGAACAGAAGTGAGTCGTGTATTTAAGTTTTCCCAAGTCATCTCGTCTCATCTGGAGAGGAATCCTAAAATTTTCTTTTTATTCTACCTTTCTCGAGGGCACCAAGAATTTTATTCGATTGGAGTTTGTGAAAAAAGCCCATTTATTTCCCAAACCTGTCTGAATTTCAAACTGAAATTTAGCAGCAGTGGTTCTTTGGAGTGTCAAATGCAAATTTGATATCAAAAGTAGACAATTTCTTATCCTTTAAAGGAATTCTTAGCTTTAATTGGTTTGTTTCATTGCAGGGACCAGAGCTGATGTCCAAGTACATAGGACAAAGTGAAGAAGGAGTTAGAAATGTTTTCGAAAAGTAAGTTATCTGAATCTTAACATATACAGGGCGTCCCATAAGTTATCCACCAAACTTCGGGAGTAGATTCTACAACTAATTTGCGACAAAAAATGTGTCCTAGCAATTTTCTTTTAACCCCCTTTAAATCCGACTTTTTTGACTTAAGATTTTTTCGTGTTTTCGACCTTACAATATTTAAACGGTCGTAACTCCCTTAAATTACACTCAACAATTAAAAATAAGGATACCGTTGGAAAGATCGTAAAATGTCTCAATAGATGAGCTGTTGACCAGTCGAGAAAAACAAAACGCTAGAGTACCTAGTATTTTTACCTCAAACTTAAAAACTAGTCAATTTCTGTTAAAAAAAAAATATTGATGATGTTTCCTCATTAAAACAAGGTATTTGCTAGAGGGGCTCAAAAGGCCTAAAAACTGCTCCATTTCATCCGATTCCCAATGTTCACCCAATTTTTAGTTTTACTGTGAATTTGAGGGAGAAAATAGTGTTCCAATGCGAAAAAACGTGCATTTTTAGGACGTCCCACAGTAAGACTTGGGCGTCCTTATGCGATTGATCTGGAGTGAAGGAAGACAACACTCAACAGAAAAAAAATAACCACACAGTAATCCGTTTTAGACCATTCTGAATCCAAATCCGCGAAAAAAACCATAGGTGTATGTCTGTGTGTGTGTATGTGTGTGTGTATGTGTGTATGTGTGTGTGTAACAAAATCTTGTGTACTCTGCACAGGCCTTAGTTCTCAACCGATTTTCCTGGTTCTTTTTTTGTTCGTCGCGGAAAACTATCTAGTTGTGCACTACGTCGCCGGAATTTCGAATTTTGCCTTTTAAGGGGGGGAAAGGGGGGGTTAATGCTCGAAAAACGCGCGTTTTTGGGCATAATCTTGTGTACTCTGCCCAGGCCTTAGTTCTCAAACGATTTTCGTGGTTCTTTTTTCGTTTGACGCGTAATACTATCTAGTTGTGCACTACGGCGCCGGAATTTCGGATTTTGCTTTTTAAGAGGGGGAAAGGGGGGGTTAATGCTTGAAAAACGTGCGTTTGCGTGCATAATCTTGTAAACTCTGCCCAGGCCTCAATTTCCAACCGATTTGCGTGTTTCTTTTTTTGTTTTACTCAAATAACTTCCGAGTTGTATATGATTTCACCAGAGTACCGAAATTTGCAAGGGGAGGGGGCGAGTGGGGGGATAACATTCACAAAATATCCGATTTTTCAATATTTTGGTTCCTTTACTACTTACTAATTGTACCCAAGCTTTGAAATTGAGGAAAAATTCTCATTGTACCTCGGAATTTTCATGAATTATTCTCTGTACCACCATGGAACTAATAGTGGTGCCACCATGGTGCCATGATGCCATAAACCGCTTATTTCGTGGTTTTGGTTTATTATTTTCAATAATGAACCTTTGGAATCGACCAAGAAAAAAAAATTTTTAACACCCCCTCAAAATTTGATGGTTTACGTTTCAAGGTACGTAGAATCCAAAAATCGAATAAAAATTTGGCCGTCCGTCCGCCGTCCGCCGTACGCCGTCCGCCGTAAGCGGCACTTTTGCCACTTAGCATTGACCGATTTTGATGAAATTTGGTATGTAGGCTCCATTTGGGGTCTAGTTGTGCCCCGAAGCTTTTGGTTGATGAAGGTCACTTCTAAGGGTTCCAAAATCAATTTTGAAATTTTGAAAACGCCCTAACTCAAAACATTTTGATATAAAGGTATTGTTTTTCCTTCAATTTAAGATTTTATAGAATTTTTAGAATTTTTTGAGACCACGCGGAGCTCTGTAGGACAAACCGTTCGCTCCCTACGAAAATGTAAGGGTTTATATTGAAATATATATATATATAAATCAAAACACGAGTGTGAATCGCAAAAGAGGCCTAATCTCCGTTCAAATTAGAGCTGACCGAAATGCGATCGATGGTTGGTGATTTTGATTTTTTTTTTGAATTTTTTTTTTCCTTCACATTGGATGGTTGGTGATTTTGTAGACGAGTGATCTATATAGAAAAATAATAAACCATTGTGTAATAATTTGCAGCGTTTTTTTTTTTTTTGTGTTTCACCTTGAATACGGATGTGAACTTCGACGGACTGCCTACCAAAACTAACAGATGAAAGTTCAATGTTACGACGTATTTCCGCTTTGGTGCCAGACTGGCACCATTGTTGGCGTTGGGGAGGTGGTGGTGGAGGGGGGGGGGGGTGAACTCGAATTCGCATGTTGGGTGTCGTAGATCATGGATTTAAAAATGCTCTGCAGATTCGAGGCTCCCATGCCGCTAGAAATGTTATGGTGGATAAAGGTGAGGGGGGGGGGTCACTATTTCTTGCCTAAAGTAATGAATAAATTACATCGAGTGAAACAGTTTTATCGCTTACCAACTGGTTTAACTGATCTAATGCTTATCCAATGGGACGTCCCCTGGAATGCATGCATTACTAAACAATATGTTTTTCCAACTAAATCGACGGTTTGACTTGGTGCTTGGGAGGAGGGGCGGCGGAGCAGACCCCGGATTCCTCCCGTCAAACCGTTGATTTAGTTGAAAAAAAAAATGCACGTTTTTTTCGCATTGAAACACCATTTTCTCTTTCAAATTCCACAGTGAAACTAAAAATTGGGTGACCGTTGGAAAGCTGATGTAGTGGAGCTGTTTTTAAGCTTTTGAGCCCCTCTGGCAAAATTTGCCAGGTATTTAATACCTTGTTTTAATGAAGAAAAATCATCAATATTAAAAACAATAGAAATTCACTATTTTTCAAGTTTGAGGTAAAAATACTACTCCAGCGTTTTGTTTTTCTCGACTGGTCAACGGTTCATCTATTGAGACATTTTACGCTCTTTCCAACGGTATAAGTATTTATTTTTAATTTCTGGGTGTAATTTAAGGGAGTTATGGTCGTTTAAATGGTGTAAGGTCGAAACACGAAAAAAATCTTAAAAGTAAAAAAGTCGAATTTTACGGGGGTTAAAAGAAAATTGCTAAGAGACTTTTTTGTTGCAAATTAGTTGTAGAAGCTACCCCCGAAGTTTGATGGATAACTTATGGGACACCCTGTAGACCTACTGGTGGTATTTAGAATCGTACTGATATTTGAACTAATGGCATAAGGTTTCTCCATTGTCTTGTGAAAAACTTATTGGTGGGTGTTTCATGTTCTTGTTAACAGAGCTCAATCAGCCAAGCCCTGTCTCCTCTTCTTCGACGAGTTTGAGAGCTTAGCTCCTAGGTTTGTATCAACATTTTAAAATCCAATTTCTATAATTATGTTGTCGAGGCACGAGTAGGTATAAGAACTCAGGATTTAATTATTGTAAACCCTGAATTATTGTAGATTTAATTATTGTTGTTTTAATTTATGTAAACCTCCCTCTTCAAGTTTATTGTTTTTGTATTTATTATTAGGGTCGATGGGGTAGTCCTAAGACCCTAAGATTCTAACTGTGACATTCACTAACAGGGAATTTCCAATTTTTCTTGGACAAAAAAATTTAAAAATCATGAATAAAATTTATTCATGTCAATTTTTATTTATATTTACAGCTTTATCGTGTGAAAATGGGATTACTATTTAATAGTAATCCCATTTTCACACGATGAAGCTGTAATTATAAATACAAATTAATTCATAATAGAGAATGTGGCTTAAAAAAAACTGTATCAGGTGAATCAGTGTCTGGTGGACTTTTGACTTAAGAGGGTTAAACCAAACCTTACAATCCTGCCAAGCATACAATAGTGTAAATGACTTACCTTTCTCAAAATAAACTCCTTTGTTTTTCTCTCATGGCTTTGGACGTAACGGGGTTTGCTTGTAGGACCAGGAATGCACGATATTAGCGTTAAATATGCCGATGATACCGTGCTATTGGCTGGGAGTTTGGAGGTCAAGTGTAGAATTGAAATAATGCTCGTTCCGAAACTTCAAATCTCTGGTGGAGAATAGTGAAAGGTTATGTATGGTCCATCTTAGTGTAAGCAGCCAATGCTTGGATCCTAAAAGCTGCCAACCTGAGCAGAATAGAAGCCTTTGAACAGGGGCTCTTACGTAGGATGTGTAGGAACTCTTGGGCTGCCTACATTTCAAATGAGGGTGTTCTCCAGCGAGCCCAAGTTTAGAGGAAGCTCGTTGTTACAGTGTAGTACCGTAAAATGGCATACTTGGGGCACAAGTTGAGAAAAGTATCGCCTGCTTCATTCGAGTATGGAAGGGAATGCTCGTTGGCTCGGTGCTGGAAGAAGAATGGCTGAACAACCTGAGGAAGTGGACAGGTATACAGTATACTGCGTGCGGAGGAGCTCTTCAGAACTGAAGCTGACAGCAAAGCTCTCGCCGCAATAGATTGCCAATGTCTGGTGATTCCCTTGCGCATGAGAATTGAAAATTGAAGAATCCACTCTTCCTGAGAGTCACATTTGTTTAAATGGCGAGCTTAATTCCAAGTGTTTCAGTTTCTTTAGTCCATAAAAAATTGAGAAAGCACGAAGAGTTTCATCACTTTGAAACACTTCGCTTCCTATTACAAGTTTCTTAAAAATCATGTGCAGACCGATATTCCAGTTCTGCATTCAACTTCTTCAGATATTCTGACAAACGCCTCACTCATGACTATTAGTACATTTTGAATACAACCAATGAAAAGAATTGAAGTTTCCTCCAAAATTGTCCATTGCCAACAAATTTCAATAGGAGCCTACTGGTCATTGATGGTATTGAAATGTTCATCAGACGAGGCAAGGATCAAACTGGAGTGACTGATCGAGTGGTCAATCAGCTGTTGACTGCCTTGGATGGTGTCGAACCTCTAACTGGCGTCTTTGTTATGGCTGCAACAAGTAGACCTGATCTCATTGACCCGGCCCTTCTTCGACCAGGAAGAATTGGAACCTCTGTGCATTGTCCATTCCCTGACGCTGTGAGTATTCTAGAAGTAGTTAAATAATATTTAACTACTTACAATTTAACTACTACAATATTATTCGACTTTGAATCAAATCTGAATCACGGAAGATGGAGGTTGGTTATTCATAGTAATGCATTTCCTTACTTGGGTAAGAAATTAAACTATCGTTGGACGTTTTACCTTGGGATAAACTTACAGCAGATAGGATGTTTTACCTTTATATGAACTGTCAGATCGGACGCTTCACCTATGGTAAGGCGACACATACCTGGGAAAAACATCCTATCGTGACAGATAAATGACAAGAAGTAGAATATTTGTTCGGTAGGACTTTTCTTGTTACGACGGCTGTGATAATGTGATACAGTGATCTGATGTAGACTCTACAAACCTCTACAGTTCAACTGGTGCTGCTATCTCTCTTTTACTTCATTCACCCACAGCTTCCAACCTCCTCAATAGATTGTGTCGCTCATCAAGAATTGAAATTCCTGGCTACCGATCATTTCTATATTGGCTATTGATATTATTGCCTCGTTGTTTTTGATTGGACATGAAATAAATTATTTTCTCATTGAATTTCTCAATCGAATCCTTTTACTTGAGGGCTACTAATGAGTATTTATTGCACTTTGAATGATCTTTTCTTGAGTGTCGCTAAGGATAAGTAGACACTTCTATAATAGGTAGCTCTGATGTGGGCACGGAGTTGGATGTAAGAGGGTTTTACTCAACTTGGACAACCCTCTTTAGAAATCAGGATAGGATTGAAAAACTCCCTTGAGTTGACTGATTTCATTATGATAGGAGTTTCCATAATTTCGTCGCGAGTGATTTAGTTCGGTAGTGTTTTCGTGTTTAGGTGCTTGAATGACAACATAAATTGTGTCACGACTTTAATTTCAGGCTACTCGTGAGGAAATTCTATCTGCGTTGAGTTCTGGTGTGGAACTGGATGAGGACGTTGACTTCTCTTCTATCGCAGAGGTTACGAAGGGCTTTTCGGGTGCTGATTTGAAAGGCGTCTTGTCAGCCGCTCAACTGAGAGTCATTGACCAAATAAGTATGTTTTGTAGTGGACTTTTAATATACGTACGATAAAAGACGCAATAACTATGGATTTTTTAATTGATTTTATGGATTAAATGTTATGGTAGACGTAAACCGTTGTCCCCCTACTATCTAAAAGTCAACTCCGTTTACGGTAGCGATTGAGCCAGCAATATAGATTTCTCACGGGGAACGTTCCTCAGATATCACTTAGAAGAAATGGTTCCTGGAGAGGCAGCGCCTCCATGCTCTGCATCAGCACCTTTCCTCGTTGGTGCCCTGCCCAACAAAAATCTTTCAAGTGGCTTCTCTACTCTACTCCTTTTTGCAAGGTTGAGATCTGCAGAAATTTTAGCAGACCTTCAAGAAACTACGCTCCCGTTCTAGATACTTTCCTCTAAAAAGCAAAATAATCTAAAGGTTTTTCTTATTTTTCGCTTCATTTTGGAAGATATATTCCTCGGTTTTTTTAATTCTTCTCATGACGCGCTTATAATTTTCTGCAGGTATCCTCTGTTAGCTCATGCATTCGATAACTTTGTGTAATAATTCTGATGTGTTCCGTCCTCGTCGCCAAAATGATAACTAATAATAATTATATTAAAACGTGGGATATAATTCTGTCTGATTGAAAGGTTCCATTTATTTTGCAACTGAATGGCTTTACAGGGTGTTCACACTTTAGGCTGTTAACTCTCTCGGATCGATTCTACAAATAATTTCCAACAAATGTTTGCAATTTCTTGTTAAACCCTTGTTTATATTGGAGTTTTTTCACCTTCAAGATTTTTCTCTCGTGTTTTCGATCTTTTATCATCAAAATCGCCTTAACTCCTTCCCATTTACAATGTAAACTAAGGGAGTTAACATAATGGAGTGTTACAAAGTTTCTAATGTTCATGACCTCACAGTGGGCTGGGGGTCCCGTCCAGGCGGGAGGGGCGCGTGACGTCATAAACATTCGAAACTTTGAAAAATCATAGAAAATGGTCTACTCATCCAAAAAGAGAACGGCTAGTGTCAAAATTCTCAGAACTTTCGATTAAAAATTTAAAAAAAAAATCAGGCGCACCCCCTGTTTAATATGTAAAAATAATTTATCGAACTCGCGTGTACTCGCCGTAATAGGTAGGTACCTAGTAAGTAGGTAGACAGATAGTACTGGAAGTACCTCGCGTCACCACTTGATTCGAACTTCCCATTAAGGAGGTCTTAGTCAGTGAATCCCCTCAGTCTGTTTTCCCCTTTTTCTCTGGCAATTATTGTTCGATTTTTATGATTACAGCAGCAATCTTTTAGTTTTACAATTCCCTAGGTAGACGCACTATACATATTTCAAAATACTTGAAAATTTCAATTTTTGGTGCAACTTTTTTGTCTTTTTTACTTTTAGAATTAAACAAGTGCATGGGTGTAGAGATATAAAAAAGAATGCCACAAGAAACATGGAAATTTATGATTATTTCCTGAAAAAAATGGGGGAAAACGGTTGATGAAAACTGGGGAGGCACTGGGGGTGGTGCGTGGCAATGTTGCTCCTTCTGACGGGGGGGGGGGGGGGGTGGAAAGGGGCAACCGAGCGCCAGCTCGTAAGAGATTAGACTAACTCGGAACGAGGAATGAACGGCGACCGACTTAGACCCCCTTGACTCAAAAACTAAAATTTTGGAGTTTACTCGTTGTAGCTGCAGGGTCTACTATTACCTCTTTTACTAACTTGCTCACCCGTTTTGTTTTCAAAATTTCGACGAGTTCTGATAATTTACCTACTTTGATTGTTGTCAAATACCCGATGGTTTGTTCTACTCAGTTTCAGATTGTTCGTCTGATGGAAACCAATCTGAGGAGACTTTGCCTTTGATTGTGGTGAGTACTACCCGCCTTTTCTTCTTTCAATAGTAGCTTGATATTATCTAGTGGTAAAAAAGTAAAGTAAACAACCAACTCATTGAATTTTCGTCCAATTGCCATTCCTGGCGTCGCAGACGTCATCATCTGTCTTCCAAAGAAATGGTTCTGACGGTTTCCCTCGAAGCTACTTATAACCTCGCCCGCTTAAGGCTAAATGTCACGAGGTTTTAGTGAGATTCTGAGATAAGAGATGGCAGCACCATCAGGGCCAAATTTCGTTTACTTCTCATTTGAGAACGGATCGAGATATTTCAATTCCGCAAACGGATTTCTCTTCAGGATCTCCGTAGAATTCCGGGTAATTGGTTTAGAAATCGTGCACATTCTTTTTTCATACTGCCCCAACAAAAATTTGTTCGAATTTTGAAAATTTTCAAAAAGTGGCCTTATAGCCACTTGCAGAACTTAATTAAGAATACAAATCCGTTTGCGAAATTTTTCTATCTTGATCATAGCCGTCGGATTCGCGTTTTTACGATTTGGGCGGGGCGAGGGGGGCGATCATGGGCTGGGGGCGAGGGGGCGGCGGCGGCGGCGTTCAAACGCCCGCCACCCGCGCGACCTTCACCTTCTCTCTGACATTCATGTTTTGATAGTTTGCACCCTTTCATCACTATTCTTTTTTTCCTGGCCACTTCATAGGTACCATCAACCTTCCCATTTCCAACTTCTCTTCCTTGAGGTTGAACGAATGTGGTGAAATTGCCATAAAAAGCAAAATTCTCATATAATAACTTATGAGCAAGATTCTATTTTAATTTGATACTGATAATGGTTTGCACTACTAAATAGTTGGTTCTGAATTTGTGGTAGTTTTAGTTCATTGTACATGGAGTAGGTAGGTACCTATTTGTTCAAATTTCAATGTACCTAGTTGCAAAAGTGATCTAATATCATTCTAGATTTATTTAGTTGAACTAGCAATAGAAGGTTTATGGGGGCATATTTTCCCCAAATTCCCTTTTAATTATTCTAGGAGTTACACTAATAATTTTCCTTGTTTTTAAAAGTCATTCGTGATTTTATGTAAATATAACGCCTAACAATACTGAAGTGTTGCATTTTGAGGTACCTACTAAATTACAAACATGACTGTCCAAAAATTACCGTTAGTACACAATAATAAATACCCTAGAACTAGGGATAGATTCTCATATAATTAACTTATGAGCAAGATTCAATTTAAATTTGATACATATACTTAATGGTTATCATTAGCTTCTTATGCAGAGGCTACTTGATTGATCTTGGGGCGATGATTTTCATAAGGGATTATCAACACGTCAACCCGCGTAATATCTCTGAAATATTTTGAAAATCGAAATTGGACAATAACTTTGTATAGTTTTGCGCGTTACGGGGATTTCATGACAGACAGGCTCGGAACCGAAATTGTTCAGGAGGGTCTAGAACGTAAAACTGGAGTAAAAATTTTGATTTTGGATAACTTTTTTTAACGTTGAAAGGTGATAAAATACTTCCGCTACCTTGGTAGACTCGGAAGCTAAACTAAAATTTATGATTTCCCAAACATTGTACAGAGCACAAAAAAAGGTAGGTACTACGCATTTCTTATTTCCGAGTCTACCAAGCGGAAGTAGTTTTCACTTTTCAAGGTTGAAAAAAATGTTCTAAAAAAAACTCTTCGATCGCACGTAATAAAAATGTTGCAGTATTCTAGAAAACCTTGCTTCAAAGCTACCGATATGTAGTTATGATTTTGTTTACTGGGTATCCCGTTGCATTTTTGATGGCAAAAAAAAATTGTCACGAAAAATTTCTTGATCACCAGCCAAAAGACATATCCTTGTCAAAATGATCTCCAAAATCAAAATTTCCACTCTCATTTTACGTTTCCGACCTTCCTGAACAATTTTGGTTCCGTGTCTGTCTGTCTGTGAGTCTGTCGTGAAATCCTTATAACGGACATAACTATACGAAGTTATTCTCCGATTTCGATGAAATTTTCAGAGATTGTGCAGGTTGGCGTGTAGACGGTCCCCTATGAAAATCATCACCCCGGACTAATAGTAGTGACTGCGCATGCGCAAAAGTCAATTCTTTGTAACAGTAATAACTTCTACATTTCCCATCTGATTTCGATGAAATTTTCAGAGATTATGCGGATTGGGGTGAAGATGGTCCCACGAAAATCACGGCCTCCAAATTAACAGTAGCCTCTGCGTATGCGCAAACCTTAAAATCCTTGTAACAGCCATAACTCCTACATTTTTCGTACGAATTCAATGAAAATTTTCAGGATTATTCAGATTGGCTTCCAGATAATCCCCTATGAAAATCACGGCCCCGGAACTGATAGTAGCAATGCGCAGAGTTCTTTTATCTTTGTGTGTCCTCCTTTACCCCAGATTAATCGCGTACGGACGCCCAATTCTTACTGTGGGCCGTCCTAAAAAATGATGTTAGGAGTGATCACTGCGCAATCACGGAAACGGAAGTGAAATCAAGGTAAAATCACCAACGCCATACTATAACTCGAACGTCAACTGTGCCCCGATGTTACCGGGATTGCTAGAGAACGAGAAAGGGGTGCGACCTTGAACTTCACGAGTAATCCGTAAAGGTAAACACTTAGGGTTGCCATGTAAGAAAATTACCTTGTAAGACCACAGCACTATCCCTAGTTCTAGGGAATTTATTACAGTGCACTAACGGTAATTTTGGGACAGTCAAGTTTGTAATTTAGTAGGTACCTCAAAATGCAACACTTCAGTATTGTTAGGCGTTATATTTACATAAAATCACGAATGACTTTTAAAAACAAGGAAAATTATTAGTGTAACTCCTAGAATAATTAAAAGGGAATTTGGGGAAAATATGCCCCCATAAACCTTCTATTGCTAGTTCAACTAAATAAATCTAGAATGATATTAGATCACTTTTGCAACTAGGTACATTGAAATTTGAACAAATAGGTACCTACCTACTCCATGTACAATGAACTAAAACTACCACAAATTCAGAACCAACTATTTAGTAGTGCAAACCATTATCAGTATCAAATTAAAATAGAATCTTGCTCATAAGTTATTATATGAGAATCTTGCTTTTTATGGCAATTTCACCACATTCGTTCAACCTCAAGGAAGAGAAGTTGGAAATGGGAAGGTTGATGGTACCTATGAAGTGGCCAGGAAAAAAAGAATAGTGATGAAAGGGTGCAAACTATCAAAACATGAATGTCAGAGAGAAGGTGAAGGTCGCGCGGGTGGCGGGCGTTTGAACGCCGCCGCCGCCGCCCCCTCGCCCCCAGCCCATGATCGCCCCCCTCGCCCCGCCCAAATCGTAAAAACGCGAATCCGACGGCTATGATCAAGATAGAAAAATTTCGCAAACGGATTTGTATTCTTAATTAAGTTCTGCAAGTGGCTATAAGGCCACTTTTTGAAAATTTTCAAAATTCGAACAAATTTTTGTTGGGGCAGTATGAAAAAAGAATGTGCACGATTTCTAAACCAATTACCCGGAATTCTACGGAGATCCTGAAGAGAAATCCGTTTGCGGAATTGAAATATCTCGATCCGTTCTCAAATGAGAAGTAAACGAAATTTTCTTCATTTTGGTGCTGCCACGTGGTGGCAGATTTCTCAACTAAACTCGGGACATTTAGCCTTAAGTGGAGCGGGCTTCACCAATGGCCCAAGGTAAAACATCAAATTTTGAGGGGGGGGGGGGGTTAGAAATTTTTTTCTTGCTCTATTCCAATGGCTTATTATTGAAAATAATAAACCAAAGTAAACCGCGCCGGTTCTTGAGAGAAATAATCACCCGGAACAAGGAACGAACGGCGACCGGCTGAGACCACCTCAAGACCTTAACTTCGACCTTAACTTCGGTGATCTCACGGGGACCGGTTCATTGTACCAGCTAACGGCCATTGGTTAAAATGTATGGAGAAACAAGCACATACCATCATGAGAAGTAAAGCATCCTGTTTAGCGAAACTTGATTTTGTGGTCTTGTGGGAATGTTCGATTTCTCAATCTGAATCTTAGCACAGAGGTAATGTAGATATTGCGTATGTTGCCTTCAGGATGGTTTCTCTATTACGGTTAAGGGGGTCTCAGTTGGTCGCCTTTTGGTTCCTCGTTACGGGTTAGTATTTCTCTCAAGAACCGGCGTTCAAAGTTTCAAAGTTGTACTTTAATTTGAAATTTTCAAGGATTTTCGGAATGCGTTACTGCTTCTACCTAGGAAATTGAAAAACTAAAAGATTGCCGCTGGAATGATCAAAACCGAACAATAATTGCTGGCGAAAAGTGGGAATTCACTTAGTGAATAAACAAGTATTCACACTTTTTGCTGGCAATTATTATTGTTCGATTTTGATGATTCCAGCGGCAATCTTTTAGTTTTTCAATTCCCTAGGCAGATGCACTAATGAATTTCGAAAATCCTTGAAGATTTCAAATTTAGGTACAACTTTTAAACTTTGAGCGCCGGTTCTTGAGAGAAATAATCACTCGGAACAAGGAACGAACGGCGACCGACTGAGACCCCCTCAAGACCTGCGATACCGCCCTCGAGCGGGCACCAATCCAGATAGCCTCCTAGCCTTAACTTCGGCGATCTCATGGGAACGGGTTCATTAAACCAGCTAATTATCTAGTGGTTAAGGGGGTTCATGAGTCGGTACTAATCTAACACTTTTTCATGTACCTGTTTCTCTGGATATATTCATGATATCTTCAAATTTTTTAAAAATTATTTATCTACTCTTCATATAACCACTGAACGAGTTTCAACTCTGTTGCGGAAATGTTTTTTTACTTAGAGACAAAACAGGGTGTCTACACTTTCGATGGGCATAACTTCAGGGTTCGATTCTACAAGGCATTTCCAACAAAAAATGTCTCCTAGCAATTTTCTTTTAACCCACTCAAAATTCCTTTTTTTTCACTTTAAAGTTTTTCTTAGCGTTTTCGACCTTACGGCACTGATATGGTCATAACTTCCCTATTTCTCCTGAAAATTCAAATCTGACTACACCGTTAGAAAGAGCGTTATATTCCTAAGCTACCTAATGCAAAATCAAAATGTTTCAGCAATAAAATAGTTTCAAAAAATCAATTCAAAAAGCCAACTCTACAAATTTTTTGAAACTTGACTTTCTTCGACCAAAGTTTTCCCTCTAAATCCCTGCCAATTTCGATGGGCGCTCTTTGCAGAAAATAATATTATGCAAATTGTCAGCTTTTTAACGGTCTATCAATTTTTCTTGTTAACATTCAAATTGGAAGAGTAAATGAAGTTTGAATGTCAAAAAACGTGTGTTTTACATGCAAATCCAGTGTTTCAAGCGGTTTATGGTCACACTCGATCTCAAGACGGCATGGCGAGTTTAGTATCATTTTCTATGTAATTTTTTACGCTGAATCAAATAGTGATACTTCTGAATGATTCCAACTGCTAGAAAGTGGATTTTTCGAAAGAAAGGTGTTACTTTATGCTCACTACCATAATATGGTATCAAATAATTATCACTACCATAATAAGTATCAAATAGTGATACTTCCTTCGTTTTTCGTATGCGTATTTTATGTACGAAAAACGAAGGTTTTCTTCCAAAAATCCACTTCCTAGCAGTCGGAATCATTCGGAAGTATCACTATTTGATACTTATTATGGTACGAAAAACGAAGGTTTTCTTCCAAAAATCCACGTTCTAGCAGTAGGAATCATTCGGAAGTATCACTATTTGATTCAGCGTAAAAAATTACGTAGGAAATGATACCAAAATCGTCAAGCCATCTTGAGGTCGAGGGGGACCATAAACCGCTTACAACACTGGATTTGCTTGTAAAACTCACGTTTTCTGGCATTGAAACTTAATTTAGTCTTCCAATTTGAATGTTAAAAAGAAAAATTGATAGACCGTTAAAAAGCTGACAATTTGAGCATGTTTTCTCCGAAGAGCGCCCATCGAAATGGGCAGGGAGTTAGAGTGAATACTTTGGTCGGAAAAAATCAAGTTACGAAAATTTTTTAAAGTTGGCTTTTTGACTTGATTTTTTGAAACTATTTTATTGCTGAAACATTTTGATTTCGCATTAGGTAGCTTAGGAATTTAACGCTCTTTCTAATGGTGTAGTCAGGTTTGAATTTTCAGGAGAAATAGGGAAGTTATGACCATATCAGTGACGTAAGGTCGAAAACGCTAAGAAAAACTTTAAAGTGAAAAAAAAAGGAATTTTGAGTGGGTTAAAAGAAAATTGCTAGGAGACATTTTTTGTTGGAAATACCTTGTAGAATCGAACCCTGAAGTTATGCCCATCGAAAGTGTAGACACCCTGTATAGCAAAACAGTTTTTTCATATTATTTATGTTCATGATTTTTTAATTCTAGCCATGCTTCTGTTGGTAGTTTTTCGTCCAAACTTGTTCAGTGACTGTAATAAATTTTATTATGACTGTAATAAATTTTATTACAGTCATACTTTTATTACAGTAATAAAATTTATTACAGTCACTGAACAAGTTTGGACGAAAAACTACCAACAGAAGCATGGCTAGAATTAAAAAATCATGAACATAAATGAGAGGCATTTAATGCCTCTCGAAAAAAAAAAAAAAATCAAGTTGCCAGCTCTATTGGTTGCCGTGAAACAGGTACCTAAGTGACGAAAAACAGGGGTTTTCCGGTTTGGAGAAAACTCGCTTTTTGTGAAAGGTTGCCGTTTTTCAAGGTATTTGATCCATAGTTCGTAGTTATTTCATGTTGAAGAAATTGAAAATGAGGTCCGATTATTCCTTAGGTGACTATGATTCTTATCAGTCACTGTTTTCACCGTTAGGTAAGGTTCATATCACATACTGATACGTATAAATTAATAATATTGTGCTTAATTTTCGCATTCTCCCATTCTCCGGTTGTTTTTTTTCGCCGTATATTCCCATTTTTGTTTGTTTGGAACATTGTTTCAAACACAACTTGTAAGTATAATACATATTGTTTAAATACTTTATTGTAACTAATATAATTAGGTCAATATTGTTTCAATAAATAATGTTGCTTTTGAATGGTTATACACTATTGGTTCACTTGATTTTTTCCTTGGTCAAGTGGTATGCTATTTTTGTACTTTTTGGTGGCATGGTATCGTGTGCAGGTGACATGGAGTAGAACATAGTAGGTATCTATCAGAAGTTATTAACACCGAAAGAACGGTAGGTAGTTACAGAAATTTAGAAACTATGAACAGTGCAGCTCCTGGAGCGGGAAACAGCTATCCCCCGGAAACAGTGTTTGGCTCCTCAATCTTTGAAAATTCATATCTCTGTTTTCCACTGTTCAAATGAAATATTTTTATGTACCAAAATGTCTGGAGAAACTTGCAGAATTATATAAAAATAAAAAGAAAAACGCTGCAAATTATTTCACAATGGTTTATTATTTTTCTACATAGATCACTCGTCTACAAAATCACCAACCATCCAATATGAAGAAAAAAAAGAAAAAAGAATAAAAAAATCAAAATCACCCACCATCGATCACATTTCAGTCAGCTCTAATTTGAACGGAGATTAGGCCTCTTTTGCGATGCACACTCGTGTTTTGATTTATTTATATATATATATATATATATATATATAAATCTAAACCCTTAAATTTTCGTAGGGAGGGAACGGTTTGTCCTACAGAGCTCCGCGTGGTCTCAAAAAATTCTATAGAATCTTAAATTGAAGACGCCTTATCACTATGTTTACAGCAACGATACTATTAATGACGATGGTACTATTGTAGTAAAAAACGCTGCAAATTATTACACAATGGTTTATTATTTTTCTATATTGATCACTCGTCTGCAAAGCCACCAACCATCCAACATGAAGAAAAACATCGATCGTATTTCGGTCACCTATAATTTGAACGGAGATTAGGCCTTTTTTGCAATTCACACTCATGTTGATTTATCGTACGTCCAACCCTTTAATTCTCGTAGGGAGCGAACGGTTTGTCCTACAAAGCTCCGAGTGGTCCCAAAAAATTCTATAGAATCTTAAATTGAAGACGCCTTATCACTATGTTTACAGCAACGATACTATTAATGACGATGGTACTATTGTAGTAAAAAACGCTGCAAATTATTACACAATGGTTTATTAGTTTTCTATATTGATCACTCGTCTGCAAAGCCACCAACCATCCAACATGAAGAAAAACATCGATCGTATTTCGGTCACCTATAATTTGAACGGAGATTAGGCCTTTTTTGCAATTCACACTCATGTTGATTCATCGTACGTCCAACCCTTTAATTCTCGTAGGGAGCGAACGGTTTGTCCTACAAAGCTCCGAGTGGTCCCAAAAAATTCTATAGAATCTTAAATTGAAGGAAACACAAGACCTTTATATCAAAATTTTTTGTGTTAGGGCGTTTTCAAAATTTCAAAATTCATTTTGGAACTCTAAGAAGTGACCTACATCAACCAAAATCTTCGGGGCACAACTAGACCCCAAATGGAGCCTACATACCAAATTTCATCAAAATCGGTCAATGCAAGTGGCAAGTGTCAAAGCAAAGTGGCAAAAGTGTCGCGTACGGCGGACGGCCGGCCAAATTTTATTCGATTTTTGGATTCTACGTACCTTGAAACGTAAACCATCAAATTTTGAGGGGGTGTTGAATTTTTTTTTCTTGGTCGATTCCAAAGGTTTATTATTGAAAATAATAAACCAAAAGTCGAAAAATTTTCAATTTTGACTCATGAACCCCCTTAATGTGTTAAAGCCACGAGTCCAATTTTACTAATAATATTGTGTGGAATCAGTAGATACATTAATGGTTCTAAAAAAGTCTACAAAGTTGTGTGGGCAGTATTTCTTCCTCACATTGGATGATGTTAAGTACCTAGAAAGTTTAGAATTACGAGTAGTTTGTGTCAAATGTCTCGAATATATTATTGAGGATTTTCGATTGAGAACTCGTTCGAAAAGTGCATTTTTCACGTCAAGTGAAGAGATGAATGTGATTTATCTTCTTATTTTTCAACTTGATGTTAATGTCCCTGTGACGATATTTGGTCATCATTAAAGTGGCAGGGACCTAAACATAATATCTTGCCTAACTCATGAGATGAATTTACTTTTGTTAGTTATTATGTAGATAGGAAAATCGGGAGTCACAGGAAACTCAATCGGCGTTGAGTCAATAGGAATAATTACTCTGCTTCCACCCTTCCCTCAAGTTAGTTGAGCAGATAGGGTAGATGACAAGCTTTCGCAGGTTGGGGGTGCAGGAATGATATCTGCAACGGAAGATATAACTGGCTACCTACTAATTGAGTGAGATTACCAATCCCTTTTGAACGACACTCTCGTCTGAGGAGCCGAACTACTACGATGCTCGGTAGTGTTGTGCTAATTAGAACAAGCCATTTCATCTTAACGACAAGGTGAGCGGAAGAACGCAAATGGGAAATCGGGTTCAGATAGGCTCCATGTGTGGAAAGTGAGGAGTAAATTACGGCGTGGTAGTTATGGAACCGCCGGTGTTCCTCTCACGCAATAATCACCTACTGCGATAATCCTGCGATCCTTCATGAAAGTTACTGGTTAGTGAATTAGATACGTGTTGTGTTTATTGGTACATTATTTCAACTCTGTCTTTATTAATTACATACAAGGTGATCCTGTACTTCATTGTAGAAGATTAAGTTTGGGTCGGTTTCACCAATGCGGATGAACTTGAGTTGATCCGTGACAGAGGTTCAAATCGCCGATTCAGAGAAAATATCATTTCACCGACGCATTTTCACGTTTCAACTAGGCCATAATATTCACGATTCAACTCTCCTAAACTTAAACCCTCCATACAGGGGGTCTAAGGGGGTCTCAGTCGGTCGCCGTTCGTTTTTAATATTTCGCCAAA
This sequence comes from Apolygus lucorum, assembly GCA_009739505.2. Classification (NCBI taxonomy): domain Eukaryota; kingdom Metazoa; phylum Arthropoda; class Insecta; order Hemiptera; family Miridae; genus Apolygus; species Apolygus lucorum. The sequence goes on from CM019176.2 coordinate 57,817,221, forward strand.
TCGAAGGGGCAAAAAGTTGAAAAGTTGTACTTAAATTGGAAATTTTAAAGGATTTTAGATATTCATTAGTGCACGGCCCTTGGGAATTGAAAAACTAGAATATTGCCGCTGGAATCATCAAAATCGAACCATAACTGCCAGAGAAAAATGGAATTTGGGAATTGGAAAAATGGGAATTTAAGGGTTGGACACACGATAAATCAGAAACACGAGTGTGAATCGCAGAAGAAGCCTAATCTCCGTTCAAATTTTAGCTGTTCGAAATGCGATCGATGTTTTTCTTCATGTTGGATGGTTGGTGGCTTTGCAGACGAGTGATCTATATAGAAAAATAATAAACCATTGTGTATTAATTTGCAGAGTTTTCTTTGGCAATTATTGTTCGATTTTGATGATTCCGGCGGCAATATTTCAGATTTTCAATTCTCTAGGGCCGTGCACTAATGAATTTCTAAAATCCGTGAAAAATTGAAATTTAAGTACAACTTTCAAAGTTTGCGCGCCCGAAATTTAGCGAAATACTGACCGGAATGAGGAACGAACGGCGACCAACTGAGACCCCCTTATGTCCTTGTCGGGAGCGCCCCTTAACCCCTACGAAGCTCTGGGTGGTCTCATTCGATTTTAAATTGGTGTATTAACAATATTTTTACATCGAGAGTTTTCGAGCGATTTGCATTTTCTAGCTCGATTCCAAAGGTTTATATTAAAAATAATGTACCAAAAGAAAATGGAAGAAATCTTTCTGTGATTCTCGAGCGGTTCCTTTATGTCGGCAGATGTTATTAAACAATTTAATATGAATGATAAAAATTTGACCGTGATTCGTTCTTGCATCTAATCATTCTACATGAAAAACGAAAATTTGATTATTCGAAGTTCTAAAACATTTTCAACTCTTCTCTTTTTTCAAATTTTCTTCAACTTGCTAAATCATTTCAAGATATGTTGTTCAGTTCATTCGACTGAGCTGCCTACATAATGATCAATGTGAAAACCGACATCAAAAGTTGATGTTAATCATTATTATTACAATGAAATATAAATATGAGGCGACCACCTACTGCATAGGCAGGAGAGGGTCCCTTCCTTCTCCGTTTGGATCACTGAATGAACAATAGATTCCAATTAAGACTTGAAGTTGGGACCCTTTACTCCATTTACCCCTGTCCGAGGACGTCTCGTTTTAATTAAAACCTCAAAAACCTCGCTCGTCATTCCGTAGGAAAATGCAGGATCCGTTTTCAGAAGAGGACTGAAGAAGACTTAAACAGACCCGAAAACAAAAGGTATTGATTCTCTATAGGAAAAACCTGGCAAAGCCTTTATTTATCCTTTGCCTCCAGCATAAAAAGATCGTGGAATGGAAGTCCTTAAGAGAAAAACATCCCTAGTCCCTTGGGGAGTCCTAATAATGACCCGGAAAAGTAAAGAGAGATTCTAGCTGGTGAATAAGTGTTCTGAAGCGATTAAGAGGGGGTTTTCCGTTGGAGCAAAAACGTTCGCACAGATCAACATCCCTGGGCTCTTCAACCAGTGCTTGAGATGTAATGGGAATGATCGGGCACCTCGCTGGTCCTTTTTTACCACCTTTCCGCCGTGTTCCCGCTTTTTTTTTTCTTCCTATCCCACAATTCATTTCCCGACTGCCTCCCACGGCTGAAAGTTTCATTCCCAGTGGAATCCTCTCGCCAAATGTAAACAGACCCTATCAAACGCCCATTACTTAAAATTCAATTTGAAGGTTCCTCATTTCTTGAAAACGAGCGGTTGGCGAATATTTACCTCATTTAAAAGGATATATTGAAAAGCGCTCGGGAAAAACAGCTTTCGGAGGGGTTTTTACAGGTTTAAAGTTCCGTTTGGGCGTCAAGAAATGGGTAGCATTGCGCCAGTCACCTTTGATCCTTGTTTTCAGATTGAAAGTGGAGGTTTTGGAGTGCACTTGACAAGATTCCATTAAGCTTGAATCCAAAACCTCCCTTCTACCTTTACAAGCTGATATTGACTCTTCCGGAAAATGCTCAGTCTATCTCTGTAGCTTTTATGGGAAAGAAACTAGTTTCCTCTTCAAAACCAACGGTTTTTGTCAAAATCATTCAGACGTTACCACCTATCTGCTTATAATTTGTGCAGAAATTCAAAATAGTTTTTTCCAAAATTGTTGAGCTGATTTTGGTTTATTATTTTCTTTGTTGTTTTACGTTTCAAGGTATGTAGAATCCAAAAATCGCATAAAAATTCGTGCGTCCGTAACGGCGTATTCGGCATTTTCCTTAGTTTTGGCCCGATTTTGATGAAATTTGGTATTTGGCTCCATTTGGGGTCTAGTTGTGCCCCGAAACGTTTGGTTGATGTAGGTCACTTCTGAAGGGTTAAAAATAAGGGCAGAATTGTTCAAAACGCCCTAGCTGAAAACGTTTAATATGAAGGTATCATTTTTCATCCACTTACAATAGAATTGAATTTTTAGAATCGAATGAGACCACCTAGAGCTCTGTAGGACCAACCGTTCACTCCCTGAGACGAATTGAGACGAATAATAAAAAAGAAACACGAGTGTGAATCGCAAACGAATGTTTACTGACGGAATTTAACCTGATCTCCGTTCAAATTTTAGCTGACCAAAATGCGATCGCTGTTCGTTCCTTCGAGTTGTACTCAGTTTTGCGTTTTAGCAACCAGTATTCAAACTTCAAGTATTCGAATGAAGGCACCCACAACTCCTTATTAATTCGAATTGAGTGTGAAGCGTTTATTTATTCAAAATAAACTTGATTGTGAAGCAAAAAAAATATAGTTGTTAGGTAGTGACACTGGCAAAGCTATGTTCTTTGCAGGCAGTACATCCATAGCTCACCACCAATCCTCAGCTTTTGGACACCTCCTCAACTCATGGGACATGCAACTCAACCCCCGACGGCTCAAAAGAAGGAGAACGGTCGACCTGATAGACAGAAATAATTTTAAAAACCAAAAAAGAGAAAAAAAACGCATAATAATGTGATAAAATTTATCACATTATTATGCATTATTATTTGATAATAACGTCTAACTGAGATCAATAATATAAGTATATCTATTTAATAAACAATTTACAAATATCTGAAAAACTTTCTAAATTACTATACTTCCATTAATTTATTATTATACTTACCGCATTTGTATTGAGAGGACCTGTTAATGGAAAGTACTACAGTTGAACATGTTATATTTTCAAAACAAAAAGTATTTTTATACAAAAAGTTGAATATAAAATTTTTTTCAAATGAAAAAAGTATAATGAATTGGTCATGTCGTTAGAACGCATAGTTCCGGAGATAAGTGCCACATTTTTGAGGTTTCTTTTCTCTATTTTGACAATAAAGACTCCTCAGCACTTCAGCGACCCAAAAACCTAGAGCATCGTAAATATTACGGCTATTAATTTTTCCTCTATAGTTTCTAATTTGCCTGGGCAACATCTGATTTCCTAGAGCCGCCCCTGGTCGTACAAGGATGTCTAAGATTCTCCCTTCAAGTGAAGGTCGATTGAGGATTCCTGAAGTCTTGCGACTCTTATAGTCTCCCTCCTTGCTGCAAGCAGCAAGAGAAATACTCCTCCTGAGAGGGATTGTAACCACAATCAATGTCCCCTATGCCCCCTGGTCCTACAACCATCCTTTTTTTCACCACTAGAAACAGTTTACGGATATACCTCTACAATGTATGTGCCTCATGTAGTTTTTTTTTCATGCAGGAACGCCACAAGGATGTGAAACTAAAACAACACCACATACTAGAGGCTCTCAAAGACTGCAAACCGTCACTCAGTCCAGGCGAGAAGCGGAACTACGATAAAATGTACGTAATGATTAAATGTACCTGTTTGGTTTTTGCGAATTTTCAAAGAAATGAAGCTATTGCAATGGCCTCAAAATTTTTAGGATGGAAATCCGTTTTGGAACATTCTAAAACGTTTTCTGAAGTTTAACACTTTTTCATTCATGTGTGCTAATATTTATACATGTATATGTGTAACTCCAAACGATAATTTGAGCTTGGTAAAATTTCGAAATTGTTGCCAAAATGTTTGTAACAAAAAAAATAGAATGAGTCCATTTGCAAGAATTTTTGGACCACAAAGGGGCCCAAAGTCCCAAAATAGGGTCCAAAAACATGTTTTTAGGGTTTTCGTGGATATTAATAACATAATCATAGTAATATTGTCGTGAAAACTCCTATTCAAGTCTACTAACTTCTACTATTAACTACTATTGAATGATGAACAAAACAATTATTAAACTTTTGAAGAAAACCTATATTGTACAAATTATCACTTGGGAATATTGACTGACTGCTATTTGACTTAATTAATTTTAAACGACTGCTCCGAGTTTTCTCTCTGCCACGTCACATGTCACCTCGGTCGATTTTCATGTGTCTGGAATATGATTTTTCCCGATCATCTGATGTGGCAGTTGAAGTTGTCGAAATCTTGATTTAGGTAAAAACAGCTAATTCGACGCTGACATCCTCCCACCGAAGTTGAGAGCGGAGCTTCTTCAACTTCCCTCTGCATCCTGAGCCTCCAGCAGTGGATACAGGCGCTGGACAGGCCGCAGTATCTCTCCGGCCGCTGTCTGCAGTCGCACTAGCCTTGTGGTCTTGTCAGGTCCTGGAATTATAGAAATTACTTTAGCCAGTGGCCAACCTATTCTCTTTACAGAGTCATCCTCTACAAGAACCACGTCCCCAATGCGAACGTCGACCCGCCCAAGTTCTTTCGCTCTTTGTGCGAGCTGCCCCAGATACTCCGTCCTAAACCTGCTTCGCAACTCCTCTTTCATTCTACGTCGATATTCTAGCCTCCGGCTCAAATCTACAGTTTCTAGCACATCACATTCCGGCACACCAGCTTCCTGAACATCTTGAATAAACATCGCAGGTGTGATCGCTGCTAGTTCTCTTGCGTCTTCGGAAATGTACGTGAGAGGTCTAGAATTTACGACTCGTTCAACGTCGCAAAGCACAGTTTCCATCTCCTGGTAACTCAATGTCGTCTGCTTTAGGACTTTCCTCAACAACTTTTTTACCATGCCGATCATCCTCTCCCACCAACCTCCCCACCATGCTGCTGTAGGAGGAATAAATTTCCAGGTAATTCGCTCTATGGTACAATATTCCTGAACCTGGTCCCAATTGACATGTCTGAAAGCCCTTTCTGCACCTCTAAAATTTGTCGCATTATCACAGTAGATAGTCCTAGGCCGTCCTCTTCTCGAAACAAACCTACGGAGTGCTAACAAAAAATCATCTGTGGATAACGACAAAACTATCTCCAGATGTACAGCTCTAACAACTCCACAAGTGAAGAGACAAATCCAAGCCTTCTTGTTGCCTTTCAAGTAAATCGGCCCCGCCAAGTCAACTCCAGTTATCTCGAACGCTGCTGCATCTCTAACTCGATCTATCAAAAGTGGAGGGGATGGCTGCTCAATTCTTCGTGCATCCTGCCTCTTACAAGTAACGCATCGAGAAATAACTGCTTTGACGGTTCTGCGACCTCCTAAGATCCAATATCGCTCCCTCAACAAATTCAGCAGTCCCTGAGTTCCAACATGACACTCCTTCTCATGCGCTCGACGTATGATGAGGTCTACTACAGGGTGATTCTTAGGGAGAACGATAGGATACCTGAAATCATAGCTGTCTGGTCTGTAAGAAATCTTAGTCTTCAATCTGATGACTCCATTGTAGTCCTCAAAAGGTCTCAAAGGCGAAATTTGAGGATCCCTAACTCCTTTGAAACTATCTGCCTGAATGTACTTCATCACTCGAAGTTCTGATTCCACAATCTCGTCTGTAGAGAGTGGTCCATGTTTTCTGACAAGCCATTCACAATTGCCAGCCCGTGAGTTATGAAGAAATCTATACATAGTTCCTACCATCCGAACTATCTTCTCAAAATTTGAAAAGTACCTATAGTACCAATCCTTAGCTAACGGTTCTTTGGCAGCGCTGAGAAAAGTGATACTGCTCCTACTTTTCTCTTCTACAATAGCTGCTTCGTCATAGGAAACGTCTGAAAAATTCCATGAATCCGGAGAATCTCTTAACCAACCGGGTCCCTCCCACCAGCGAGAGAGGAGCAGCCTCTTCCCCGCACATCCTCTGGAGGGTAGGTCGGCAGGATTCATGGTCCCTGGTATATGACGCCATTGCTCTGGTTTAGTCAACTGACGAATCTCTGCAACCCTATTCCAAACGAATGTAGCCCACTTGTCACCTCGCTGAATCCATGCAAGAACTGTCGCCGAATCTGTCCAAAAATACGATTCACACTCTTCCGGAAAACAGTTGACCAATGAAGCATGTAAACGAGCGCCTATGAGTGCAGCTAACAATTCGAGTCTAGGAATGGACACCTTCTTGAGTGGAGAAACCCTAGCTTTTGCCTGTATGAGCTGAACCTTTACCTTGGAATCAGTTTCTACCCTTAGGAAAACGGCTGCAGCGTAAGCGGACTCACTAGCATCGCAAAACGTGTGAATACTCCACCTAGCTACTCCTTCGACTTCCGCTATCCACCTAGGAATAGTGATTTCAGCTATCGATGGTAACTCCTTCGCCCATTTCAGAAATTCGTCTCGAACGTCTCCGTTGACTTCATCGTCCCAACCTAATTTATTCTCCCAAATCGATCTCAATAGTAACTTTGGCTGAATAGTTACTGGACAAGTGACTCCTAATGGATCAAAAACCTTATGAACAGCCGAAAGGATTGAACGCTTGGTTATCTTCTTATCTTCTAGAGGAAACTTAATGCAATCAGCACTTACTCCAAGAGTGTCTATCCTTCGATCCCATACGAGTCCTAGTACCTTACTCGTGTCACTTTCTGCTATCTGTCCAGTGTACTCCCAGCATCGTAGATCGAACTTGCCTTCTTCCATGATGTCTACGGCTTCCTTCCTGAAGTCGTTCAGCGCTTCTTCATTATCAAAACTGGAAATCAGGTTGTCCATATAAAAATTGTTCTGAAGAACATCTAATGTATTTTTAGAGTATGTTGGAATGTCTTGTTCCGAACATTCTGCCTTAACTTTGTTGAGATGGTATTGTATTGTAGCATTTAACAAGAATGGACTAGAGACTACTCCAAAAACTACTCTGCGATGACGATAGACAATCAATTTGCCTTCCTTATCTTTCCACAAAAATCGCAGAAAATCCCTATCTTCTTTCTTGAGGCTGATTTGTAAAAATGCTCTTCTAATATCCGCTACAACACCAAATTTCTTCATTCTAAACTTGTGCAGTAATGATGGAATGAGTTCTATCAAATTTACACCAGTTTCTAAACAGTCATTCAAGGAAGGAGTTTGCTTTTGATGAACTGAGGCGTCAAATACTGGTCGAATTTTAGTAGTAGCACTACTTTCCTTAAATACATGTCTATGGGGAAGATAGTGACCCCAATTAGCTACCTCAGCATCCGGCACTCTCTCTATCACACCTTCCTCAATCCACTCTTCGAAGACTTTGGCATAATCATCATAATAACCATCAATTCTCAATTTCTCTAATGTTGAATTCAGTCTCTTCAATGCTACCTCAAAATAACTAGGTAATGGGGGATGTTCTTTCCAAGGAAGTTCTACTTCATAACGTCCCTCTGAATCAACTTTGATGGTATCTGAAAACTTTTTGATTATTGCTACTTGTAATTCTGACTTAGTTTTGTGTTCTGATGGATCTGTTATTCCTATTGTTTCTAGTTTCCAAAAATCCGCAACATTCATTTCATTTGTCAACATATTTGTGACCAACATCGCCAAGCTCTCTCTTTGAGGATAGAAAGGTATTCGACCCATCATCGCCCAACCTAGCCTAGTTTGTAGTGCAACGAGCCCATTGGATAGTACTTCTACATTGCCAGTGAGTAATTGGCCTGCAACATCAGCACCGATCAGCAATTGAACGGGACTGGAACCATTGCCTACGTCCGAGAAATCTATTCCTTTGTCTCGGAAATCTTGCATACCTTGAATATGCAATGGTACATGAAGCAAATTATCACAAATAGTATCTTGATCTAAGACTTCAAAATTACAAAGGTACTCTTCATCTAGGTTAGAAAGGTGGATACGATATACCTGATGGTTGCAGCTACCTGACCTTTGTCCTCCAAATAACGAATGGACAATTACTTCTTTCCTCACTCGTTTGAGTCCGACAGCGTCTGCTACTGATTTCAAGATGTAAGACCGCTGCGCTCCTGTGTCTACGATGACTCGTAGTCGTCTCGGTGTCTTGCCTTGGAGAGTCACGATGAGTGTGGGTAGAAGAACTCCAGCAGCTTCACAATTCAGATTCGCCAATACTCGGTTGTTCTGCTTCACGTCGTTTGAGGAAGTACTACCTGGACCATGTTGGTGTTCTTTAGTCTTCTGAACCTCTCTACAAAATACAACAACGTGTCTTTTTCCACAAACAGAGCATTTAGGTTTAGACCTACAATTTTTCGCTACATGATTGGCTTTCAAGCATAAAAAACAACAATGCTTGTCCTTCACTATTTGAGTTTTCTCAGAAAACGACATTTCATCCCTAGCCCTAAAGCAATCTACGCTAGAATGTTTGCCTTCACAGAAAATGCATGGGGATGGTTTCTGAGTCGCTAAAAGACTTGATGCGGTTGATGGATTTCTATCTTCCTTTTTGACTATAGATGACTCCGTCTGTTTTGTCGGTAATTTCGGAGTTTTGCCACTAAACCCTGACCTAGCTAGCGAAATTCGATCTTCGTTTTCTACCTCAGATTTCATAAACTTCATGAGGTTCTCCAAACGTTTGGTTGGATCCTTGACTTCATCAGAGGACGAATTTCGTTGCCAAGCTCGTAGAAAATCTTCAGGCATGCATGATTCTAACATTGGACACAAAATACATGCACATTTACCTGTCGTGACGCCTAGTGTATCGAGCGATCTCAAATAACTCTCTAATTTATCGTAGAGTTGAACGAGTGAAAGTGGATGATGTTTGCTGTTCTGAATGATTAGTCCTAAAACATCCCTGATGTAAACTTCAATCAAAATGTCTTCCCTACCAAATCTGGACTTCAGTGCTTCTACTACTTTGACATAGTTCTCATCTGAAGGATGATAGCTTTCTACTATGTTCCTAGCACGTGATCCAGGTACGGTAGACTGTAGGAGTACATTGTATTTATCATCAGAATCTAGTGTCCCATCTTCATGAATACGTTTGAACTGGCTCCAGAACGGTAACCAATCCTTGAGATCACCAGAAAACTTTCTCAGCTCTATCTTTGGTAGTTTGAGTTTCCGTGCTTTGTTACTACTTCTGCTCGTACGTTCGGAATGTTTCTCTTCTCTCTCTACTTGCAAAATATCGGCTACTATGTATTTGAGAGTCTCGTACTTACTTATGAGGGCTTCTGTACTCACAACCTCACCATCTATTTCCTCGACAGTCATGTCCTCAAGGTACATTTGCTCTAGCACCTCGTTGTCCTGTGTCCTCAGAGCTTCCCAAGTTGGTTCCAGGATGTTCCAGCCAATCTTGATCCTTGCGATGTCTCGTGGTTCTGCATCCAGCAGCAAGCCAAGAGCTTCCGCCTGTCGGTTGAATGCGATCCGGGCCACTTCTCGTTTTCTTCTCAGCAGGTTCATCTTCTTGAATAGGGTTTTGTCGACCTAAATCTACTAATTCTTTGCCCTGCGTTGTGCGCCAGATGTCGTGAAAACTCCTATTCAAGTCTACTAACTTCTACTATTAACTACTATTGAATGATGAACAAAACAATTATTAAACTTTTGAAGAAAACCTATATTGTACAAATTATCACTTGGGAATATTGACTGACTGCTATTTGACTTAATTAATTTTAAACGACTGCTCCGAGTTTTCTCTCTGCCACGTCACATGTCACCTCGGTCGATTTTCATGTGTCTGGAATATGATTTTTCCCGATCATCTGATGTGGCAGTTGAAGTTGTCGAAATCTTGATTTAGGTAAAAACAGCTAATTCGACGCTGACAAATATGATCGGATTTAACACACAATTTTTGATGTAAGTACCTACAATTTTTTAAATTTACAATGATTTATTCAGGGTGTCTCACGAGTTGTCCCCCCTCCCCCCCTGCTAAAATCTTCCAGATAGTGGTAAAATTTATTTTTGTTTTAAATCGCAACGCACACCAACTATGTTTTTTCAAATGAGACCACCCATGTTTTATTGCAGATTTGGATTCTACGCAAAATTTCATGAATTTGGTATCCATTTTTGGATTTTACTGGGAATGGGGTATTTCAGTCAATTTTTAAAAAATTTTTTATCAAAAGAGTATGGCTCAGGAATGACGGTAATCGGGTCTGTTCGTCGAGAAAATGTTTTTAAAAAATCAGAGAAGCTAAGGAAAGTTGAAGATTTGAACGGTGTGACGTAGCTAGCCAACTGTGTTTGAAAAAAGTATCCATGCACGAAGAAGCGATGAAAATCTTGGAGGACCTCTTGGATACTACAAAATACTACTCACACACGCGCGCGGCATAAGTGTGTGCATTAAGGGAGGCCTGCCCTTTTTCAAACGTGTGATCTCTTTTATTAATTTGTCTACCACATGTTATAGTATCATTGGGCTTAAAGTTGGAGTATATAGGTTTTCAGGGTGCTGAATCCAAATTTGAGGTCATAAACCTGAATTTCCGACCCACCGAAATACCCCATTTTTCGAAACAGCGGCCGAAAATTAGGTGGTTTTTAATTGAAAATCGCTCTTTTTCCATCCTTATCGTCATCGGGCAGAACTTCAGCCTGTCCCTAGTTGAGAAAGGAAGAGGAAAGACAATAACATTTAGGGGTAGAGTTAGCCACCCGAACTTATTAAAATTGCGTCATAACTCGTATGGATGGAAAAAGAGCGATTTTCCCTTAAAAACCACCTAATTTTTGGCTGCCGTTTCGAAAAATTGAAAAATTCTAGAAAAATCCAAAATTGGATATCACCACTTGATTCAGCGTCGAAAATTAATGAAATAACATCCAAACAATCCAGACAACCAAAAACCAAAAAAATTGGTTGAAGGGTCTAAAATTCATGAAATTTTGCGCAGAATCCCAATCTGCTATAACAAACGCTGCAAATTATTACACAATGGTTTATTATTTTTCTATGTAGATCACTCGTCTGCAAAGCCACCAACCATCCAACATGAAGAAAAACATCGATCGCATTTCGGTCAGAATTAATTTGAACGGAGATTAGGCCTCTTTTGCGATTCACACTCGTGTTTCTGATTTATCGTAATTCCAACCCTTAAATTCTCGTAGGGATCGAACGGTTTGTCCTACAGGGCTCCGCGTGGTCTCAAAAAATTCCAAAAATTCTATACTATCTTAAATTGATGGAAAAACAATTCCTTTATATCAAAATTTTTCGAGTTAGGGCGTTTTCAAAATTTCAAAATTCATTTTTGGACCCTTAGAAGTAACCTACATTAACCAAAATCTTCGGGGCACAACTAGACCCCAAATGGATCCTACATACCAAATTTCATCAAATTCGGTCAATGCTAAGTGGGAAAAATGCCGCGTACGGCCAAATTTTTATTCGATTTTTGGATTCTACGTACCTTGAAATGTTAAACCAACAAATTTTGAGGGGGTGTTAAAAATTTTTTTTCTTGGTCGATTCCAAAGGTTCATTATTGAAAATACCTGATGAACCAAAATCTTATTTGAAAAGTTGGTGTGCGTTGCGCACGATTGCGCACTTGCGCAATGCGCACCGTGGTAATATTTTAAAATCCTTGGGAAAAATCATGAATATTAAAAAAAGAAATTTAACCACTATCTGGACGATTTTAGCAAGGGTGGTGGGGGGGGGGGAGTCGTGAGACACCCTGCGAAACCTGCGTACATTCATTGTGCCCATAATTGCGATAGCTGAGTGGGTACTCTTTGAGTAGGTAATTTACTGACTTCGTTTTTTAAAAATAATTTTTAGAATGATTGTGTGCCACACACACAAGGCTGACTACTCTATCATATAGCTAATATTTCGATTTTGTTAACCACCGTTAAAGATTTCTTTGGAAATTCGCTTAGTAATAATTCATACTATACGAGTGGGCTTTTTTAAATGTGGGTTATGGTAAGTACTCTTCTCGTTATTGATCTTCTCCGTAGTCTGAAATTTTCATTAAATGTATAAACGTTAGAAAGCACTGGTACGATGATCTTATCACGAAAATCGGATTGCCTTTGTAATTTTATATTATACATTTTGGTTTTTCACCAAGTGGTACTGCAGTGATAGAACATGTGAAAATGCTGAATAGCTGTCACCGCCCTTGAAACTACAACTTTTGTTTTTTGTTCTGTTTGCAGCTACAACACTTTTCTGAAGCCATCGTTCGTCGACATGAAAGAACAAAAAGTAACATTCGCGTAACCATTCTGATGGAGTTCAGAAATACAGACTTGTTTCCGCTAATCCCCTGAGTGTTATGCCTTGCATTTCTGTGCAATTTCGCTGTTATAAGGACGTTGAGGAATGAATTAGGTTCGTACCATCACTGTTGACGAGCATCTGCAAATACAGTTGAAAAGCAAATTCAACTTATTCTGTTGCCGTTTCTGTAACGTGTCACGTCAACTGATTGGGAAAAGGGTCAACTGTAAATTCGACCCCTTCTTTGCCGAGCTTTCGATAAATTTATTACCTCCTTCAGGTCCTATAAAACAAAAACAATATCCACCCTTAATGGCATAAACTCTAACAATCCTATGAGTTTGAAACAGCAAAATTGCGAATCATAACAACCATATGAACCATAATAATATTATAAGTGCAGATTTTACTCACTCGAAGGACGTTTTACTTAGTGAGCATAACAAGCGCCAACATGAAAAGAGATGGTGGGGACGCCACTACAAATGAACAGGTCGATAGTTTAGTTTCACAATCAGTTGACGTGGTGTGTTGTGTTAGGTTGATCTACATTAATTAGCTGTAACGGGTATGCTTAGAACTTATTCATTTGTGGTTCCAATTTTGATAGTGTTATCAAAATTGGAACATTTATTGGTTGTTGTTATCTTTTAATAATAAATAGTTATTTATTTTTTTAATTGGTCGTTTATTACACATTCTTTCCTGCTTCTTACCCGTCATTCACCTATACTTACTTATATTCTGTAGAATAAAGAACCAATAAAAAAACGCTGCAAATTATTACACAATGGTTTATTATTTTTCTATATAGATCACTCATCTGCAAAGCCACCAACAATCCAACATGAAGAAAAACATCGATCGCATTTCGGAGAGCTAAAATTAGCGCAGAGGCTCTTATCAATACGGAAGCTATGATTTTCGTAAGGAACTATCTACATAAAAACCCAAATAATCCCTGAAAATGTATAATTTATTTAAAAATTTATAATTAATAACTCACGTTTGCGCATGGGCAATGGCTATCACTGATAGACTTTGGAGGGCAAAACTATACGAAGTTATTGTCCGAGATCTACGAAATTTTCAGGAATTGTTGGGTTTGGGGTGTAGATGGTCCCCTATGAAAATAATTTCCCCCGGACTGATAGCCACTGCGCACGTGCAATTCCTCGTAACAGCCCTAACTTCTACATTTTTCATCCGAATTCGATAAAAATTTCAGGGATTGCGTGGTTTGGCTTGTAGATGGTCCCCTACGAAGGTACCTAGAGATTGATGTTTTGAGATTAGCTATCATGCATCGGATCATCTATACAACCGGGTTATGGATACGAGGAAGCTACGTGCCACACTCACTTCTAATGTAAAATAACGGAAAAAAACAGAATCACGTTTAAAAAATTGAGAAAGGCTCCAATTGGTCAATACATAATGAGTTCTAATTACACCTATTTACGCTGTCCTCTTTCACGTGGTAATTATGAGGTTACTTTGTGGGGTGAGCCTAGGCAGAACATTTTGCCCGTCTACTTTATCTTGAATGGTAAGAATAGCCTACTTCTTATCGCATTTGCCATTTTATTATTTTCTAACTGCTCCGCTGATATCGTTTGAGTAAACATGGTTTATTTAACCACCAGGGACTTGAGTATGAAAAGGAATGGATTTTCAAGATAATACGCCTCTATCTCCGCAACAAGTAGCTCAAATGCCGATATTTCATGTTGGTAAGTATTTGCTTAAACCTACTCGTACCTACTGAAATCTTGGGATAATGTTGATTTAGTCTACTTCATATCTTTTGTTCAAACAAACTATTATTTAGATGAAAAAGAAGTGACGTCCTTCTTACTCTGAATCTACCGTGATACAGATTTTATTGGCATTTGAGAATTTATATTTATTCTCTACTTGATATAGAGTTGGAAATATTCTTATGGAATAATCAGCTCGTATTTCTACCCAAGGATTCAAAAAATATAATTTAATGTTATTAATTAAATAAGTATAATGTAGATATGAATTGGGTATGGTTCAATAACAAAACGGAGTGTGGTTTATATCGATTAACTCTTTAATCGTATTTAGGTCCGAAATGAAATGAGTATGGATTTTGGGTATCAAGGGAAACCGCAAAATATTAAAATGCGTAGAGAGATCACTTACCAGGAGCAAGGCAGGAAAGTGACTGAATGCCGAGCTCGTTCCAAGTCCAGGAGAGTAGCGACGCCTCCTCAGGCCTATTCTACTTGCTCCTAGTTTTCGTTCATTTCTGAATGAAATTTTGTAACCTTTTATGTTTTTACGGTAGATTTAAAAAAAAATTTAAATGTACAAACTTTATTGTTGAAAGAAACATTACAGTTCACATCAAAGTTGAGTGCAGTAGGACAATATTCATCTTAATTTACTTTTAATGAGGCCCATGAACTACTTCTAACCACATTATTTTCAGTTATAAGTTGAAACTAGTTTATAACACTAAAATTACCATAACGACCTTAATATACCGTAAAAGTGTAAAAATAAGGACACCGTTGGAAAGGACGTCAAATTTCTCATCTTTCTAGAGCCTACAAATAAATATTTGTGGGGGTCCTGATGGGTGAAAAATCAAGTCGTAGAGTAATTTTTGTTGAATTGACAAAATTCCTTTTTTGCTACCAAGGTTCGAGGAAGCTTTATTTCCACTTTTCATGTAGTGCAGCAGTGTCCTCGGACTCATGGGGGGCTCTACATGATGCGTCGCCAAGCAGATAGCAGGTGCTTTGTCATCTAGCGGCTGGGGTGTTGAGAGGGAGAGATTGTATCTCATGCCAAGTGACCGGGATAAGAAGCCCGACATCGTAGCCGTCAAGCCTGGCAGGTCTTGCATTATCCTGGATGTCCGAGTCGTCAATGGCAGCTTGGACATGGAGCAGACTTGGCGGGCTGGAATCTTTGTTAAGGTGCTCGTCCACTAGGTCGACAGTGCGCGACGCTAAATTCCTGTGGTTCGTCCAATATGGAAGCACCTTAATGGGCAAAATACAAAATTATCGTTCGATTTCGATAAAATTTTCAGAGATTGTAAGGATTTATACTATAGATGGCGCAGTGTTCTTCCTCCTCACGAGTGAGATGGGTTGGAGATTGGATTTGGGCTGGGTTGAGGCCCACGTCGGAATCAGGGGAAACGAGGAGGTGGATGGGAGGGCCAAGAGTGCAGCTGCTGATGTCTCGATTCCAGTCGTTTTCGAGCTCAAGCCTCGTTCAGTACTTAGATCTCAGTTAAGAGCGGACAGCAATACTGCCGTCCAAAGGAAGAACGTCCTAAGTCCATTTTTTCACTTTTTGAGATAGGGACATGATCTTGTAGAGCTCGATCAGACGCATCTTTTGAGCTAGGTTAGAACGTCGTAAGTCGATGGGAAAGTAGAGAAAAATCACTTTGTCCTAAGTCCATTTCCCGAGTTTTGCTAGTCATCCCAGGCTAAAATGTCCTAAGTAAGGCGTACTAGGCTAAAATGTCCTTAGAGGAAAAAAATTCATGGACATAGGACAGTCTAGTTTAGTAGAAGTGGACCATAGGACGCTAAAGCTTTGTACGAATCATTTAGTTCTGTGACCTGGACTTGCTTAAACAGTCCTAGTTTTGAAGAAAAACAGTACCTACCTACGTTGTTCACTCGATGATGTCAGTTTAGCGACAGTTAGTAGCACTGCTTCAGTCACTCTCAGCGGTAACAACACAGCAACGTTTTCTGATCTCTGTGTAGCATTCGATTGAGACTGAACAGATAGACTTTAAATAAAACGAAGAACTGTGATTTTCTAGTTATCTACAGTCAAAACAAGAGTTTATTCCTAATATCCAATGAATATATTATACTGCATTTCAATTGTGTAATTAATGAAACTTTTTGAAAATAAAAATTTGGTTTTGGAGCTAATACTGATTTTGCTTCCGAGTCTACCAAGGTAGGTTTTCACTTTTCAAGGATGAAAAAAAAAAGTTCTCCAAAATCAAAATTTTCACTCGCGTTTTGCGTTTTAGAACTTTCTGAACAATTTTGGTTCCGTGTCTGTGTGTCTGTCTGTCTGTCTGTCATGAATTCCTTGTAACGCGCATAACTATACGAAGTTATTGTCCGATTTCGATGAAATTTTCAGGGATTGTGCGGGTTGGTGTGTAGACGGACCCCTATGAAAATCATCATCCCCGGACTGATAGAAGAGACTGCGCATGCGCAAACGTGAATTCCTTGTAGCGGCCACAACTTCTACATTTTTCATCCGATTTCAATGAAATTTTCAGGGATGTTACAGATTAGTATTTAGATGGTCCCCTATGAAAATCACCACCTCCGGACTGATAGTAGCCATTGCGCATGCGCAAACGTGAATTCCTTGTAGCGGCCATAACGTCCACATTTTCAACCCGATTTCTATGAAATTTTCAGGGATGTTACAGATTAGTATTTAGATGGTCCCCTATGAAAATCACCACCTCCGGACGGATAGTAGCCATTGCGCATGCGCAAACGTGAATTCCTTGTAGCGGCCATAACTTCTACATTTTCCATCCGATTTCAATGAAATTTTCAGTGATGTTATAGATTAGTATTTAGATGGTCCCCTATGAAAATCATCATCCCCGGACTGATAAAAGCGACTGCGCATTTTTTTGATTTAATCACATACACCTACTCACTTAATTTTTCATCCGAAGTTGATGAAATTCTCTAGGATTGTCCAGATTAGCGTGTAGATGGTCCCCTATGAGGGTAGTGTAAGGTACTTAGAGATTGGTGTTTTGAGATTAACTACTACCTTTGCATTGGATCATCTATACAATCGGGTTATGGATACGAGGAAGCTATGTGCCACACCCACTTGTTTTATGTTTATTTCAATAACCCATTATCATTATATTAAAAATTATCACTCAAAATGTTTATCTCAGAAACCCAAAACTCAAAAATGTTTATTTCAGAAACCCATTATCATTATAAAAAAATTATCACTCAAAATACCACGGACTTAGGACATTTTAGCCTTGCATCAAGCAGAGTCAAGCTGTCCTAAGTCCTAGGTTGCTAGGCTAAAGAGTCCTATGTCCTTCCGTTGGGCATAAATGACCCAATAATTACCCTAATCATACTATTTCTGTGCTTGTCAATGGAGTACAAAATAAAGGAACAAATTTGTGAGTGCTTCGTGAAAAAAAAATTTTTTCATCTGCAACGAGACCAATGGCGCAGGCAACTTCACAAAACCTCGTTTTTCTCGAAATGCAAAAAATGGACTTAGGACGTTCTTCCTTTGGACGGCAGAATAGATGCTGGGGGAGTATGTGGATAGCGACTGAGGACGGGAGCCATGCGAAGAGGTTCTTTCTCAATGTTGAGTCTCGTTTTAAAGTGAATCTCGCGGTATCCTGGAAGCTAACTCAACTCCTCTCCGGACATGGGAAAAACCGGGCTTACCTCAAACGTTTCCAGATAGTGGATGACGACGGCTGTCAGTGCCAAATGAGGGTTCCCCAGACCTGGGATCACATCTTATTCGAATGCCCAAAGTATGATAGAAACCGTGCGAGGCTGGAGCGGAAGATTATGCTGTCAGGAGGACGCTGGCCTACCCCATTTCAGGAGCTGCTGCGGGATTTTCGGGAGGATTTATTATGTTACCTGGAATCCATAGATTTTAGTGTTTTGTGAATGTTTTTATGAGTGTTATTTTTATTTTGTTTTTGTACTTTTTGCTCATTGTTGACTAATTTTACTACTTATTTGTCATTTTATTCTTTTTATGAACTTGACATTACCTGTGGTGTACACCTGTAGTCATATAGAGAGCAAGTGTGTTTGTGATTTGAAAATTAAAAAAAAAACTATAGATGGTCCCCTATGAGAATCAACATCCCCGGATCAATACACGTACGTGAAATCCATCCAACAGCCATAACTTCTACATTATGGTTTATTATTTTCAATAATGAACCTTTGGAATCGACCAAGAAAAAAAAATTCGTAACCCCCCCCCCCCCCCAAAATTTGTTGGTTTAGGTTAGTTTCAAGGTACGTAGAATCCAAAAATCGATTAATAATTTGGCCTTCCGTCCGCCGTACGCGGCACTTTCCCCACTTAGCATTGACCGATTTTGATGAAATTTGGTATGTAGGCTCCATTTGGGGTCTAGTTGTGCCCCGAAGATTTTGTTTGATGTAGGTCACTTCTAAGGGTTGAAAAATGAATTTTGAAATTTTGAAAACGCCCTAACTCAAAAATTTTGATATAAAGGTGTTGTTTTTCCATCAATTTCAGACAGTAGAGAATTTTTAGAGTTTTTGGATACCACGCGGAGCCCTGTAGGACAAACCGTTCGCTCCCTACGAAAATTTAAAGGTTGGACGTACGATAAATCAGAAACACGAGTGTGAATCGCAAAAGAGGCCTAATATCCGTTCAAATGTTAGCTGACCGAAATGCGATCGATGTTTTTCTTCATGTTGGATGGTTGGTGGCTTTGCAGACGAGTGATCTATATAGAAAAATAATAAATCATTGTGTAATAATTTGCAACGTTTTCATACGAACTTGATGCAATTTCCAGGGATTATTCATATTGGCGTGTAGATGGTCCCCTATGAATGGGGAGGATGGTCCCCTACGAATGGGAAGGTGGTTCCCTATGAATAAATGGTCGCCAATTCATAGAGGACCACCTTCCTATTCGTAGGGGACCATCTTACCAATTCATAGGGGACCACCTTCCTATTCGTAGTGGACTATCCTCCCAAATCATAGGGGATCATCTACTTTATGGTATTAGGTACTTTACGGAAATATATTGTTTATTGTGGGAAAGGATTAGGTAATTTGATTTGGTTTGGAAAAGGATTAATTTGACTTGGAAATGTTCATCACCACACAGAAATATTGATCACATTCAGAAATTGAAATGGAAAATCATGAAATTGTTTTGGAAAAATCTGAATTTGACACGGAAAGTTCCGAAATTGAATTGGAACGTTCTGAAACTGGATTGGAAAATTCTGAATTTGGTTTGGAAATTTCCGAAATTGGCTTGGAAAATTCCGAATTAGACTTGGAAATACTGCATACAATCGGGCTATGGATACGAGGAAGCTATGTGCCACACCCACTTGTCGTTGTTTTTGAAGAATATGTATTCTGGGGTCGCACTACTTTCCTTTCCACCTGTGAGGGTAGAAAAATATGGTTTACCGACGGGATAAAAGCGGACACTGGAGGGGCTCTCAGTTCCATTAACCAGCTTTGCCCTCCGCGGAGCGCCCCTCCTAATGGAATCAACCTTCGAAACAGGAAGCGGCGCCGCGCGAATAATTAACGCCCGGTTCCCCGGCGGCGCTGACGCCCCCGAAACGACGTTAACCGGTTGAAGGCGCCGCCCCGACGGCGTATTGAAGGCGGCGAAGCGAGTGATGGGAAACGGCTTTGGGTTGTATGGCGGCGCCGCGGCCCCGAGATGGGTGAAACAGTGAGCAACCAGCCGTGGGATTGTCGGGGTAAATACGCTTCGCGCTCAATTTCACCACTTCCCCATTTGTTGGCTCCGCCCAGCGACGAGCCCCTCCCGTTTTCCCATCTACCTACATTGTCAATTTACAACACAGATTGCTTCAAGCTCCTTGTTTGATGGGATAGCTGCTGGAAAATTCAGTTTGTTGAAGATAAAAACCAGCTCCGCTTCCTTTCCCTTCGAAATTTTCTTCTAATTCAATTTGACCGTCAGATGGAAACAGGAATCGAGTTACTTTCCCATTATTTATCCTCTTTTTTTACACATTTTTCGTCCACCAAAAAAGAAAGCATTTTCTCAATATTTTTGGCAGTTTACGATAGAGTTTATCCAATTTTGGTAGCCTCGAAGTTCTTGTACAAGTAACTTTAGGTACAAGTAAGTCAACAGCGGTATTATTTTCAATATCATTGGGTCAGCAGGCTACGATACCGTCCGAACTCCTGAGGTATTCAAAACGCTGCAAATTATTACACAAAGGCTTATATTTCTGTGAAGATCACTCGCCTGCAAAGAACACAGCTTTGCCGTTGTTACCACCAACCATATTTTCACTTCACAATCAAGTTTATTTGGGAGAAATGAAAGCTTCACACTCAATTCGAAGAAATACGAAGTTGTGGGTTCTACAAATTCAATACTATTACAATTTGGTAAAAAAACTACCTTTATTTCGAGGTTTTTCGATCTAGGGTGTTTTGAAAATTACAATCCCTAATTTTCACGCCTTAGAATTGAACTGAACACTAAAGAATTGAACACTAAGCTTCGGGGCACAACTAGACCCAAATGGAGCCCATACACCAAATTTCATCAAAATCGGATCATAGTAAATAATTAAGTCCATAAGGTGGACGGGCAGGAAGATTTATTTTGCTTTATTATTTCCAATGATGAACCTTAGGAATCGACCAAGAAAACATTTTTTCTAACCCCCCCCCCCCCTTAAAGTTTGTTGGTTTACGTTTCAAAGTACGTAGAATCCAAAAATCGAATAATAATTTGGCCGTCCGACCGCCGTGGGCGGCACTTTCCCCACTTAGCACCGATTTTGATGAAATTTGGTATGTAGGCTCCATTTGGGGTCTAGTTGTGCCCCGATGATTTTGGTTGATGTAGGTCACTTCTAAGGGCTCAAAAATGAATTTTCAAATTTTGAAAACGCCCTAACTCAAAAAATTTTGATATAAAGGTATTGTTTTTCCAAGAGCGTTTCAATGAAATTTTCAGGGATGTTACAGATTAGTGTTTAGATGGTCCCCTATGAAAATCACCACTTTCGGACTGATCGTTTTTACTTTTTTTTTACTATGCATCGGATCATCTATACAATAGGGTTATGGATACGAGGAAGCTATGTGCTACACCCACTTTGCAGACGTTTTTCGTGCAACAAACAGGACGAGAATTTTTTGGGCGTTAAAAATTAATAAATATGCGTTAATTATTTGAAAAAATTGGATGACCTTCCCCTTATAAGAAAAAGTCAATATTCGGCTACAATCATGGAAAAAGACCTGTCAGTTCTGATGCGAGTTTTCACGTTTCTTTCGGATTGCGAGTTCCGTAGGGTTAAGCCGATCTTGAATTCTGCCAGCGAACTATGTAATGCTTTCTGCTATGAACCCAAATTCAACCTCGTTTTTAGCGGGAGAAAGTAACTGTGTGCCTTGAGACGACTTTTCTTCTCATTCTCCTGTTTGTACGGCCTACATTTCTCTCTTCAATGGGCTGCCTCTCCCTTGAAGTTGGGCTATGAGCGGATATTCCTTAGGAAAATAATCTTTGATGATTCCATTGAGGCCTCGAAGAACCCTGTCAACAGAAACTGAAGCAAACTCGAGTGGTTGACGTTGCCAAAATGATATCACAACAACGCGGTATTGTAGCTCTCTTGATGAAACCACCCTCATTCTATTTGTGCAGGTCGTGTTTTTGTTCAATTTCTTCCATTCACGTACTATTGCATTGGATCCAATGCTTGAAGGTACCTAGGTCAACTCTTGGAAAATCTCTTGTTTAGGTGAAATACGCAGTAGGTGAAGAAAAATCACGTCGTAAGAAAAGAAAAAGTTATTATTGAGAAAGCTAGCTTAAATGAAAGATAATAATAAGACACACAACAGAGTCGACGCTGGCGGTTTTATCAAAATGGAAAGAAGCGGAGGGACCAATTTATGCGGCATTGTCACTACTGTTGGGGTAGATAGAGGGCAAGTAATAGGATCCTGGAGTGGGGGAAGCGAAGAATAACGGCGGAGAAGAAAACGTTTATCGTAACCGAAGGAAAAGTATAAAGCAGCGAGGAAAGAGAGAAGATTCTGAAGAGAATAAGAGAGAAAATGGAGGATGAAATGAAGGGAGAGGAACATAGAGAAGATTAACCGTAGTACGAGAGGAGTTGTTGATAAAAGCAACTAAACCTTAATTTCCCACTTGTTCAAATATTTATTTATTCATCTTTTTTTTTACAGTTGAGTTGATTGAAATTGCTACTTACTTGATGAAATTTTTTAGGTTTTCCAACTCAATTTTTCAATTAAAAAATTAACGGTATGCTCCATAACGAACAATGAAAGGAAAAAAGTAACGGCACAAGGGATGATCCCCAAACCGTTTTATTAAGGTCAGTTGAACAAAGAGTAATTATCAGTAATAAAACACTGCAAATTATTACACAATGGTTTATTATTTTTCTATATAGATCGCTCGTCTACAAAATCACCAACCGTCCAATATGAAGAAAAAAAAAAAAAATCAAAATCACTAACCATTGATCGCATTTCGGTCAGCTCTAATTTGAATGGAGATTAGGCCTCTTTTGCGATTCACATTCGTGTTTTGATTTATAAATATATTTATATATATATATATATATATATATTTCAATATAAACCCTTACATTTTCGTAGGGAGCGAACGGTTTGTCCTACAGAGCTCCGCGTGGTCTCAAAAAATTCTAAAAATTCTATAGAATCTTAAATTGAAGGAAAAACAGTACCTTTATATCAAAATTTTTTGAGTTAGGGCGTTTTCAAAATTTCAAAATTGATTTTGGAACCCTTAGAAGTGACCAACATCAACCAAAAGCTTCGGGGCACAACTAGACCCCAAATGGAGCCTACATACCAAATTTCATCAAAATCGGTCAATGCTAAGTGGCAAAAGTGCCGCGTACGGCGGACGGCGTACGGCGGACGGCGTACGGCGGACGGCGGACGGACGGCCAAATTTTTATTCGATTTTTGGATTCTACGTACCTTGAAACGTAAACCATCAAATTTTGAGGGGGTGTTAAAAAATTTTTTTTCTTGGTCGATTCCAAAGGTTCATTATTGAAAATAATAAACCAAAAATTGACAAAACTGCTATGCAGTAGAGTAAAAATGTACATTGATTATATACTTACATAATATGTATTATATATTTTTTGTTCTTTTAAATTTAAGTACCTACTTGTAGTTTATAACTTATTCAATTTAATTATAAATAATTTTGCAGGCTGATGAAGGCAACGTTGTATTTGCCGAAACATGTACCAAACGACAATAATAAATTGAATAATAGACTCCAAAAACTACATTGAAAACATGGTCACTCCATTCACCCATCAACGTGTTTTTTTTTTTTTTTGAGGATTTATTTCTTCAAAAAAAATCAGGTGTATTTTGACTGAATAGCTGGTTTTGATCCGATGGTCTTAACAATGTAGGGTTAATGCACGCGTTGAAGAGAAACGGGATTCATAAAAAGCTAATCAGGCTAATCGAAATTACCCTTCAGGATTCCAGCTATAACTTCGAGGGTTATGGTTGGTGACCGCCGCGGGGAACCCTTTGAGGTAAGCTTGGGCGTCAAACAGGGAGATTCGCTGTCAGCCACACTGTTCAACCTGGCTCTGCATGAGGCTGACAAGAATGCAGATAGAGGGGAACAATTGTCGAGAGAACATGGCAGATTCTGGCTTATGCCGATGACATTGCTATATTGGGGCGATGTCCTGTATCGTGATTATTATAAACTAGCTGAAAAGCCTACTAAAAGTAGGCAAAACGCTTCTTCCGGCTCTTCCCGCATCCCACTCCCTCCGGCTCCTCCCGCCTCCGATTCCCCCCCCCTCCCGCCCCTCCGACTCGTCCCACCTCCCAAGACCCCTCCGTGCATACGTACGTACGTACGTACGTACGTACGGTTGGCGTTTTATTATATTAGATTAGCCTAGCGAGAAAATAACTCGACCAATTCTCGAAACACGAATGAATGTTTTATTAGAAATACGTAAACATTTTTGGTATCCTTGATAACAATATGATTGTCTGTATGTGCAACCACTACAGGAGTCCCCTTCATATTTCTGCGAGATAGGCTGGTTTCAATCTATCAATTGATACCGTCTGGACACCGGCTGCAGTCTCTACGTCGAAGTTATTCTCTCGAGCCCTGACCACCCTGAATGGACCCTCATACGGGTCCTTGGCCTATCCACTCTCAAAAACACGCACTTGGCCGTTGCTAGGTCCTTGGGTACATAGACCCTCAATGACTGATTTCTAGTTGGTGGCATTACCTGCCTACCGACATGTGCCTTGAGCAATCTTGCGTAGGTGGCGGGGTCTGTATTGCCAGCGTCCTGAAAAAAATCTCCTGAAAGTCTTATCGAGGATCCATAGACCAAATCGGCCGAAGAAGCTCCAAAATCCTCGTGCACTGTGGTCCTTAGTCCCAGAAGGATTCTCGGGAGACTATTGACCCAGCTCTTGTTGTTGAGGCATCTTACTCTTTCTTTGAGGGTTCGATGCCATCTCTCCAACAGTCCATCTGCTTGTGGGTGGTAGGCTGTCGTGTGAATTCGTTGCGTCCCCATCTTCGCCCACAATTCTGACATCAGTTGGCTCTCAAATTGTGGTCCCTGGTCAGTAGTTACAGTGAGGGGTCACCGTACAGAGGGATCCAGTTCTCTAGCACTAAAGCTGAGAAGTATCAGCGACTGCAAACGCTTCTGGCCAGCGAGTGAACCTGTCTATAAATGTGACACAAAAACGCTTTCCTCGTGCAGGTGGATAGGGCTCTACGATGTCAAAACCCCTGCAGGAGGCTTTTGGGGTTTTGCATGAAGGGGGAAAGCCAATGGGTCTGCGAATAAATGAAAGCAAAACTAAATAGTTCAAGATATCTCCCCCGAGCCGTGTCCGGCGGGTGCCCAGAAGGGTGACGTTTGGTTCTTATACGAGTAAGTTCGATGAAGTCAGGTCCTTCACCTATCTGGGGAGCTTGGTCACGAATAAAAACCAACTACAGGATGAGATATGCTCACGAATAATGGCAGGCAGCCGAGCATTTTATGCCAATATAAAACTCTTCAAGAGCCGTGTGATCTCCAGATCAACGAAGATGAGGCTATATAGATCCCTGGTGCGGCCCATGGTTTGTTATGGATCGGAGGCTTGGACCATGCGGGCTGAGGATGAGGCTAGACTGCGGATATTTGAGAGAAGGATTATAAGAAGGATCTATGGAGCGGTCAGAGAGGGCCAAGAGCAAGGCAGAATGCAGAAATTGATGAATTATTAAAACATAAAGACATAGTCCGATTCATCAAAGCTTCTTCTTTAGGTGCCCTGTCCGTGACGAACGTTGGCGATCATCTGTCGCAATCTTTATTTATCTTCGGCCTTTCTGAATAAAGATGTGGTGGTCTCCCCAAACCACTGGCGAAGGTTATTCAGCCATGAAACCCTTCTGCGACCAGGCTCGCGTCTCCCATTTATCCGTCCCTGCAATATATTCTGCAGCAAGAGGTATTTCTCATTTCTAATTAGGTGACCAAAATACTGGAGTTTTCGTCGCGTCACGCAGTTCATAACCTCACACTCTTTATTCATTCTCTGGAGGATTGCTGCATTGGTCACTCGATCAAACCATGGAACCTTCAAAATCCTTCTATAGGCCCACATTTCAAAGGCCTCAAGTTTGTGGCTAAGAGCACCCGTAAGCGCCCATGTCTCCACGCCATACAGCAAGACAGAGAACACATAGCAGCGGAGAATGCGGACTCTCAAATCAAGTCGTAGTTGTCTACTAGCCAACACCTTACTCATGCCACAGACCGCCCCTGCCCATTCGGCTTCGAATTTCAGTAACATTATTACCCTCTTCGGAAACAATTGTGCCTAGGTATTTGAAGGTTGAGACTTGGGTTACATGCTTGTTATCAGCAATCAAGTGCTGTCCTGACACGTTCCTTTTAGATATAATCATCGACTTTGTTTTTGTCAGGTTTAAAGCAAGACCCATGTCGATGCTTCTTTTATTGACAGCGTTGACTAGGTTTCATCAAAGCTGGGCGCATCCGATGACTGGGACATGTCGACCGCATGCCAGTGGAGGCCTGCCCGAGAATGATGCTGCGAGCTAGGATGGAAACTAGAAGACGAAGAGGTCGTCCTTGGAGTCGCTGGCTTGATGATGTCTTGAAGGACCTCCGGGTGGTGGGATTGCGGAGGTCTCAGGCGGGTGACCGTACCCGGTGGCGGAAGGGAGTTCGGGAAGCCAGGGGCCACATTGGCCTGTAGTGCTGTAGATTGTAGATTGTGAATGAATCCGCGGATCAGGGTGATGGGAACCCAAAGCACTGAAGTCTGGTGGTTTATTGTGCTACTCCGCGGATTCTGTTCCTAGTCAAAGAGTCCTAGCCCTTTGGTAAGGGCCAGTACTAGCGCCAGCCTGTAGTGCTGGTAGTTAGTTATTCACCTGGTTTTGATCGGGATGTTTGTGATATTTCTTAATTCGATGAAAACTTTTTTATTTTATTTTTATTAACATCTGAGCTTTTGACTGTTAAGCCATTAAACTTCTGGCGGCTCAGTGTAGTTTTGCCAATTTCTGGCGTTCATTTAATATGTCAGGTGTTCTGACGTCTGTCAATTTGGAGCATCTTGGCAGATGGTCTCCGTCCATTTCTTCAGCAGAGGGGGCTCATAGGGGAGTCGACCACATCAATGCGGTGAAGGTGTTTTTGGAGGAAGTCATGTCCCGATGCCTTCGAGCCCTGAAGAAGGTAATACATTAACCAAAAGCTGGGCGAAGAAGGAGTTTATCATTCTGTAGACCCCATTCCTAATCCGTTTGACGTACTCTATGCACTGTTTAATTGAATTTTGAAAGTGAAATTTTTCATATTTAAAAAAATACATTATTTAAAAAACCTCCTGGTAGCTCAAGTGAAAATCCGTGGCATCTGAAGGAGGAATCAAAAGTAGGTTTGGCGTGTTTAGTATTACACGTCTACCTGACGTCTTCTTACTCTGAATAAAATTTGAATCTCCTATCGAAGAACACCCACTAAAATGGCTACCATGAGATGGAACCTTTTCAAAACGCGTTCCCTTTTTCGCGCCTTTCACTCGTGTTCGCGCCCATGAATACGCGATATGTATACTCTCGCTGAATAGAGAACTTACCCTCACACTCGGGGACGGAAAAAGATGTAGAAATGTAAACCAACAAAAGCACTTGTTCCACACGTTCCCTTTTGAGGGAAAAAAGAGTATTTCCCGTGTTCCGCGGTGGAGTTGGTATTAGAATGCAGTCGGTTGGAGATTTCTTCCCCCTCGGCCGTGACATCGTCGGCATGACAAAGCCGGAAGAAGTGGTGGTGAGGCCGGGAGAGGCCTTTGTGCGGCCGCATGTGTCTATGGCGCGCTGGGGGAGGACTGCACTAGCGCGAAAAACGTTTCCCTTTTCCCAAAACGAACGAAGCATTCGGGGAATTATTCGCGGCACGTTCGAATTTTCCTTCCACGGAGACTTTGATGGGAGAGGGTGACAATCCCGAACACAAAAGGGTTGGAATAAAGAAGCGGCGCAGTAGAGGGGTTATTTCTTCCTAGTGGTGTTTATCCTAGAAATGTTTCGTTCTGGGATTTTTCGTCGCCGCTACAAACGTTCCAGCGACACAAGAGTAACTGCAACAATGAGGAATTTAACCATGTCGGAATTTCCAATTTCTGACCCCAAAATCGGATTCAGCACCTACGGCAAACTTTCAGCCCGTACTTGGGTCATTTCAAAATTTGGGGTTATTTTGTCCTCGAACTTTTCCATAAATTATTGTTGAAGTTTTTATGTTTTTTCTCTCGTAAACGTCCTTTGTTTTAGCCACTGAGGCAGAGCCTGAAGTGGGCGCACACTTTATCAAGTAGTTTCAAATTTATAGAATTTTGAATTTTTTTTCCATAATTTCGACTTTGTAGGGAGAGAGAAAACCAAGTGTGAGTTGAACTCATGAAACCTTTTTATTCCTTCAAAATACGAGAATCTTAGTTTAGGAGTCTCTTTTACTTATCGCAATCACAGTCCGAAGCTATAATCTAGGTACATCAGAATTATCAGATTCTTCAAGTCTCTCAATCAGTCTAATCTTTCGTAAAATGTGGGTTAATGAAAAGTCAGAATTATATGACCCAGCGGTGTAAATAGTTCAGGTAACTCTTAAAAATGTAAACGGCTTTGAAAAAAAAAAACTTCTCTCCCTGCAATTCCATCTCTCTTCCTACAAACCAGCCTCTTTCCAGAAGTTGTAGGTAGAGAGGTTGTAGGGAGAGAGGTTGTAGGGAGAGAGATTTGTGAGGTTATCACTCTCTACTGGCCTAACCATTATTGATTCTGAATGTTAGAAAAAATACGTAACACTATGGCATTCATAATTGTAATTTGAGTTTAATTAAACTTAGTTGAACACTTACCCTGATGAGTGAGGTGGTTGTAGGGAGAGAGAAAGTATTTACCTACTCTCAAAGCTTCAACACTTCACAACATAACCCACACAACTGGGAGCTTGGAAATTCATCAAACTTCAGTAGCTTCGGAAGCCATCTTGCAGCAGTGTTCACTTTTGTTTTTCATGACACAAAATAATCGTTTTCCAGGAGTGGGCAGGCATTTCAAAAAAATTGTAGGGAAAGAGAATAAAACCTTGTGACAGCATCAAAACATAGCAAAAACCCTTCCAATTCATGGAATTTTCGTTCGTTTCTAATTTATTCCTGAAGAGGAGAGTATCCTGGACCAATAACGTTTTTTACTTAAATTAAAATATGAATATAGAGTTCTCCAAAAATTTTCAAAGTTCCCAACCTACCCTCTGTGACAGGTGTAGGGAGAGAGAATTGGGGTCATTAATGATTTTGAATTATCTGAGTTAATTGATTAGTGAAATTCATTCTATGTGATCTTTGTAGACACCAACCTGCTGTATCTCCCTGAAAAAATTCTGAATTTCCAAGACAAATAGAGTGTTCACAAAAGCTGCGTGACAAGAAATAACCCTAAATTTTGAAATGACCCACTTCCTAATTTACGAATAATCGAAACAATGTAGAAATGTGAACGTTTAAAAAAACCCGGGAGGATGACGTCAACCAGCAATAGTTCATGTACAGCCGCTTGAAGCGCTGAGATCGTGAAATCTCTCTCACCATCTCACCAGTCCTCGGAGGCAACATTTCACAAAACCAGTAAAGATCGAAATCGAAGAACTGGAGAGAAAAAACGTCTGCCTAGTGGGTGTGGCACTTAGCTTCCTCGTATCCATAACCCGATTGTATAGATGATCCACTGCCTAGTATTTATTGTCAAAAATCAATCTTTAAGTACCTTCCACTATCACAACGATAAATTTGCACAATCTCTGAATATTGTTGGAAAATCTAGAAGTTATGGCTGTTACGAGGATTTCACGTTTGCGCATGGTCACAAAATACTTTCAATTTGGAGGCCATGATATTCATAGGGGACCCTCTACACCCCAACCCGCACAATGCCTGGTACATAGAAGGTAGTTGACTATTCTCTCGCATGTTTGGTTAAGTTGTTTCATTTACTCTTTGGGGACAAATAATATGTTAGGAACATGAGTGTGAATAGCACATGAACTTTCGATGACGGGAGTGAGTCAAATTTCAAATGATCAAAAGGGATCTTTTTCCTTTACCTGAATAGAACTTTGTGTCACTTGAGCTTTCTTCACAACCAAGGGTCAAATTTTGTATTAAAAACACCCACAACTTTGGGATGTTTTGCTTTTAGGTACTTTCTATCAAGATGAAATTGATTGTCATCCTTGCGCGGTAATACTGTCGATAGGTTCTGTTAATCTGGAAAAGCCGTCTTTACCCAGTGTGATCATTACATTATTAAGAAAAATAATGAACGAGTGAGTGATAATTTGCTGCGTTTTTATGAAAGAAGACGCCACCCTTCAATAAAAAGAAAAAAGTAAGGTATACCTTACTATTCTATTTTAGTCACTTCTAAGGATTTAAAAATAAGGGATGAAAATTTCAAAACAGCCTAGCTCAAAATCTTTAAGTAAAAGTGTATTGTTTTTTGTTATCAATTTAATTAAGTATTGAATTTTTAGAATCGAAAAAGACAATCCAGTGCTCTGCACTACCATCCGTTTGCTCCCCATGGAACGGGTTGGAGTTATGATTAGAAACACGAGTGTGAATCGTCAAACTTAATCTCCGTTCAAATTATAGCTGACCAAAATGCGATCGTTGATGGCTTTTGGTTTATTATTTTCAATAATGAATCTTTGGAATCGAACAAGAAATTTTTTTTTACCAAAAGAAAAAAAAAAAAAATTTAACAGAAATAAAAAATTTTTCGTCCGTCACTTAACATTGACCGATTTTGGTATGTAGGCTGAAAAATAATGTAGGTTGAAAAATAAGGGTTGAAGTTTTGAAAACGCCTTAACTCAAAAAATATTTATATAAAGGTATTGTTTTTCCATCAATTTAAGACAGTATAGAATGTTTAGAATTTTTTGAGACCACGCGGAGCCCTGTAGGACAAATCGTTCGTTCCCTACGAGAATTTAAGGGTTGAACGTACGATAAATCAGAAACACGAGTGTGAATCGCAAAAGAGGCCTAATCTCCGTTCAAATTTTAGCTGACCGAAGTACGATCGATGTTTTTCTTCATGTTGGTTGGTGGTAACAAAGGAAAAGCCGTGTTCTTTGCAGACGAGTGATCTATATTGGAGAATAATAAACCTTTGTGTAATAATTTGCAGCGTTTTCCAGTTGTACTTAGATTTGTGTCCTTAGCAACCTGTAATCAAATTTCTTAATGAAGGCACCGACAACTCTTTTTTTCTTCAAATTGAGTGTGAAACTTTTTTTTCTTCAAAGTAAACAAGATTGTGAAAGCGAAAATTACAAAGCTGTGTTCTTTACAGGCGAGTGATCTACCGAAAATAATAAACCTTTATGTAAGTGTGGGCTCCCGCCCACTGGGACACCTCTCCAGTAGGGTGGAGCCGGGTCAGACCACCGACCCCCTTCGGCCTGACTCGTAGGTGACGTCAACGTGGCCCAATCAGGAGGCGCCAACCAACATCTCGCGCGCCCTCCCCCCCTCCGGCGGGAGAAGCGTCAAGAGCTTCTCCCCCACCATCACCGCCGCCCCCGCCAACACCACCTCGCGGGAGGAGGGGGGAGAGAAGACGGAACCTCGGGTCAGGCCTGGACAACACTACTCCCCTCCCGACCTCTGCCAAGTTAACTTCCATTGAGAGCTCCGAGCCCGTGAGTTGTTTAACCGCCCCAGCTATCCCCCCAAGCCGCCACGCTGTACTCCCTGCCTTGGACATCAGCCGCCACAGATACCTCTTCGCCACACAATATCGGAAGGATACCTACGGGCCCCAACGTGAGTGCATAAACTAATATTACATTTCATTCCATTGGCCAATGATTAGGAGTGACGTGTAGTCATAAGAGTAAACTTTAAAAACGACATTGATAATATTTCGCCACGAACCATATTTGAGCTTGAACTTTAGTAAAAACCTCCTGATTGAACCTTTGATTTCTGACCATGCATTGAACTTGAAACACGAAAGATTAATTGAATGTATTGATAAATTGGAAAGCCATACTGTTTGAAACTGTTTCGTACTTACCATAATCTCGCCTTCAGCAAAACGCCACGAACTTTGAAGTAGAAGAGTTGTCTTATAGTTGAATAAAAGTGCCATATATTTGTATTTCCGTTTACCTTTCTGTCAGAGTATACCTGGTTTCCAGACTGTTAGTTCGAGGCAAGTGCACCGCCACACCTCAAGGTTTTAACAAGTCCCTTCAGGACCGCCACGTAAGCCCATAAGGCAGGAACACATTTGTGTATCCAATTTGCATTTGGCCCTTCAGGCTTTTAACTTTCAGCATAAATCGCCACGAGACGCTTCAGGTCGCCACGCAATTTCGCCACGTTTTTTCACCACGCTTTTCGCCACGCATCTTTAAATTATAAATTCTTCACAGGTAAATACCTTTCATTATAATTTATCTGTGTTTCGACTTTTTGCCTTGTTTTCTTTTCAGCCAATATTCATTCTCAAAACAACCCCCCAACAACTCGTGCGATAGCTTGGGCTGTCGAGTTCATTAACCTAGTTGGTGAGCCCGACCACCCAAGCGCCTAGATCCTCTAGGCCAAAACACTAAAGATATACCTGCGAGTTGATAGCAGAGGTGAACCTTTCCCTTCACCACTGGTACCCAAGTTGCCAGGTATATCCGAAGTCAAAACTTACAAACTGGTGGCAGCTAGCGGGATCTTTGTGTGAGTTAGCCTCACACGAACCCACAAATTAAATAGTAAGGTTTTGTATCGCCACGAGTTGTTTCAAAATTTAGAGTCACAAATTCAAATTTAAATAAAGCGAAACACACAGTCTAACCAGGTATACAGTTAGGTAGGATGTGCATCCGTTTATTGTAATTATAGGAAAAGTGACGTAAACGCAGCCTCCTATCTCGATCGCCACGATCGCCACGATCGCCACGAAAATTCTTCAAAATTCCAGTAGTAACCTGTTTTTCTTCAATAAGACCGACACAGACGCAGACAGATTTTTCACCCTAGTGGTAGTAGTAAAACTCCGACACATTCACCTACACTTCTTTCTAACAAACCGACAAAATGTCTCTTAATTTGTCGGGAGCAAGCGACCGAGGAGAAGGTACACACTCCTCCGTCGGTACCGAAGCAGTAGAAGCCATGACACAAACGATGAGGGAGATGAATATACTCCTTCAGCGTTATAACACAGCCACACACGAGGGTGAACGCGGGGACTTACCGCGCTCAGTATTTCTAGAACTTGAACCATGGGACCCAGACGCTTCAGGCGCACTCAGTGTAGTTTCGTTCTTTGCAAATTTTGATCTAGTGACCGCGGGCTTAACCTCTCAACAACGTTATCGAATACTGCGCACGAAAACACGCGGGATCGCGAAGCAGTTTTTGATTGACCGTGATGACGCCATGGACGTTGACAACGTCTACGAAATTGTCAGAGAGGACATGTTGCGGTGGTTCCAAAAAGAAAACCCCCAACATGCGGCCGCTTTACTATGGACAGTAAAACGCAACGCGACGGAGACGCTTCGGCAATTCGCTGACCGCGTGAGAGGCTTAGCGCGCTGCGCTGTGATGGAAGAAGGAGCGTGTCTGCGACGCCATGAACGAAACGATTGGGTGGAGAAGAAGACGATGGACGCTTTCATCCGAGGCGTCGGGAAGAACATGAGTGCCCTCCTAATCACGAACCGACCGAGATGCATCCAAGACGCTCTAAGCAAAGCCGAAGAACTCGAGGAAACCCTCGATGACACGACCGACTTAGAAGAAAGATGGGATCTAGCGGCCGTCACGAATGATCGTCGGTGCTACAACTGCGGTAGCCACGATCACTTCGCCGTACGATGCCCACGCAAAGATGATAACACGCAGAAATACAACCGCCACAAAGAAGAAGATCACCGTCGGGACAAACAAAATGAGCCACGAAACGAGGAAAAGCCGACTCCGCGCTATCCCTGCATGTTTTGCGCCGATCGAACACACTTTCCCGTGAACTGTCCCTTTAGTCCGCATAAAACAATTTTTTGTGATTTTTGTGGAATGAGAGAGCACTTGGAACAAGATTGCTACAAGAAAAAACGCCTACTCCCCGTATCGCAACCCGTGATGTAGCACACACAATGGAAGTTGTACGCTACAAGAAACCCGCAGAAGAGGACCACATCCCCGCCGTGGAAGCCCCCATGTCACGCACGATGAAGATAACTGTCGGACTAGGCCCCGAAGATCGCGACATGATCGTTGATACCGGCGCCACGCTTTCGGTATTGTCTTCTCCCGTAAAAGGGATCAAACTGCTTCCGACGCGCACTGTCGCGTGGGGCGCGGACGGGATGCCGCTACACTTCGCGGGGGAACAACGCCTCGTCACGCGACTCGGTGGTTGCACTTTCGAACATACATTCCTCGTGTTCGCGAGAAAGACGTATTGAGACGCGTACCCATTACCTTTACCATGGGTCCAACCATGAAATTCCATGCACTGGAGGAGAAAACACGACCGTACACTCCTGTCGACCTACTCGACGAGCCGTATAGCGTGGGGGTGGTGTTGCGACCGGATTGGCGGGAAAACGGGACGCTTGGTAGTCAACAACCACATTTTGACACAAGCGCACCCATCCCTAGTACCTTTTCGGAAGCAACAGCCACTCCCCAAGTTGACGAACAAGCGACGCCTGTTCGCCACGCGCGTACTGACGCCTCGAGTACGCCGACCACGCCCGCCACAAACATCAGCGGAACCGGAAGCATGAAGTTTTGGAGTAGGAATTATGGTGGCGTCACCACGCCGATAGACGCACCCGTCAATCTGTACGACCACGCATCTCGCCACGAAATTCCGAATGATAAACAAACGCCTAGAAACCCCGAAAGAGTCCCCGAAGAACCAAGAAGAGTACGTTTTGAGGACATGGTGACCGTTTATGGTGATGAAGAACCAGCCACGCATGAACAAGCGACGCCAATTTGGTTCGACACAAGTCCCGAACAACCTGAAAATTCGTCGCTTGACCAATACATTGATGCAGCTGTCGAAAGGGCCATCCGGAAACTCGACGCGCCCGTCGCCACGATGATACGGAGCTTCAACGCCACGCCCGATCGACACGAAAACACGATAATCGCCACGCCGCAGCGACCCAACGATACTGTGATGGTTACACCACACCAACGTGACAACACGGTGGTCGCCACGCCAAATCGCCACGTCGCCACGGTGGTCGCCACGCCCGAAAAAATGGACGTAGACCTTGACACCCCAATGATGTCGAAAGAAGAAAAGAAAATTGAAAATACGCCCGACACGCAGATCGAGAAAATCGTTACGCAGCACCTCAACTCACTGATGCAAATTGAGGGAGCACACGCTGACCGAAGCCCGAATAACGACGCCAATGTTCAAAACGATGAAAAAATGGGGTTAATTAACACCCTGCAAGATGACAAAGAAAATGAGGAATGGGAAGAGGTCCCCACTGACCAATGGGATCCGCCATTACCCGAATTTGACACCGTTCTCAATGACAAGTTGAAACATCTGAACGAAACGGACGCAGAACCGACGAGGAATTTGTTGAATACATTCCGGGACTTATTCAAGCCACCTACGGGGGAGGGGTGCAATTTAAATGTATCCCATGAGATAATCCTTACTCAACCCACCGTTACTCAACAAAAACCTTATCCGGTTCCTCACGCCCTTAGAGAAGTTGTTGAGACGCAGCTTAAAGACATGCTCGAGTCCGGAGTAATTAGCCCGTCCACTAGTCCGTGGTGCGCGCCCGTCTTATTAGTCAAGAAGAAGACGCCGCCGGGGGAAAAGCAGCTTTGGCGTTTTTGTACCGACTTCCGTCAACTTAACAAAATCACCAAAGGAGACGCATACCCCCTTCCACGACTACAAGAAACACTCGCCATGCTCGGACAGTGCAAATGGTTCTCCACGATCGATCTTATAGCTGGGTATCATCAAATTCCGGTACATGCCGACTCAAAGGAAAGAACGGCCTTCTCTGTCCTTGGACGCCATTTCCAGTATGAAAAAATGCCCTTCGGGTTGAAGAACGCACCCGCCACATTTCAACGCGCGATGAATGACGCGCTCGATGGTATCCTCGGAAACAACTGTCTCGTCTATCTCGACGATATAATTGTGTTTTCCGCCACGCGGGAAGAACATCTCGAGAAGCTCAACCAGGTTTTCACACGTCTATCAGAAGCTCGATTACAAGTAAACATCGCTAAATGCGACTTTCTCAAGAACGAAGTGCGATTCTTAGGACACCGCATCACCACGGACGGAATTCTCACGGAACCGGAGAAAACAAGGGCCATTAAGGAGTTTCCGATACCTACCTCAATGGTGAAATTGCAATCCTTTTTGGGCCTCGCCAGTTTTTACCGGAGGTTCATTCCTAAATTTTCCGAGATCGTTGTTCCGTTGACCGAGCTGTTAAAGAAGACTAATCCTTTCGAGTGGGCCAAAAGACAACAAAGGGCGTTCGATGAACTCAAGGACAAACTGACCAGCGAACCCATCCTCGCTTATCCCGACCTGACGAAACCTTTTATCCTCGCAACCGATGCATCCGGCTTCGCCTTGGGAGCCGTCCTCTCACAAAATTTTGATGGGGAAGAGAGGCCCGTAGCTTATGCAAGTCGCAAGTTGAACCCGGCAGAAACCAGGTACTCGGTCACCGAACGAGAGCTTTTAGCGGTTGTGTGGGCGGTCCGACATTTCCAAGAATACCTGCTCGGACAAACGTTCGAACTTCAGACCGACCACATGGCTCTTACCGCCGCCATGCATCTTCGTGACCCGACTTCGCGCATCGGACGCTGGATATTACGTCTAGCAGAATACGACTTCATACCCCGATATAGACCAGGCACACAAATGGGACACGCCGACGGTTTAAGTAGAGGCGACGTTGCGATTGTAACCCTCGAATTTCCACGAGAACTCATGATTGCCGCTCAAGATTTGGACAACTGGATTCAAGCCCTCGTTCTCGATAGAAAACACGAGAATTTACGCAACACAAACGGCGTATGGGAAACACGCGTCCGTCAAGACGGAAAACACGAGTGGGTACCACTAATTCCAACTTCACTACGAGAATGGCTAATTGATCGCTGTCATAAGAATGAATGGGCAGGACACCCAGGAGCTGAAGTCACAGAAAAACTCGTCCGAAGACTTGGAACGTGGCCCGGACTTGCGAAAGATGTTCGAGAAAATCTTCAACGTTGCGAAACCTGTGCGCGACGAAATACACCATCCGGACTTCGGAATCCTATCCAAAAGCCGTTGCTTCCCGAACGTCCCGGACAGATCGTCGGCATAGATTTCGTCGGCCCCATCTCAAACGGAAACACGACCAAGTATATACTCACCGCTGTGGATCATTTCA
This sequence comes from Apolygus lucorum, assembly GCA_009739505.2. Taxonomy (NCBI): domain Eukaryota; kingdom Metazoa; phylum Arthropoda; class Insecta; order Hemiptera; family Miridae; genus Apolygus; species Apolygus lucorum. The sequence goes on from CM019176.2 coordinate 57,854,600, forward strand.
CGAAATACGCGGAGGCGTATATTACCTCAGATTGCACGGCTGGAACCGTCGCCCGAAATCTTGCGAACAAATACATTCCGACACACGGTGTTCCCGAAAGGTTGGTCTCGGACCGTGGTACCGCTTTTACGGCCGGATCAACACGAGAACTATGCAAAAATTGGAGCATAAGACAAATTTTTACCACAGCTTATCATCCAGAAAGTAACGGAGTCTGTGAAAGATTCCACCGGACGCTAGCCAACATCTTAGCGAAAATATCCAAGAAGACGAAAGAATGGGAAAGTATGCTCCCCATTGCGCTTGCAGCATATCGCTCGACTCCGCACAAAAGCACGGGATTCAGTCCGAATTTTCTTACCTTCGGTCGTGAATTGCGAATGCCCAACGAAACACTGCAGAGCTTGAAACCCCGTGCCGATGAGACCACCACGATGAGAAATCTGAGGATCGTTGCGACGCCACCCACCAAAGCCTCCAAGAGGCGTGGCGGCGGCGTAGCGAAGCTATCAACTCACGACGAACTTTGAGGTCCTTCGAGGGAGGCGACGCCGTATATCTAAAGGACATGCAACCGCCACCCGGAGTTGTGAAGAAATTTTGGAGTCCATGGAGTGGTCCTTGGATAATCCTGAAGAAACATTCCGACGTTACTTATGAAATTAGAGACTTACCAGATATTCGAAGACAAACTGTGCACATCAATCGCCTGAAACCAGCTTTCTTTCTTGTTGGGAGTACCTGACGAAACGTTCATCGATCCCCACGATTCCCCGTCGAATCCACGAGATGTTGCGACACCAGAACCCCTCGACACGACGTTGACACCTGAAACAAACAAAGAAGATTGGTATGAAAGTTACGGTTGGTCGACACCGGCAGCCGTGGCGCCAGCACCTGTACCCACCACCAGCTCGAAAGAACACACGCTGAGGACACCTCGAGGAGAGGCGTCAACCCAACATAATACCCCTTCGGAACTGGATCGTGACATGGACGCGGATCACAATTTCGATCGCTCCACCGAACGTGAAACGGAAAGAAGTGAAATACATCATGAGACTGACGACCCTCAAACGAGCCGTGCTGATCGCCACGAGACTCCACTCCGCCACACCAAACACCATGATGAGTCCGCTGATCGCAACGCCACTCGCAACGCCGATCGCAACGCCGATCGCAACGCGGACCGCCACAAGGTGCGATGTACAGAAGAAGTCAACGAAGACGGAGAGCCAATTGAATCTTCCGATGAGGAGTTTGAAGAAGCGAAAGAAGATCCACCGGCCAAGAAACTTCGTGAAGAAGCTGAGGAGACACCTAGTCGTTATCCATTTAGAACAAGGCACAAACCTGTCGACTATAGGCTACTCCACTTAGGGAAAAAGACACACTGACAAACTACTAGGGCACAAACACACCACACTGACCGACCCTTCAGGTCACCCCATTTCACTTGGACCCTTCAGGTCACCAAATTTAACTTGGACCCTTCAGGTCGCTACACTTCGCTTTGATCCTTCTGATCGCCTAACACTTATGGCTGCACTGTCCTACTACGGCCGTGCCTGAAAAGTTGAAGTACCAAAGTAGAATTCCTATTGAAGCAAGTCACTTTTCCTAGGCCAGGATGTCACATAGGATATTGTTTTGTTTGTTGTAGGATATGGCACATGAACCTAATGAGGAACTAGATATTGAAGGAGGTCCGATCGTACCCGATCCAGTAGTGGTGCTCATGCGGAGTCAACGCGAGCGAGAAGTGGAGCGCCTTGGCGACCGACCGGAGGGCTATGTGGAGACGCCAGAGCCCATCGACGACCCCTTCCCCACCCTTGAGACTCTAGCGAATTTCACCAGGTTCACTATGATCGGAGATACCCCGGCCGCCCGACGAACAACTGGCCACGCGGCACTTCAGACCGCCCTCGACATCTCCCGCTGGCTCCCTGCGTACCAACGCATCGTTCAAGAGCGGAACTCTCTCCTCCGTAGGCAGCAGCAGTGGCTAGAGGACAGACGAACTCTCATCCTGGAACGTAACGAGGCCATAGCAGAGGCGAAGCGGGCCAAGGCACAGGTGGACGCAGAGCCACCTGCGGCACGGACGCGGACATCTGAGGCACCCTCACAGGCACCAGCAGAGGCACCTGCGACGAGGTCTGCAGGAGCTGTGGGGGAGTTGGCCCCTTCCCCAGCTCCATCGGCGATGGTCCTCTCCATTTCCTCCAAATCCTATTCCCCGGAGCTTCCCGACTGCGGCGTACCCCTACCATCATCAAGCCCCCCGCCACGAGCCCAGAGCCGGACCGGCATTTTCGCAGACTCTGACTGGGACAACGAAGAAGCAACCAGCCAACCACCACCTGAGCCGCTGCCCACTCCCATCAGAGAACCCCAAGTGATCTTGCAGGCAGGCAGCCCTCCCCCATCAAGACCGGGGTTGAAGATAAAGCTCACGCGCAAGAAGAAGATGACATGCCCTGTGTGCACCAAGGCCGTACACAAGCTCTTCAAGTTCCGCTGCCCTGCCTGCAAGGAGTTTTGGGAGCGGCTCAAGGCCATGCATCGGAAAGGTCAGGAGCTGCCGACCTGTAAGGGGAACCATACCACCCGAAGAGACCCCACCCGATGCCGAGGCTGCCGTCGCCACGCCTACGAGCGGGCCATCAAGAAGGCACATCCTTCCGCACCCCTGGCAATCCCCAGTGTCGTCTTTGACGACCCTGGCTCCCAGGGGGACGGGGGGTGTGGGCTCCCGCCCACTGGGACACCTCTCCAGTAGGGTGGAGCCGGGTCAGACCACCGACCCCCTTCGGCCTGACTCGTAGGTGACGTCAACGTGGCCCAATCAGGAGGCGCCAACCAACATCTCGCGCGCCCTCCCCGCCTCCGGCGGGAGAAGCGTCAAGAGCTTCTCCCCCACCATCACCGCCGCCCCCGCCAACACCACCTCGCGGGAGGAGGGGGGAGAGAAGACGGAACCTCGGGTCAGGCCTGGACGACACTACTCCCCTCCCGACCTCTGCCAAGTTAACTTCCATTGAGAGCTCCGAGCCCGTGAGTTGTTTAACCGCCCCAGCTATCCCCCCAAGCCGCCACGCTGTACTCCCTGCCTTGGACATCAGCCGCCACGGATACCTCTTCGCCACACAATATCGGAAGGATACCTACGGGCCCCAACGTGAGTGCATAAACTAATATTACATTTCATTCCATTGGCCAATGATTAGGAGTGACGTGTAGTCATAAGAGTAAACTTTAAAAACGACATTGATAATATTTCGCCACGAACCATATTTGAGCTTGAACTTTAGTAAAAACCTCCTGATTGAACCTTTGATTTCTGACCATGCATTGAACTTGAAACACGAAAGATTAATTGAATGTATTGATAAATTGGAAAGCCATACTGTTTGAAACTGTTTCGTACTTACCATAATCTCGCCTTCAGCAAAACGCCACGAACTTTGAAGTAGAAGAGTTGTCTTATAGTTGAATAAAAGTGCCATATATTTGTATTTCCGTTTACCTTTCTGTCAGAGTATACCTGGTTTCCAGACTGTTAGTTCGAGGCAAGTGCACCGCCACACCTCAAGGTTTTAACAAGTCCCTTCAGGACCGCCACGTAAGCCCATAAGGCAGGAACACATTTGTGTATCCAATTTGCATTTGGCCCTTCAGGCTTTTAACTTTCAGCATAAATCGCCACGAGACGCTTCAGGTCGCCACGCAATTTCGCCACGTTTTTTCACCACGCTTTTCGCCACGCATCTTTAAATTATAAATTCTTCACAGGTAAATACCTTTCATTATAATTTATCTGTGTTTCGACTTTTTGCCTTGTTTTCTTTTCAGCCAATATTCATTCTCAAAACAACCCCCCAACAACTCGTGCGATAGCTTGGGCTGTCGAGTTCATTAACCTAGTTGGTGAGCCCGACCACCCAAGCGCCTAGATCCTCTAGGACAAAACACTAAAGATATACCTGCGAGTTGATAGCAGAGGTGAACCTTTCCCTTCACCACTGGTACCCAAGTTGCCAGGTATATCCGAAGTCAAAACTTACATAAGAATTTGCAGCGTTTTTGTAATTGCAGACACTCTCGAGAACTTACACAACAGAATAACATAAACCTTACATATAATATAATAAAAATCCTCACTGACTTCAACATTAACATTTGAAGATAATCAAGATTTAGACATCACAGGACATACCAATTTTCGAGAGATAAAATTTCAAGACTCAAGACCCTTATTAATCTTGACCCCTAAAGGTACCTGCACCTGTACACCTCGTCCAAAACCAATGACCAAAAATTATAAAAAAAAACTATTATTGTAGTCCTGATAATTGTCAGTGTAACTATTGTGATTACCAAGTACCTAAACATGGAAAGTAGAATCACAATATTTTGAAACAATTCGCCCTCATAGAGTTTGAAAAGAAGGGAACAACCCCGTGGAATTCTCATTGGCTCTCACAAGAGGGGGAAGAGGAACAGTTTATCTGCTCGAAAACTCGACTAATTCCTGAAAGCAATTATATCCACACGCGATAGCAAAGTGGAGTATTTAGCGGGATCCCTCCGAATTTCCCCCGCGCTTGTTTCCTGACGCTCGGAGAAGAGCCTCCCATTTAGCGGTTGCCGTATAACGCGGAAATCATTATTCGTATTAAACGAAGGAATATTGTTGTAAACGGTATGAACAAAGTTTGATATTCCAAGTTTGATAACTTGTTTGTGCGTCGCCGAGTTTGAGCTTCCTTTCTAGTGATGGGGCGAGGAAGCTTCTTCGGCAGATAGCGCAAACAATTATAAGTGCTGAGAGGCGGTTGGGAGTGGAAAGGAATTCCTCGGGTTAACTCGCAGTTAATCACTGGGGTTTATTACTCTATCAAGCCATCAAGAAGGTTCCTCGCAAGAATAGACGACCGGGAAAGGGGAGGACCAGAGCACTAATGAGACTTTTTAGTTGTGATGTTATTATCTCTTCAGCCCTTTTCCTTCAAGATTTCATAATGGGAGTGTAAGCAAGGAACTCTGAACACCACTCGACTGTGGACTCTTAATTAAGTCCGCAATAAGCTTAGTAGTAACAAATTGGCTGCATAAAATTCCTGTTCTTCCCTTCCTTCGTACATTCTTCGTCTAAACTCGTAAGTAAGAAATTTAGTCAACCTGAAGAAGAGAGTTTCAACTCAGTATTTACTGTGTGTAAAGTCTACTCTAAAGCGAACTGAAACCACTGACGACACTACACACGTTTTAACCCCTTCAGTCCCTTTGTACTGTATACTGTACACAACTTTTGAACTGTCCTTGTCGTCGCCAGGGTTTTCTACGATATATTATTGACGGTCCCAAAACAACTACAAGTTCTACAGATAACGTTAGTGTGACTTTAGATTAAAAATAAACGAGAAAACGGTAATTTTTGGTTAGTTAACAGCGACACTTGCGCCATCTGGATTCTATCGGTAGGTATCACACCTTCAAACTCATTTATGCAGTTTAATCAATTTATTATTATTTTTGCTGCTCCTTTGGTTATAGTTGATTTTGAGAGTCTCCAGTTGCTTAAGATCCCTTCATCAAGTTGTTTACTATAGAAATATGGTTTTGAAAACTTCTTGTTTGTTGTAAGGGTTTCGTTCGAGCACCAACTATCTTGATTCTAACTAATATTTTATGTATACATTCCGTTAAAAATTAATATTTTTGTGAATTACTATTTTAGTCCAGGTTGAGGACAAAACGTGTACCTACAAAATTTGTGATTTTTCGTATTATTAGAAATAATTTGGGACTGAAATATCTCCAAATTAACTTTAGCAAGAAAATAAAACTTTTCCGCAAAAGAACTTGGACGAGATCATATTTTAATGATTTCAACATAGTGATATTGTTCCATTATTTCCAAAATGGATTTGGAAATCATGTGGCCGAGACATAAAATTTGATTATAACAATTAACCTAACAACAGTTCGTGAAGCGAACACTTTGCTCAAATTCTGTCAGTTTCAGTCTTAAAGTTTATCAATGGAATAATATTTCACAAATCTGATAGGACTTATTGCTTCCCCGTTGCCGAAGATAAGAATGAGGCAATTGTTGGTTTATTATTTTCAATGGGTAATGAACCTTTGGAATCAAGCAAGAAAAGTAGGAAACTTGTCTGAGTCTTCTAAGAGTGTTTTCTTCAGAAGGGAGACCAACAAGGGAATCAGCAACTGACAGGTAGTTGATGGCTGCCCGTTTGATATTGAAAGCCAACATATCAATAACTGCCACTGCGCATGCGCATACTTCATAGTCAATGCCCAAGGTATGACTCCAAATTATTTTGTCCAATTTTCAACGAATTTTAAGAAATGGACGATGCTTTCTATAACTTGGAAAAAACTTGATGAAATTGGAATCAGCGCTGTGGTTGACACTGATGGGTTCGACATTGGGGAGTGAAATTATGGTTTCTAAATTATTCCTAAAGTTGACTTTTGACTACTTCAGTATTTCCCTGTTCAAATTCTCATGTTTTGGTAAACTCGTATTAGGTACATGTGTCTAGAAAAACCTCTAGTATCACATCTCAATAGGAAATCAATTTTTCCCTTAGAGAGAAAAACAATAGACCATGGATATGTCCATTGTTGTAAGAGTAATTTGAAAATTAAAATGAAATAAAATACACACAAGATATTTTATGAATAATTACGTTTCATCCTGTTTACTATTTACCTAGATTTACTGTTTCAATGTATAAATAGAATTTTCTTTCTAAAAAAGAAACTCTCCGATCGCACGTAATATATCGCAGTATTCTACAGAACCTTGCTTCATAGCTACCGATACGTAGCATAGAGCCTACGGCTAAAATTCAAGAAACATGGAACATGCTTTAGCCGCGCTTTCTTATTCCGTTTAATTTCATTTTGGTTTATTATTTTCAATAATAAGCCTTTGGAATCGAGCAAGAAAGAAAAAATTTAACCCCCCTCAAAATTTGAAGTTTTACGTTTCAAGGTACATAGAATCTGAAAATCAAAAAAAAAAAAAAAAAATTTCCGGCGTTACGCCGTACGCGGCACTGTTAGCAAGCTCTTAGCAACACTGGACCGATTTGGTTCGAATTTGGTATATGGGCTCCATTTGGGGTCTAGTTGTGCCGCGAAGCTTTTGGTTGATGTCAGTAACTTCTAAGGGGTGAAAATTAAGGGTTGAAATTTTCAAGAGAGCCCTAGCTCGAAAACTCTTGAAATAAAGGTATCTTTTTTTACCAATTTTAAATAGTATTGAATTTTTAAAAATTTTTGAGACCACCCGGAGCTTTGCAGGACAAACCGTTCGGTCCCTACGATTACTTAAGGGGTTTCCTCCGATAAAACAGAATCACGAGTGTGAATCACAAAAGAGGTCTCCGTTCAAATTTTATCTGACTAAAATGCGATCGTAGTTCATTTCTTCGATTTGTATTCAGTTTTGCTTTCTTAGCAACGAATAATCAAATTTCCATATGAAGCTGTCTATTTTTCTAATCGAGTGTGAAGCGTTTAGTTATTTCTAATAAACTTCATTGTGAAGGTGTGAAGGCAGTATGGTGAGGCAGATAGTACCTACCAATGGTTGGTAAGTAAAAACAAGTTGGTAGGTAATTAAAAAAAATCGCTGCAAATCATTGCCCAAAGGTTTATTATTTTCTGTACTGATCACCCTTTTGTATAGATCCCTCCCTACCAGCCATAGGTTACTACCTATTAGGGCATTTTTGAAAATTTCAACCCTTCATTTCCATTTGGTTCGGGTTGAAATTTCAAAAAATGCCCTAGTAGGTAGTAGGTACCTATGGTTGGTAGAGAGGGATCTATACAGAAGGGTGATCTATACAGAAAATAATAAACCTTTGGGAATTGATTTGCAGCGTTTTCCTCGTGTATCGAGCCTAGTCCACAAAGAGAGACATTTGAAATTTATTTTCTACATCGAGTTACCACTAAATCTAACGCCCTTCAGGCAGTGTCGGTTTCGGTAAATAATTATCGTAGAGCCAACAACCTTTTATCTCACTACTAACCTGCTTCCTGGTATCTGGTTCTTCTTCTTTGCATAGTGTATCTTAGGTAATGAAATAACTTGTGGCAAAATTCAGTAACATCCTGTTATTCTTCAACATATCCATACATACCCTTCAGGTATTTCAAAGGTTCACAATAAATTATCAGTATCACAGAAGCCTCGGCACCCAGCCGCTTGGATACCGCTACCACAACCTTTGTCCAAGATAAGTATCATTCTGTATCTATTAGTTGATAGTTTCCGATGTAGTTCTCTAGGATTATGCTGCTGAACCTCGAGGTTCTTATGGCCTATTATTGAGTCCACTGCATTTCAACGTCAATGATTATGTACTTACCTTGTAGCTCCAAGAGCAACCAACGTCAAACAGAAATGAAGGAATAAAGGTAGGAACCTCCCTCTCTTGATAACGTGAATACTTCGCCAATTTCCATTTTCAATTGCTTTGAAAAACTGGCAAAATTCAACCGTTGAAGTAAAAACTTACTGCACACCAAGTTCTTTTCTCACAAAAGAACCGTAAATATTATCCCAGGACCTAAACCCCCAAATATACACTTTTACATACACAACTTTATGTTACCGACGACGATTAGAATATCCGGGAAGATTCGTTATCCGGCTTTTACCTCGAGGTGTAGAAACTCAGTAGGAGTAAGAACACGCTTCTGAGGCAGATATACAACCTTCGTGGGTGTAACTCGATTTACTTATCCTTCCGAACCTTCGCTCACCACTAAATAGATTTTCCCTTCGTCAAATCCCATTTTCGTCAGAGTTTCCGTTCATTTTTCAATCACCTTCTGCGGAGGAGAAATGAGATTCAGTCATTTCACTTTCACGGGGAAATGAGAAAATTAAATATTCTCAGACGTGCGTTGATCTGCGCTCCCCATCAACCGAGATTAAGCTGAAATGGATGCGCCATTTCTTGGTTGATCGTCAAATTTCTGGCTCACTACCGTTCATCTGGCCAATATAACAGAATTCGTTTGTGGAAATGGAGTCGGTCGCTCCGGGCGCTACAATCTGACAATTGTGCGTTTTACGCCTTTGAGTGGTTTGATGACGTAATTGTAAAAAGTTACCGCGCCGTCATCCCAAAATATCGCAGGGTTTTACCTTCAGGTTTTGCGTTGGGGTAAATCACTGGTATACAAGAGTTTTTTCTTATTGTTAGAGCGTTTATTTGTCAACATATCAACTGGTTACATCTAAGGTGTTGTACATCAGTTACATGTTGTACATTCTGAGATGAATGCTTCAATTCACCCACTAATTCCTTTTTCTACTCCATCCAGTAGTTAATTATGATGCCTCCTACCCTGCGGGCAAGTGCGTCAGTGTAGGGGTGTGTCGGTCCAGGTATTTCCCTGGAACGGTTCCAACGGTTACAGTGACAAAGATGTAACCGTTCCAAATTACCGGTACAGTTCCATTACCGGTACAGGCGATCAAATCACATGGCATGGATGAAGCAGGCAGTCAAATCCCTATCGTCCTTCTTCCATGCTTATGATCTCAACTTGCAATACAATAGCATCATTTTCCTTGACAATTCGCTAAGAGGAAGGAATTTGAACAAGTGTTACCAAAGAGGCAATTTATTATAAATAATAGTTACCAAACAATTCAAGGAAAGAATAATGACGTTGCAGTTTAAGAACTTAACATGACAATAATAAATTAATAACACTGGAGACAACTTCCATGCTAACCAGTCCAGAAGATAACTTCCCGCTCAAGAGCCATTCCATGATTCCATGAACCATTCTCAGTCCATGGAAGTAGTAAGGGCGCTTCCAGGTACAACATGGAACAGAACTGAGAACAAGATCCATGCTTACCGGTCCAAAACCCTTCCCGGTCCAGAGCCATTCTCCATAATATCTTATCGGTCCAGTTCCATCCTTACCGGTCCAGTTCAATCCTCACCAGTCAGAATGATCTCTTCCCGGTCCAGAGCCATTTCAAGATTTCTTATCGGTCCGTGGAACTGGACCGGTAAGGGTCGAGTTTTTGTCACTGCGTGGAACCGTTCCAACCTGATACTTGGTTCCACAGTCCCGGTACAGCTGTACCAACACACCTCTATGTCAGTGTATTTTCATCACAATCGGATTATTTTGTCTTATTGCTTTGTCCGCGACAGGGAACTCGACATTTTTCTACTTCTTTCCCAAGGCTTTGGCTCCTACTAATCTACATGCAATGAATTTCAAAGTAAATTGTCTCGTTATCTAAACCAAAAAACCATCAAAATTTGACGGATCTTAGACTAATAGACACTGAGAAATCGTAGCTCAATGAAATCCATTAAACACATTGATCTACAATCCATCAAGCTCATTGGGCTGTCTAGGGACTACCCTTTCTTGAATATTCCCTTAAAATTACAATAAATTTGAATGATTTTCTCCGAAATATTAGTTTTCTCTCGAACAGTCAGACGAAAGAATAAATATACAGGTAGGAATTAGGGCAGGCAAAACCCGTGCACTCAGCCCGACGGGGTAAACGTGTCAATATTTTTCCTGGCTAAGAAAAATTACTTTGTATTACAAAAAAAGTCGTGGAACAAACAAACAAAACGCTGCAAATTATTACACAATGGTTTATTATTTTTATTTTTCTATATAGATCACTCGTCTGCAAAGCCACCAACCATCCAACATGAAGAAAAACATCGATCGCATTTCGGTCAGCTTTAATTTGAACGGAGGCCTCTTTTAGGCCTCTTTTGCGATTCACACTCGTGTTTCTGATTTATCGTACGTTCAAACTTTAAATTCCCGTAGTGAGCGAACGGTTTGTCCTACAGAGCTCCAGGTGGTCTCAAAAAATTCTAAAAATTCTATAGAACCCCTTATATCAAATTCCCTTTATATCAAATTTTTTTGAGTTAGGGCGTTTTCAAAATTTCAAAATTGATTTTGGAACACTTAGAAGTGACCTACATCAACCAAAATCTTCGGGGCACAACTAGACCCCAAATGGAGCCTACATATCAAATTTCATCAAAATCGGTCAATTCTAAGTGGCAAAAGTGCCGCGTACGGCGTATGGCGGAGGGCGGACGGAAGGCCAAATTTTTATTCGATTTTTGGATTCTACGTATACCTTGAAACGTAAACCATCAAATTTTGAGGGGGTGTTAAAATTTTTTTTTCTTGGTCGATTCCAAAGGTTCATTATTGAAAATAATAAACCAAAAAGACGTGGAACCGATCCAAAAATGGTTCCGTTGGATTCTGAAATGAAAACTACTTATCAATAACTAACAAGCTTTTTTCGGATATCAATTTAGACAGTTGATTTAGAATTATAAGCGCATTTTAGCGTTTCCGCCCCACTGTGCGTCGCCGGAAGAAGAATATAAGCTGTGCTTGAAGAGTGATATGGTATGAAAGAGACACGATCGGGTCAGCAATTTAATTACTATGGACCGAGGTTTGAAGAATATTAAAATATTGTTCAAAAAGTGTTATATGTATATTGATATGCAGTTCAAGTCACTATTAATATTATAGTCATGTGATTGGTTGTTAACAATACGTTTGGTTCGTTTTATTTTTAAAAAATGAGTTGAGATTTCGAAAAAAGTCTTGTTTTCGACACTCTATTTTGTAAAGCTATTTGGCTCTCATAATAAACCTGTTTGTGAAATCAGTGTATTAAACTGGTGACAGAAGTGAACAGACAGCGAGATGGAAGGTACGGAATTGAATGATAGCGAAGGGATGTCTTTGAGGAGTGGTCGTGTTGTGGCTAATGATGTTCGGGGGCAGGAAGCCAGAAATGTACCCATTGATCAGCCAGTGGCGAGTGATGTTGATCGAGGTACGCAGCTTCAATTGGATGAGTTCCGCCAGACAAGCATGCTGCGCAATTTTTTTCAGGATATAAGAGATTCGGGGTGATGTCCCAGAAGAAGAGGTAGGTAACCAGCATGAGGATGCACCACAGGAGGACATCCAAGAGAGGCCACATAGAGTTCCAGGCCAGGCAGTCACCAAAGGGTTTTTCAGGCCTGAGGAGTTTGATGGTTGTCAACCCTGGGAGGAATACCGATCTCATAGGAAAACTGTTTGTGAAATCAGGTATCACAATATTCTGTTCCTCCTCTCTTACTGTTCTCTAGCTCTGAAACATGTAGTTGGTAATGATCACTTATTAGAGCTGTGATGTCCCATTTACTCGTATATGTTAGTTCTCAAAGTTCTCAAATTAAAGGACACAAGGGGAACCCCTGAGTGACTCATCGCGCCAGGTAGGTAGAGTGTACAACATGTCATCTGACGTCACCCTCCTCCACCCTCCCTTTACCTTGTTAAAGTAATATAAAAGGAGGACTCAGGGCTTCACCTTCATGCATTCTACTACAACAATTCGACTTGATCATTTCTCGCTCTCCTTCGTCACACGCCTCCTTCTGGTCTGCGGCTGTCGCGCCGAGGAACGCGGCTGAGCTAAAGTCTTCATGCACTCCTAAAAACAAACGGTAGGCGGAAACGCGCCGGCCAGAAAGTGCATCTCCATCCTGCATCCTTGTTGAGTAGGGTCCTATAGAAAACATCAAGCCATCGAGAAGGCCATTGCCTTCACTCGACAACACGCTGACATAACAAGATCTTATAGTTGAAATGAATATATTCTATCTTGCCCAGTAAACAAGCAACAAATTAGTATACAGACTTCTATACTTGTGAAGACTCATTATAGGTACATACTAGAAGACACCGCTAAAATCTCACTCGTAGAGATATTTGAGTTCAATAGAAGACTCCTGGGCAAGTGGGAAACCTCTCGCAAGGAAGATTTTCCTTTTAGCCGGTAGAAAACGAAAAGAGGGTGGACAAAATAAAATGCAAATGAGGATCAAGTGAAAAGATGAAGGGTGGGGATACAATTTGCACTGAACCGAGTTCTTGCCCCCACCACCAAAACAACCTTTTCGTCTTACTCCTTCCCCTGGGCGAGATCTCCCTCCCGAAAAACACCCTCTAACACATTTAGTCCCATGAATTAGACTGGTATTGTCCAAGTCCTTACGTACAATTTGTAGCCAATATCAGCTCGCTAATTGGTCTCCTTTTCTCGGGACGTTTCGGGGGCGTTTCCTCAACTCCCCTCTTCCTAACTCTTCCCGTTTTCGCTCGTTTTTTTTTTCGCTGTTCGTACAGAATAGGGGAAGTTGTCAGAAGTAATTGCATTACACCATTGTGAGGGATTTTAACGTCCTTTTTGCTGTGCTCGGCGCCGTTTAGCATTCAGTCCTGTAACCATCCAGCACAATGGTTTCTATTTGGCTCTGCCACAATACCCTCTATTTTGTCCACGATTTGCCTCTTGTGACGAATTTTTCGTTCTTTATTCATTTGAATGAATTTTTACCTCTTCCAGTTTTAACTCTTTTTCATTGATTGGTAAGTGTTTCTTTCCTAGTCTGGATAAGTAACTCAACAGTGTTTTCTAAATACGATTGATTTCATTCTTCGACGAACGGCCCAGGAATAAAATGCAGCAAAAAACGACTAAATACGTACTAAACAGGTACTACATATCGAACGTTCCCAGGGCGATCCTACTATGCACGAACGTTCCCAGTAGAAAATGAATCGGTTTCATTAAAGAGCGTATGTCCTTTCAACCAAACTTCTGGAAAATCAAAACAAACGTCGTGTATGCCGCTATTGATTTAAAATTATGGAAGGAAAACATTTTTCCCTGTCTCAGCAATCGATTTGATAAGTTTTACGTATTTTTTCCTGATTTTTATGCCCCACCTAGGAGCAAATAGACTTACGTCCTTTCAAAAAAAAAAAAAAAAAAAAAAAAATCGAGTACCTTCTTTTATATGAATTTTAAGAAATGCAGGCTTCCCGAGATCATAACAAATTTTACTCCATTTATCATTGGCATCCGGGAATTTGTAAAATAATGGAACACAGATGCAATAGAAATAAAAAAAGTCTACCAGTTCTTGGGAATTCAGAAAAACGTCTGCCAAAGGGTGTGGCACATAGCTTCCTTGTATTCATAACTCCGATTGTATAGATGATCCGACGCATGTTAGTCTCAAAACAACAATCTCTAAGTAACTTCCACTACCCTCATAGGGGATCCGTGGCGATATACGTAACATTACCTTCGCAGGTTGTTAAGCTACGTCGTCAGACGCTTTTCTCTTAACATTTAACTTTTCTCTTAACATTTTGACGAACAGAGATTAGTGGGAACATTTGGACAGCCCCTGAACCGAGACCGGCTCCGCTAATTGTCAACAAGACGAATTCACTTTCGGGAACGTTCGCGCTATCACCCGACTTTCATTCCTAAAAATGTTTTAGTTGAAAATCAAAACACCCACTCGCTTTTCACGTTTTATACCTTCTTTTACTGTGACTGTCTGAGTGTCTCTCTCTCATTGTACGAGTGGATGTACAAAAATCCTTGTACTGGGCAAAATTGTATGAAGTCAAAGTCTACGATGAAATTTCTAAGGAGCTTGAGATGGATCCTCGTCAGTTCCATGGCCACCATATTGAATGCGGTATCTAAGCATGAGCATACGTTAAATCCTAGTAAAGGGCAAAACTGTGTGAAGTCCACACGTCTCTAGTGATTGTGCGAGCTGGGAAACTGATGGTTCCTTGTTTTTGTCATGATCGGATCATCGATACCCTCTTCGCAACCGTAATCGTAATATTATTGTAACAAGATAACTTTGAAAGTTGTTAAGAAATGCTTTGAAAATTTCAACCCCTATTTTTTCACCCCTTAGAGGTGATTGACAATAACCAACATTTGGGGAGCACAACTAGACCCCAAACTAAGGAAAGTGCCGCGTACGGTGGACGACGGACGGACGGAAAATGTTTCATTCGATTTTTAGTCCAGTCAAATTAGCCAAAAAAAGGGGGGGGGGGGGTTTGCATTAATTCCGGACAAAGCGAAACTTTTATGGGTGACTTGTGGGTGCCTATGGAACATGTTTTTAGTATATTCTACTAGATTCTCCTTGTGCTAACTTTTTGGTGCCCGAAAAACCGCGATTTTTCGGCACTTGTTTCAGTTTTTTGCCTATAACTCGTACACGATGGATCCTACGGAAAATTTTACTCTTTCCTTTATTAAACAGGATGAATTTCTGCGTCGAATGACCACCTGAAACGTTAAGATCGGTTCAGCCGTTTGGCCGAAATCGATCGTTGAAGTTTGGCGATTTTTCCCAAATTGGTTGAAAAATGGGTTACGCCCAAGTTTCAAGGCCTGTACATCAAAAACGGCGTATCCAACCAAAAAATGTCACATACTCAAAGTTGTAGAGAATCAAATTTTGTGTAAGAAAAGCATCCCCCCTTCCTCCCCCCTCCCACCCGCCCCTACCAAATGATAGAATAACGAAACAACTTCTGAGTAAACGAAATTATGAGTATTGAAAACGGTGTTGCAATCAAAAAATGTCATATAATCAAAGTGAAACGTCTGTTGTTCAACTTACTAAGGCACTGAGGTACTTGTAATACTAGAAAAGGCGAAAGAAAAAACATTCTCCTGGTCCTAACTTTTTGGTGCCCAAAAAACCGCGATTTTTCGGCACTTGATTCAGTTTTTCGCCTATAACTCGTACACGATGCATCCTACGGAAAATGTTACTCAATCCTTTATTAAACAGGATGAATTTCTGCGTCGAATGACCACCTGAAACGTTAAGATCGGTTCAGTCGTTTGGCCGAAATCGATCGTTGAATTTTGCCGCTTTTTCCCAAATTGGTTGAAAAATGGGTTACGCTCAAGTTTCAAGGCCTGTACATCAAAAACGGCGTATCCAACCAAAAAATGTCACATAATCAAAGTTGTAGAGAATCAAATTTTGTGTAAGAAAAGCATCCCCTCTTCCTCCCCCCCTCCCACCCGCCTCTACCAAATGATAGAATAACGAAACAACTTCTGAGTAAACGAAATTATGAGTATTGAAAACGGTGTTGCAATCAAAAAATGTCATATAATCAAAGTGAAACGTCTGTTGTTCGACCTAAGGCACTGAAGTACTTATAATAATAGAAAAGGCAAAAGAAAAAACATTCTCCTGGTCCTAACTTTTTGGTGCCCAAAAAACCGCGATTTTTCGGCACTTGATTCAGTTTTTCGCCTATAACTCGTACACGATGCATCCTACGGAAAATGTTACTCAATCCTTTATTAAACAGGATGAATTTCTGCGTCGAATGACCACCTGAAACGTTAAGATCGGTTCAGTCGTTTGGCCGAAATCGATCGTTGAATTTTGCCGCTTTTTCCCAAATTGGTTGAAAAATGGGTTACGCTCAAGTTTCAAGGCCTGTACATCAAAAACGGCGTATCCAACCAAAAAATGTCACATACTCAAAGTTGTAGAGAATCAAATTTTGTGTAAGAAAAGCATCCCCCCTTCCTCCCCCCTCCCACCCGCCCCTACCAAATGATAGAATAACGAAACAACTTCTGAGTAAACGAAATTATGAGTATTGAAAACGGTGTTGCAATCAAAAAATGTCATATAATCAAAGTGAAACGTCTGTTGTTCAACTTACTAAGGCACTGAGGTACTTGTAATACTAGAAAAGGCGAAAGAAAAAACATTCTCCTGGTCCTAACTTTTTGGTGCCCAAAAAACCGCGATTTTTCGGCACTTGATTCAGTTTTTCGCCTATAACTCGTACACGATGCATCCTACGGAAAATGTTACTCAATCCTTTATTAAACAGGATGAATTTCTGCGTCGAATGACCACCTGAAACGTTAAGATCGGTTCAGTCGTTTGGCCGAAATCGATCGTTGAATTTTGCCGCTTTTTCCCAAATTGGTTGAAAAATGGGTTACGCTCAAGTTTCAAGGCCTGTACATCAAAAACGGCGTATCCAACCAAAAAATGTCACATAATCAAAGTTGTAGAGAATCAAATTTTGTGTAAGAAAAGCATCCCCTCTTCCTCCCCCCCTCCCACCCGCCTCTACCAAATGATAGAATAACGAAACAACTTCTGAGTAAACGAAATTATGAGTATTGAAAACGGTGTTGCAATCAAAAAATGTCATATAATCAAAGTGAAACGTCTGTTGTTCGACCTAAGGCACTGAAGTACTTATAATAATAGAAAAGGCAAAAGAAAAAACATTCTCCTGGTCCTAACTTTTTGGTGCCCAAAAAACCGCGATTTTTCGGCACTTGATTCAGTTTTTCGCCTATAACTCGTACACGATGCATCCTACGGAAAATGTTACTCAATCCTTTATTAAACAGGATGAATTTCTGCGTCGAATGACCACCTGAAACGTTAAGATCGGTTCAGTCGTTTGGCCGAAATCGATCGTTGAATTTTGCCGCTTTTTCCCAAATTGGTTGAAAAATGGGTTACGCTCAAGTTTCAAGGCCTGTACATCAAAAACGGCGTATCCAACCAAAAAATGTCACATAATCAAAGTTGTAGAGAATCAAATTTTGTGTAAGAAAAGCATCCCCTCTTCCTCCCCCCCTCCCACCCGCCTCTACCAAATGATAGAATAACGAAACAACTTCTGAGTAAACGAAATTATGAGTATTGAAAACGGTGTTGCAATCAAAAAATGTCATATAATCAAAGTGAAACGTCTGTTGTTCGACCTAAGGCACTGAAGTACTTATAATAATAGAAAAGGCAAAAGAAAAAACATCTCCTAGATTCTCCTTTTGCTCACTTTTTGGTGCCCGAAAAACCACGATCTTTCGGCACTTGTTCCAGTTTTTCGCCTATAACTCGTACACGATGCATCCTACGGAAAATTTTACTCAATCCTTTATTAAACAGGATGAATTTCTGCGTCGACTGACCACCTTCATTTTTTAGATCGGTTCAGCCGTTTGGCCGAAATCGATCGTTGAAGTTTGGCGATGTTTCCCAAATTGGTTGATCGCCAAAACTTCAACGATCGATTTCGGCCAAACGGCTGAACCGATCTAAAAAATGAAGGTGGTCAGTCGACGCAGAAATTCATCCTGTTTAATAAAGGATTGAGTAAAATTTTCCGTAGGATGCATCGTGTACGAGTTATAGGCGAAAAACTGGAACAAGTGCCGAAAGATCGTGGTTTTTCGGGCACCAAAAAGTGAGCAAAAGGAGAATCTACGAGATGTTTTTTCTTTTGCCTTTTCTATTATTATAAGTACTTCAGTGCCTTAGGTCGAACAACAGACGTTTCACTTTGATTATATGACATTTTTTGATTGCAACACCGTTTTCAATACTCATAATTTCGTTTACTCAGAAGTTGTTTCGTTATTCTATCATTTGGTAGGGGCGGGTGGGAGGGGGGGGAGGAAGAGGGGATGCTTTTCTTACACAAAATTTGATTCTCTACAACTTTGATTATGTGACATTTTTTGGTTGGATACGCCGTTTTTGATGTACAGGCCTTGAAACTTGAGCGTAACCCATTTTTCAACCAATTTGGGAAAAAGCGGCAAAATTCAACGATCGATTTCGGCCAAACGGCTGAACCGATCTTAACGTTTCAGGTGGTCATTCGACGCAGAAATTCATCCTGTTTAATAAAGGATTGAGTAACATTTTCCGTAGGATGCATCGTGTACGAGTTATAGGCGAAAAACTGAATCAAGTGCCGAAAAATCGCGGTTTTTCGGGCACCAAAAAGTTAGGACCAGGAGAATGTTTTTTCTTTCGCCTTTTCTAGTATTACAAGTACCTCAGTGCCTTAGTAAGTTGAACAACAGACGTTTCACTTTGATTATATGACATTTTTTGATTGCAACACCGTTTTCAATACTCATAATTTCGTTTACTCAGAAGTTGTTTCGTTATTCTATCATTTGGTAGGGGCGGGTGGGAGGGGGGAGGAAGGGGGGATGCTTTTCTTACACAAAATTTGATTCTCTACAACTTTGATTATGTGACATTTTTTGGTTGGATACGCCGTTTTTGATGTACAGGCCTTGAAACTTGAGCGTAACCCATTTTTCAACCAATTTGGGAAAAATCGCCAAACTTCAACGATCGATTTCGGCCAAACGGCTGAACCGATCTTAACGTTTCAGGTGGTCATTCGACGCAGAAATTCATCCTGTTTAATAAAGAAAAGAGTAAAATTTTCCGTAGGATCCATCGTGTACGAGTTATAGGCAAAAAACTGAAACAAGTGCCGAAAAATCGCGGTTTTTCGGGCACCAAAAAGTTAGCACAAGGAGAATCTAGTAGAATATACTAAAAACATGTTCCATAGGCACCCACAAGTCACCCATAAAAGTTTCGCTTTGTCCGGAATTAATGCAAACCCTAACTGCTAATTTGACTGGACTATTTTGGATTTTACGTACTTTGAACATTAAATTTTGAAGGAGGTTACACAATTTTTTGGTTTATTATTTACAATAATGAACCTGTGGAATCGACCAAGAAATTTTTTTCAATCTCCGTCAAAATTTGTTGGTTTCAAGGTACGTAGAATCCGAAAATCGAATAAAAAAATTATTATTTATTTATATGGGCTCCATTTGGGGTCTAGTTGAGCCGCGAAGCTTTTGGTTGATGTCAGTAACTTCTTTGGGGTGAAAATTAAGGGTTGAATTTTTCAAGCGTGCCCTAGCTCAAAAACTCTCAAAATAAAGGTATTGTTCTTTCACCGATTTCAAATAGTATTGAATTTTTCAAAATTTTTGAGACCACCCGGAGCTCTGCAGGACAAACCGTTCGCTCCCTACGAGTACTAAAGGGTTTTCATTCGATAAAACAGAATCATGAGTGTGAATCACCAAAGAGATCTATCTCCGTTTAAATTTTATCTGACTAAAATGCGATCACTGTTCGTTTCTTCGAGTTGTACTCAGTTTTGCTTCCTTAGCATCCAGTATTCAAATATCCCATATGAAACTCCATTTTCCTTCGAATCGAGTGAGAAGCGTCTATTTCTTTCAAATGAACTTGATATTGAAGTAGGTAGGAAGTAGCTATGGTTGGTAGGTAGTGACAATGGCAAAGCTGTGTTCTTTGCAGACGAGTGATCTATACAGAAAAATAATAAACCTTTGTTAATTTGCAGCGTTTTTTTACTCGATTCCAAAAGTTCATTATTGAAAACAATTCACCAAGGAAACCATGGAGCACTTGAGAGCCTAATATTGGGTAATGTTCGTAATACAATGGTTGATGATGCGATCTGTTGGTAGGTTACTAGTACTACGCTTGAATAGTCGACTTATCGAAATCTTGAATATTTTAAACGTTTTTGAGGAGGGGTTGAACATTTTTGTTTGCTCCTCTCCCAAAGTTTATTATTGAATTTAATAAACCAAAAAAAGGTTTTGGATGCAGAAGGAAGACTGCGGTGAGGTGGAAAGGGGGTCGGGCTGTCACGAAATCCCCCGTTAGGTTTTATATACTGCTGGGATATCGCCTCAACCCACTAGGAAATATAAAGGATTTCTAAGCCAATAGCCTTTTCTTCGCAAAGGTTTCCTTTATGTGCGGCTTTGTACCCCCGCGTCCTCTGCGCCGCTCTCTGATCATCTCATACCACATGCCCCTCACTTCTCCGACCAACTCCGCCCTCTTTCCTATCTCTTTCACACGCGCCAATCAAATTTATATTCTCTTTTCTCTCCGAATCCTCTTTTCTTTTTGCTGCCTTCGAATCCCCGAAATCATTTTCGATTCTAACCAGGATCACATCCAGATTGATTTTTCATTCTCATGAGGATCAACATTTTATTACAATGATCATGAGTCGTCATGTCAACTTGTCAATATTAGGGCATCTAAGTTGCAATCGATATTGGTGGCTGTTCTGTAGGGAATGCGTTGGACAGTAGCCATAGGAACTGATTTTGTTTCTTAAAAACCAGCATCGCACGTCTAAAATGTTCAAAATTTACGTTTTGATGTTTTTAACACAGAATGTGTTTTTGCGATGACCTACCGAAAAAAAATCGTCACGAAAAAGCGACAGAAAAAACCGTTACGCGCCTTTTATAATGATTTTCACGTGCAACCAAGCCGTTGGTAAGGAAATAGAACTCCCGCAGTGTTCATTGCACAGAAATTGTTCACCATTCGTTGGAAAGCTCTCAATTTATATAGTATTTTTCTTGTAGTTACATATTTATTTATATAATATTTATAGGGTTTTAGACCAAATTAAATGTCTAACAATTATTTATTTTATTATTGCCAAAGACTCCACATTTATTATTGTTGTTTTTTATTTAACGGATGACTAGCATCGCAAAAACACATTCTGTGTTCCTATGATTTCATACAGAGTATGGAAAAAGAAATAAACCGGGGGGTGCAGGGGGGCGGAGCCCCCGCCGAGGCGCAAAGCGCCGAGTTTTAATTGCATTTTTAGTGCCTGGTTCATTGGTGATGTTGGTGTTTTGAGACGGCTAGTTGGAGCATTGTAGATCGTGATTTAATCAGCATCAGACAGCGATACTCATCTGCCTGTATGTCACATCTACCAATATTTCTCATTATTTATAAACTTGTTTTTAATCACATTCTAGGGTTCTTATGTCCAGTTAAAGAAATTGAAATACTCAAAAACCACATAATTCATTTAAAAAATAACATTTGAAGTCGAGATGTGTGTGATATGATGAGGATGTCACATATAAATAGGCTTTTTTGTTAAGGTATTTTTGACTTATTGACTGTCTTCACAAAAACTCATCGTTAATGAGGTTTCTTTTCAACATAATTCATATAAACCACTTTGAAGAGGTGTCTTGAACTTGCAAACTACACGATCCGACGATGAACTGTTGTGGACAAAGCTATGGCACCTTCCATTGAAACTCAAGTTAGTTTAAAAACTGTGAGTTTTGTTCTCCTGAATTGAAGAATGTTTACAAGCTGAAAATAGTTTTGGTTTATTATTTTCAATAATGAACCTTTGGAATCGACCAAGAAAAAAAAATTTTTAACACCCCCTCAAAATTTGATGGTTTACGTTTCAAGGTACGTAGAATCCAAAAATCGAATTAAAATTTGGCCGTCCGTCCGCCGTCCGCCGTACGCGGCACTTTTGCCACTTATCATTGACCGATTTTGATGAAATTTGGTATGTGGGCTCCATTTGGGGTCTAGTTGTGCCCCGAAGATTTTGGTTGATGTAGGTCACTTCTAAGGGT
Source organism: Apolygus lucorum (assembly GCA_009739505.2). Lineage (NCBI taxonomy): Eukaryota > Metazoa > Arthropoda > Insecta > Hemiptera > Miridae > Apolygus > Apolygus lucorum. The sequence goes on from CM019176.2 coordinate 57,876,846, forward strand.
TCCAAAATCAATTTTGAAATTTTCAAAACGCCCTAACTCAAAAAATTTTGATATAAAGGTATTGTTTTTCCTTCAATTTAAGATTCTATAGAATTTTTAGAATTTTTTGAGACCACCCGGAGCTCTGTAGGACAAACCGTTCGCTCACTACGAGAATTTAAAGTTTGGACTTACGATGAATCAGAAACACGAGTGTGAATCGCAAAAGAGGCCTAATCTCCGTTCAAATTAAAGCTGACCGAAATGCGATCGATATTTTTCTTCATGTTGGATGGTTGGTGGCTTTGCAGACGAGTGATCTATATAGAAAAATAAAAAATGATAAACCAATGTGTAGTAATTTGCAGCGTTTTTAACAAAAGATGAATTTTCTCCTCTGAATAAAGGATTAAATTACTTCATGCAAAAGAGTTTAGAAATGTATTGTAGAGATGTGGTGAAACTTAGAAACGCAAAATTGAATTATAAATTAAAAAATCCTGTGATCTGAAAGCATGGTTACTTAAATTCTTCTTCCAAGAAGTGTTTAAGATTTCTCAAGTCGAATATCTACCTGGGACGTAATATATTTATAAATATGCTTAATACAATTGATTTTTCCTCTTGCTGTACAGAAATGAATCAGTGGAAAAAACCCTTAAGTTGAGGAGGGAAAGCTCCTGTTGACCGGAAACCTCGGGTGGTCAGTAGAAAGAGGGTAGATAAAGACGGTCCAGTAGAAAAGATCCAAAAGAGCTTACAATCCCCCTCTACCAGCCGATCCCAGGAAGCTCATATATACTTCAAACCTCGGTAGATAGCCATCATCCGCATTTCCTATACGTCTACCCGCGCTCAGATTTATATACATTTTGGGAAAACCACGGTGTCTTATCGTCTACCACCATTCTTCCTTTCGCAACCCACTAAGGGGCTAACTGCCCTCCGAAAGAATTTATCGCTTATATGGGGTAGGTATGGGGGCATGTTGTAACACAGAGAAACATCGCCCGGAATTGGCATCTTCGATCCGAAGAAGGGACGGGATTGTGATTTGGGTTCGTGATATAATGTCCAATACTCCGAAGGGCGGAATATATTGGCGACGCTGAGTGTTTTTCTTATCGGCATTTGAATATTCTTGGAGGGTGTGGATGTTCTTGTCCAGCTCCCATCAAATACTTTGTAAAAATTATAAGGAGCTCACGTGTGGATGTATTTGCTTTGCTGAACCTTGTTCTTGTACAATTTCTGTAAAAGGCACTGAGTCGTACAGCACTACTACCCATCCTAATAATAGCGACAAATAACGTCTGTCTAGTGGCACATAGCTTTCTCGATTGGATTAATACCCCGATAGAACCAACTGGCCAGCCAAGTTTGAGGAAAATCGGACAATTAGGTAAACAAAAGATGTTTTGAGGTTTAGGTATTCAAGTGTGTGAATGCTCAATATAATTAAGAAGTCTACAATAAAATTTAGAGGGCACAGAGGAAACAAGCAATCAGGGAGCCATACAATTCATAGGTGTTTTTGAAAGGTCTGACTCGAAGGAATTTCATAGGGAACCTTATCAAACCTCACTTTTATGGCCAAAATTTTTTGAACGGGTCCTTAAGATGGAGAGACAGTCCCCTATAGCCTGTATAATTTCATTGCTCCATGAGAGATTGTGCGGATTCTAAGTACTGATTTTCCATAACTCGTGAGGTCGGATTTTAGAAGGTTGAAGGGGAATGACGGGAAAGAATAATGGTAATGAAATATCATCCTTGTAATAATAACGTGACACCTTTGTAAACCACAACGGTACTTTAAAGCACAAAGGCGCTCAAAAACAAAAACTGAGTTTCGAGTAAACGCAAAAGAAATTTTCACTAGTGCACAATTCCAAAAATGATGGCTTATTAAAGTGATCTATTTAATTTCTTCAATAGATTTTCAATCTATAATTATCAAGAAAGTCAATGGTAGTTTTGTTGAACTTAAGTTTTTCTGAAAATAATAATAATAATAATAATAATAAAAATGTGGAAAATGGATGGACATAGCGCCTTTGGGCATGAAGGTATCGATAACTTCCACATTGTCCAGGTATTGTGTGGACACAATAGGAAGACTGTTTATGGGGAGTCAGGCGTCGCCAGTTCTTCGTCAGAGCTACGAGAATACTCATGTATTTACGTCGCATTGTGATGATCGTGCCCAAGCGATGCCATCACCTCATTTGCATCATCTCATCAGAATCCAGTGTAGACCCCTATGTGCGTCAAACCAACACTAATAGTGGTGTTTGGCACAACCCAGTCGAAACAGCTTCTCAGTCTTCTTCCTTTCAAATTTTAAAATAATTGAATTTGTTCCTCCAGTTTGAGGATTTAGAGGCTCTCTTCTTTTCTCTTCACTTCAACTTTGTAAGAAACAGGACTTCACCAGGCTTTATTGATGTCTTCACCCCCAAAATGGTTTTGAGCAGACACCAATGGCTGTTACATGGTTTAATGAACCGTTTCTCGTGACATCACCGAATTTAAGGCCACTCGGCCCGAGATCGAGATTGCGGGGTTGCGTCGTGGATGAACCCCGCTTCACTTGAGAGGGAGAGGCATTAAGTATCCAAGAGTGAAATCATCAGACTCAGTTCTTATCTTCTTTTCAGAAGACAGCTGACGACGTCATTCCTCAGGAATTGAAGTTTGACCAAAATTCAACCTGAGATGGTTATTTACTTCTTTTTGCTTCCGAGTCTACCAAGGTAGCTGAAGCATCGTTTTCATATTTCAAAGTGGAAAAGAATTTTCTCCAAAATCAAAATTTTCACTCTCGATCTACGTTTTAGGTCTTCCTAAACAATTTGGGCTTGGGACAACAGGCTCGGACTGTCTGTCCGTGTGTCTGTCATGACATCCTTGTAACGGGCAAAACTATACGAAGTTATAGTCCGATTTCGATGAAATCTTCAGGGATTATGAGGTTGGGGTGTAGATGGTGTAGAAAATCATCGCCTCCGGACTGATAGTAGCCACTGCACATGCGCTAACGTGAATTCATTGCACAGCCATAACTTTGATATTTTCCATCTGATTTCGATGAAATTATCAAGGATTATGGGGGGTTGGGGTGTAGATGGTCCCCTATGAAAATCATCGCCCCCGGATTGACAGTGGCCTCTGCGCGTGCGCAAAATCCTTGTAAAAACCATAATTTCTACATTTTTCACCCAAATTTGATAAAATTTTCAAGGATTTCGCGGTTTACGTGTACATGGTTTCCTAAGAGAATAGTGCAAGGTACTCAGAGATAGATGTTTTGAAATTAGCTACAATGCATCGGATCATCTGTACGATCGGGTTATTGTTACGAGGAAGCTATGTGCCACAACCACTTGGCAGACTTTTTTCTACTCATTTTGAGCAGACATCATCATCAATTCAACAAATAGATTTTAAAAAAACCAAGTAATCTATACAAGTAAGCGTAGGTACAAGGAGCTCATTTAATTTTGTTAACTTATCACATGATTGTTTTCAAATATAAACTAATGCAGCGTTTTTTACCCACCAACATTTTTTTTACCTACCAGCTAGGTACTACCTACCACACCATACTGGCTTCACACCTTCACAATCAAGTTTATTAGAAAGAACTAAACGCTTCACACTCGATTGGAAAGTAAAAACGCTTGCATACGAGTCTGCAACGCATTGGGACATTTTCATGTCTTTACCTATTGCTTTTGGTTTATTATTTTCAATAATGAACCTTTGGAATCGACCAAGAAAAAAAAAATTTTAACACCCCCTCAAAATTTGATGGTTTACGTTTCAAGGTACGTAGAATCCAAAAATCGAATAAAAATTTGGCCGTCCGTCCGCCGTCCGCCGTCCGCCGTCCGCCGTACGCCGTCCGCCGTACGCCGTACGCGGCACTTTTGCCACTTAGCATTGACCGATTTTGATGAAATTTGGCATGTAGGCTCCATTTGGGGTCTAGTTGTGCCCCGAAGCTTTTGGTTGATGTAGGTCACTTATAAGGGTTCCAAAATCAATTTTGAAATTTTGAAAACGCCCTAACTCAAAAAATTTCGATATAAAGGTATTGTTTTTCCTTCAAATTAAGATTCTATAGAATTTTTAGAATTTTTTGAGACCACGCGGAGCTCTGTAGGACGAACCGTTCGCTCCCTACGGAAATTTAAGGGTTTATATTGAAAAATATATATATAAATCAAAACACGGGTGTGAATCGCAAAAGAGGCCTAATCTCCGTTAAAATTAGAGCTGACCGAAATGCGATCGATGGTTGGTGATTTTGATTTTTTTTGTTGATTTTTTTGATTTTTTTTGATTTTTTTTTAAATTTTTTTTTTCTTTTCTTTTTCTTTTCATATTGGATGGTTGGTGATTTTGTAGACGAGTGATCTGTATAAAAATAATAAACCGTTGTGTAATAATTTGCAGCGTTTTACCTCACTATAGGATTTTATAACCCACCCTCCGTTGTTGTCAGAATGTGAAACGAATCATTACATAATAACATAGATATAATATGTTACAAATTGACACAATTATTAATATTAAGAGGTAGGTACCTAATTTCAATAAAATAGACGATTCCGGATTAATTATCTTCTACACTCACGATCATTAGTTTGTAAACAAAATATGAGAACAGTTATGCCCATAGCTCCGCTATTCGTATAGTCAATATGTTATGGAGAACATGAAAATGTTCGTTAAATCGAGAGCTTTCCAACGAGTGGTGAACGATTTTTGTGGGTTAAAAAGTGTAGAAAAGGAACAAACCTAACAACGGGGTCGTTGTAAGCGGAAATCATTATGAAGGCACTGTAACACAATTTCGTAACGCAATTTCGTGACAGTTTTTTGTGCTATGTGCCAGGGCAAAGACATGAAAATGTCAAAAACTTTGGTTTAGGTAGGTAAATTGGTTCCACCCGTTCTACACGACAATTTTCAGGAATTGGGTGGTTTGGCCTCTAATTGGTTCTATGCGGACCTCATGAATCAAAGACAGCCTCTGTGCAGACACTAAAACCTGTCATTGCGAATAACATCAACAGTTCTCATCTAATTCCGACGAAATTTTTGGGGACCTTGCTGGTTGGGCCTTTATTTTGTTTTTAATCTTTCAATGGCTTCTACTCTTTTTGTTCAACTTTCCCGCTATTTATATTCTTCCCTTTGCTTATCTAGTTTCGATAGTCGAAGGGAGACGCCAGTTGTAACTCACTAATTCTTTCTCCGTGGATCTTGTGTTCTCTCAATATCGTTGTTTCCTGGTCTGAGTTATACAATAATTATATAAAGGAAAAATCCCGTTGAAGTTTACAGACACAATTGACTTTTATTTCTCTCAACACATGTACCTGAAATTTACCGAAACCGCGTGAATTTGGACAGTGAAATACTGAAGTTGTCAAACGAAAAATTTAGTTAGGAAATTGTTTGGAAACCATAATTCTCGCAGTTGCGACAACGCTCTCTTGAGTTTAAGCTGCATTATTTAACTCGATTGCACGCTTCACGGTCAGTTTCCTGTCTTCCGACTTCTTCAACAAGACTGCGTGAATTGGCAGTTTCAGAGGGCTTCAATAAAATGCAAGTCCCGATAGTTGAAAATTCCTAAAAAATGCAAGTAGGTATACAAACGCATACTCCAGCTCAATTGATAGGTCTGCAAAACCTGAATAGGAGTTAGGACACGGAGGTTTGGTCAGATAAAGGGTCCATAGAGACGGGATTGTGTACAATTCGACGGGTCAATTGTCAAGATGACAAATCCGCCTAGAAAGGGGGTCCGATGAGCGGGGGTGCGAGAGAAAACCCATTGTCTCCATCATTACAGGGCGAGGGGTTACAGTGGTGGGGTTCAGAGCTCATTGTAATGAAGTGGATACTATAATGGGATCAGCTCCACTTCAATAGTGCCATTGTGGAAGACCAAATTAAGTAATATTCACCCCTTCGTTTCTACCTCCCTTTTCCCTTTCCTCATTCTGGCGCTTGTCACAATAGTCACAGGCCGACTGCCCAATCAACTCTTCCCCTTTTGCCGAAATCGGAATCAACTGGGAAGGGTTGATCGTTCAGTCACCACTTCGCATCCCATTCCCCATGAAACCTAGTGAAGCCTCACTGATTCATCAATAAACTGTTAATCCCGATATAATAGTGATTTTGCGATTCGGAAATACTCTTCAAAAAACACGAATAATCGTATAAAAAATAATATTTACATTTCAAATATGGGGTTAATTCCAATGGTTATAAAAAATAGAGCCCGCAATTGTCGCATTTTGTATAATATTATTTGGTTGTGGAAGAATATTTTCTTTAAAATGGAGGCCCGGGACAGTATTTTGATAACGAAATGTAGGACCATAATATTTCGAAATTCAAACTTTGATGGAATAAGACTTCTAAAATATTTCTTTTTCTGAGTTCAAGAAAACCTCCGATAGCTCGAGTAATGGTAAATCCGATTAGTGGTTATTCTGAAGACTCATATTCTGAACTAGATATCATCATAGAAGGTTGACGGGGTTAATTGTATAATTTTCACGACTAATGTTATGTGCCACATTCACAAGACTGACTGGTCTCTCATATAGCCAATACTTCGATTTTCTTAACCATAGCTTTAAAGATTTACTTGATAATTCGCTCATTTATACATGAATGGAATTTTTTTAACTCAAGAATGTCTGCTTTTTTGTTCATTTATCTATTCTGTGTATACAGCGAGCGCAAATGGATTAAAAAATCGATGACTGAAAAAAGAAGAGAACAAACGAAGATATGGATAGTGGAGCTCTAATTTTGAGGAGGAGTATAACGTTGTTTATGAGATGAGAACAGGGTTCTTCTAAGTTAAATTTGTTACTCAGCGGACTTGAATTTGCTGCTGAAAACTTGAGGACAATCTTGAAAGTAAGAACATATTTTGACGAAGAGATCGCGGATTTTGCGAGCTCTCGTTATCTATATACTCGTACATAAAACCCCAACCGTATGTACGTATGTCGCCCGAACGTGGGGACCCGGGTTCGATTCCAGGCCGTGACATACATTTTTTTCTTTAATAAATTACGTGTTTATCTACGATTGTTTTTGTCTGCTTTTAGCTGGCTTTTCAGCTAGTAAGAATATAATTAGGTGCCTACCTTGTTGTAGATTAGGACGTAACCAGCAAGAGTCGAACTCAAGGGATGATCTCTTTCGATGTAAGGATGCAAGGATATCAACAGGCCCCCAAGAGAAATTTTCAGTTAATTCAAACTCGATTGAAGGTTGGTTGTATTCAAAGACAATGTTTATAACTCCATTGTGAATTTCCAATGAACCTTAATCTCAACACCAATATTCGAAGAGTCTCAGTATCTTCATGGAACTTGGCTTTGCTATGACCGCCTTGCCTGAAACCCGCGAAAGCAGCTCACTCCGTGGATGGTCGTAGAGAAGAAGGCTTTGTAGCCTTGAGAACGAGGAGTTTCAGGCAACTTCACGAGACAGGCAATCAACAGGTACGTTTTGATATTACTCGTCCTAAAACTTCTAACTAAATTAGTCCTAGAAGCGGGAAAACTCGTACTAAGTTTGATTTGGCTGATCAGGGTTAGCCTGGGTTATCATGACTTCCGGATTGATAGCAGCCTCTACGCATGCGCCAACGTGATTTCCTCTAAACAAGCATAACATATATGCGGTTTTCATTAGACTTCAACGAAATTTTCAGGGATTGCGAGGTTTTGACTTTAAATCTGTCCTCAATGAATGTCATATAGTAACCGGTCAACATTACATAATAAATAGGTTTTTGGTTCCAGTCATTTTGAAGGGTCATTGGGATTGACGGACTGAGGATGCCCCTTACATTAGATCATACTTACAATCGTATTAAGGAAATCGTACAAGGAAGCTGTTCCACACTTATTTTTACGGACTTCGTTTGGCGTTACCAGGGACAGAGACCAAGATCGGAGCCCAAAGCTTGAAATTGATTCCTAGGATAATAATCCATGTTTCCACCTACACTGCGGCCTTGATGGTAAAAGAAATTATCGTCTTCAAGTAACCCAGCAAAACATTTCCCACTCTGTTGTTGCAATATTGGAGACACATGCGGGGTAGTGCGCAAATAAGCTCAAATTCAATAGATGAAAGATTCTATTCTCAGCAGGCCATGTTGTGCTGTTATAGGACAAAAGTTGTGTGTTGTGTGATAGATTACATCAGTTCTTCGGTTGTTTTCTTTCATTAAGCTGCCGGTTTCAATTCAGGAAGCTCCCAATGTGATTTTTGATTCTTCTTTGTCGAGCAGCATTGTCTATCAACTGTCCCGCCAAACAAGGCGTTTCTCGGCCAGAAAAAGCGGAGGGGATTGGATTGTGTCGCAAGTCGTATTGTCGAGAGGGGTTTGTAATCGCATTTGTGTTTCCTTTTCTATGTGTGTTGGCGCCTACTTCGCGAGGGTGGATTAGGGAAGGCGATGGACATAAGGGTATAAAACCAGAGGAGGGGGAGCCCGCAAAAACTCACCCCCGATATCCCCGTATAAACCTTTAGCCGGACAAACACTTCTCGCTATCCTCTTTCCTTTTGTTGAGCTTGGGAAATCCCTCGGCGCGAAAGAGAAACCAACAGAGCAGTCATTGCTTTTGTTTCACTATCTCTACATTATGCTGCCTTTCATTCGCTCAGTATTATGTGAAATTATTTCAAGTCATTCTTCCTTTTTATACACCACGGGTAAATTCGTAATACGATTTACCATCCCAATCTGCTTCTACCTATTCGTATTTGTATGGGTCTTTTGCAGAGTTGAGTTTCCACTAAATGACTCCTGACGTATTACCTTTCGATAACTTTGGTTATACACTTATGATTGACTAAAATTGAATGGACAAACTCTTCATTTTCTCCAAGAATTTCAAGATTTAATGTACCTTTTCCATATGTACCTAAAAGAATTGCATCATATTTATGTATTATAATATTACTCATATAGTTTTAGGGTTAGGAGGAGGAGGAGAAGGAGGAGGAGTACTTATAATGGCAGTACTTACAGAAGACCTAGTAGGAAGTCAAAAGACATAAAATTTTCAGAACCTAAAAGTACCTATTATTCGGGTGCGCTTGAGATTTCTCACGACTTAAAAAATAAACTATAAGGAGTAGTGTAATTCTTATAGGCCTCATCCTATGAAATACGAATTTGACATTTTTGAGTGAAAGTCGATCTTGGCTGGACTGCTTTTTAGTTTTGAACAATCTTCACATGATCGTACTAATCTCTCTGTGTCTCTGTCGATATTTTGCCAAGTACAACACAGCCGAGCGAGCTGCTTCATTTTTGTAATGCCGAGGTGAGCTGAAAGGAGGTCCTTTAGGACGTCTTGCTGAAGGGTTTTTGGGATCACCACTCGGTCATTTTTGAAGAAAGCTCTTTGATCAAGAGTGAAATCGCTTGAAATTCATAGTAATGTTTCTTGATTTTCGATAGCTCCTGGTCATTATCAGTTTTTCAATCGATTCCCAAGTTAATCTTAATGAAGAAATATTAGAAAAAATTGTGGAAAATACTTGATGAATTTCGTGATTGATGACCATGTCGGATGATGAATAATTTTGAGGAATGGCAGCTCTAGACAAACAATCAACGTTTCCATTCTCTGATCCTTTTTTGAATTTTACTTTGTAATTAAAGCCTGTTGAAAATGTCGCGTACCGAAGAAGACGTTTACAGAGAACTATTCTCGACAAAAGTTGGTTATCAGTGACCAAAGTGAATGAGAGACGTAGATGTAGTTGTAGAAATGATCTACTCCGAACACTGTGGTAAGTGCCTCACGATCTAATTGGGAAAAGTTTTGTTCTGCAGTTGACAGGGCTCTAGATGCAAAAGCAACTGGTTTGTCTTCAATACAGATTGAATGCAACAGCACTGCTGCCACTCTGTAGAGACTGGCGTCTGTTGTTAGGAATACAGACAACTTTGGGTCAAAGGGGACAATCATCCTGTCACTTGAAATTTCTTTTTTGACCAATTGAATCTTTTTCCTTTTTGGAGCAGTTTACTTAATGGGTAAGTAGTTGTCGATATGTCAGGGATCAATCGCGAGTAGTATGTAACCCAAAAATATGCGAAGTTCTTCTACAGATTTGGGACGAGGCATGTCGACCATCGCTTTAATTTTTGATGGGCATTTCATTATTTTATTACATTTGACTAGATAACCTAAATATTCGATTTGAGTTCGGAAAAATGAACACTATTTCTTATTTACATGCAAGTCATACTCTTTCAATCTTTGAAGGCAAGGTATTAGATTGCGTTTGCAGTCGCCCAAGGTCTCTCCATGGATGATTACATTGTCAAAATATGATGTAACTTTGTTTAGCCCCCGTAAAATTTGATCCATTACTCTGTTGAATTCAGCTGGAGCCGTTTTGTTCCCAAAGCTTAGCCGGTTCATTTTATATATGCTTACTGGCGATAGGTGTCTAGTAGAAACGGTTGATTCTCGGCCATCAGGGTGTCTGATGCGTGCAGTAATGAGAATTCGCCTCTAACAGCTCAACTTCATCTACTAGTGGTTCGTATTTGCTGGAACGAACTTGTCACTTTAGTGGAAGCTTCCCAGGCTCAAGGAGTCAACTGGGTAAGCCTTCTCTACTGGATGTTTTCCTGGGGTGCATTTGTCTTGTTGGGTGTTCGATCGGTAGCTGTACATAAAAGTGAACGAATGGAATCTAATGCCTGTTGTTAACCTCTTCCCATTGGTTTGTAGGATTGTATATGCATCGTCTATTGGTCTTTCTGATGTAAATTGCTTGTCCCGTGCTTGACTAGTTACCGGTATTCATTGCTCGACTTGATTACAATTTTCGAGTTGATGCGGGTTAGCCTCGAAACGGTCTCTTATGAATTTCATCAAATATGATCTGCGAAAGAGGACGCACAAACAGACGGATTTTCATCAGAGCTCAGCTTGAGTTAAGCACAGAATTTACCCTGAGCTTGGTCCAAATAGCATAGTGGTAAACATTAGTAGCAATGTTAGAAATTATAAATAACATGGAAGTTTAGTCAAGAGATAACGTATAATGAGACACATAGTTCAAACATCGATGGTATTCATATTGACATAGCAAGTGGTATACAATTCCTGGAGTTACTTCTTTCTTGAGGCGATCCCACATTCCTCCCATCTTGGTTTCTTGTTTCGCACAGATACGCTTCCACTGTTGGTCTGCATGTTTCAGTTTACTTCTACACAATATGAGTATTCTCCTGATTTGCGTCGAATTAATCTTTGCATGTATCCTTTTCCACCCACTTTTCCTGTTGGCTACCCATACTTTATCCCCCTCTTCAAAGTTTTTTTTTTAAATCGCGAATTACTTTCTGCCTTACGAGTGTGTCATCCACATATTTTTCCAATGATAGCATGAGGAGGAGGAGTCGAGTTCAATTATCAAGTTTGTACGTAACTTCAGCTGGAATCCTCTGGGTTGTCTTTTGAGGGGACGCACATTCATATCCTTGGTTCCAGTTGCAGCTTTCATTCTTTGCTTGAACGTACGGAAAGATCTCTCCACCAAACCAATAGTCTTGGCGCAGCCTTGTTAAGAAAATTCACTTTACTCCTGAGATAACGAGGCAAAGGAGATGCCTTCAAAATTGACTCTTGCATTTGAGATAGCCATCACTACCCGACTATACTGTTCTGTCGAGTTATTTAGATAGAAACACCCAAGTGATCCGGTTGAACCGGCTCCCACAAGATTCGATGAACCAACACCCTCCAGAGCCTGAAGCTGTCAGGGATCCCGAAATCTGAGAAGCCCAAAGAGTCCTATTTGATTTGCGCAGATAAGAAGGAGTGAATTACCTCGTAGCACATGGAGCGTTGCATGTGCCTTTGGAGAAAATTAACGCTGTTAAAAATATCTAAATTATATTGACTCTTGTCTGGAATATTCCATTCGGGAGTAATTATGACGAAGTACTCGATGAACTGGACGAGAACTGAAAATACTACCGGTAGAAGGGGAATCAAGAAAATGAAAACTCTTCCGAATCTCCGGCCCTTGCTGTTATTTATCCCATTGCAATTATAGTTGTCTCACTGACTGAAGGTAAGATGAAAGTTCAGGGCTCTTCCAGATAATAACTGCGCATGGGAAAAACACCAAAATTGTCATAAACTTGTTTACTACTGAAGAAACTCTCAAAAAACACATTATTCTGAAGTTTGAGACTTTAAATGTACAGGTGATAGTCTTTATGTAAAGTAAAGTAAGTAAAGTAAAGTAAATAACCATTTCAGGTTGGATCTTCGTCCGACTGCCATTCCTGGAGTCGCGGACGTCATCAGCTGTCTTCCAAGGGAAAGATCTGAATTTCTTCTGATGATTTCGCTCATGGCTTCCCATTGCTTCACCGCCCTGGGTTGGAAAGAGGGGGGCGATGAGAGCCCGGACGCCGAAAAACGCACGCTGCCTTGATGAGCCTTGAACCCAGTACCCCCGCAGACCACCGCAGTCCAATGTCCACAGCCAAACAACGACGCCTCAACGACCGTACCCACACCGGACCCCCCAAATGTCTATATGTTTGTCACCCGTAATACTTTAGATGATAACTTTACTCTTGATAAACGTATCTAATATTATTATTTTTATCAATTGGAAGTCAAATTTTCTTGGAATTTTAACACCAGCCGCATTCTACTACTATAAGCACCTTGTTTTTCCTTTTCGATACTTCTGCTATAACATACGTTATCACACCACTCTCGTCTATAGGGCGTTTTCTCCTGCGACGTCACTATCCAATTGTCATCCCCATAACTTTACTCTTGATAAACGTATCTAATATTATTATTTTTATCAATTGGAAGTCAAATTTTCTTGGAATTTTAATACCAGCCGCATTCTACTACTATAAGCACCTTGTTTTTCCTTTTCGATACTTCTGCTATAACATACTATAACGTTTCTGCTATAACATACGTTATCACACCACTCTCGTCTATAGGGCGTTTTCTCCTGCGACGTCACTATCCAATTGCCATCCCCTTAACGTAGGAAACTAGATCAATGGAATGACCGGCCCTCGTGATACCTACCACCGAAGTTAGGGCTTGTCGTCTCGGGATATTATTTGGATTGATGACCGCTCGAGGGCGGGATCACAATGACGAAAATTCTACCTGAGAGTAGGAGAGTGTGGCTGGAGATTCTCCTAGTACTTGGCTTACAAGAGTTATCAGTCACTATCTTCTGTAATGCATATCTTCGTATAACCAATGTATTTCTGAGTAGCGCGTTTACTTCCGATTTCATTGGGTCTGTTGAGGATCTCACATTGCAATTGTGTCGGTACACAAAATATATGGGCTCAATAAATCATACTGTTCCATTTGATTTTTTTAACAATACTTTTTATAATGGTTAACTTACACAGCTTGAGTTTCCAATTTCTTTGGCTATTACTAAACGACATATTTGTGACAAAAGTCATAGGTACACAAGTTTACATCAATAATTCTAAGCTAACCTACCCAGTATTTCACTGTAAATCGGCTTGAAAACATTTTCAAACAGGTAGCTTTTACATTTATAGATTCAAATTGATATACTTGTAGACAGGTCCAATACATTGTACATCGTGATTACTATAAAGTTGGTATCTATACATTTATTTACATAATTTTCATTTTCTGTACAATTTATACAGTATAATGGGATCGTGTGGACATGGAGTTAATCTAATAATAAACATTTAAAATGTGTATTACATGGTGTAGGACTATAAGAAATGGAGGTTCCCACACATATTGATGAGGTACCATCGGTTCCTTTCCTGGTGAAAAGTGGATTGAATATAACGATGTTTATTGCCCAATTTTGTATTACAAAAGTTATTAATAATTATAAAAATATTCTTATGTACTTCTTAATTTATATACAACGATGAGATCGGTTGGCACCTACCTGCCAAATGTAATGCGGTAAATGTCCTTCTTCACCTCCGTATTATACGAATCACATATTACTCGTAAAACGATAATTTAGGTACCATAATATTGCATTTAACTAGACAATACGAGAAGAGGGTAGGCTCGTGATAACAACTCGTGAGTTACATAACTCGAATGGTAAGGATATTTTCAAATTTACAAATCACAACAATATTATTTGTGATATGAAAAAAGTGCATAATCCAACAGAAAATAAGATGGGCTATCTTGGTATTGGGTTTCGTATTCTACAGGATGATATTTGATATAATGATTATATCATTATAGCATAGAAAATATGACACAGCTGCTGAGGACCTGAGAGGCTCGTTTACCCCCCTCGTGGTAGCCTGCGATGGAACTCTCCACAAAGAATATGACAAATTCCTGAAGAGGCTGGCAGAGGTACTGTCCGAGAAGTGGGCCAAGCCTCTCTCTCAAGTGACCTGCTGGGTACGTGTCAAAACACAAATGGCCGTAATCTGAGCAGTGTCCATGAGACTTCGTGGATGCCGAAGGAGAGTGCGGTGCTTAGGACTTGAGGATGGTGCTCTAATGCCTATATAACCCTTCAACAACTTCATTAATTTAGATCTTAAAATAGTAAATTCAAAATTCAACAGACATCGACATCAAAATTTGACAGTGAACTCACTACATAGAAACATCACCGCTATGGCTGCTTGTTTTAGTTATGTTGTTGTTGTTGCTGAGTTTCATTCAATATAACCGTTATATATTTCAAAAAAAAAAAAAAAAAAATTAGCTACTTATATAGGATTGAAATACTTTGGCGCAGTTGAAATTCTTAGTTTTTGTACAGTTTCTTTAACCCTAATTGGACCAAGGTGTAATTAGTAAACATCTTAGAAATTCCACAGCTGTCTCATCGTGTGACCAGATTAATTAGATTTAAATTGCAATTAAAAAATTAATTGACTGAGCTGAAAAAAGTCAAAAATGATGTTACCTATGACATAAAATGTGAAAATTTTTTCATCGATTTCACTGAAAATTTTTGACTTAATTCGATTTTGAGACTTCCAATAGCCCACAGAAAATGCTCTGTCCATTAAATTTAAAATTGTAATATAATTTTGGTTTATCTTTTTTCGTTCTTCGTTACATACTCGTTTCTTACACTTTGGGACCGTTGTGGAGTTCCTGATACGTTTTCAGTGACGCTAAAGACACCATGGTCCAATTGGGGTTCTGGTACTTTAAAAAATTTCCTGTATCCTGATAGTTTGAGGATATCAGTTAAAGATTTGTCAATCAGATTTTTAAGGTGGGAGTTAATTACAAGTTCTGGGATTCAAGGGATGGCTGGAAGAACGCTGTATGGTTGGGTGGGGCAAGTGTATGAACGGGTTAAAAGTGCCCACGTGGGAGTTAACTTATGATCTTGGGATCAAACAATGGATGTCATACAAAGGCTTTGTGGGGGAGTAATAGGCCTTCGAACCTATATCCAATGTAAGAACTAAATTCCAATGAATAAATCACCAGGTTGTTTTCTGCAACAAAGTGCAAAAGTCGTACGAGGTAATAATATGTTGAAAATGTCCAGTCGTGATTAGTAGTATTTTAGAAAGCCAAAGCAAAGCTCTTTACAAGTCGGTTGAGGACTTATCCATGTTGAAGTTGAACTTTTCCAACCATAACACCCTCTTGCACTTGCATTATTTCACCTTACGTCGGTTTTGGCAACATACCATTTTCTTCCATCGTCCTCCAATTGAAACCGAAAATTTGAAAAATTATCAATTCACGTTACTGACGACGTTGAACGCCAGAAATTGATATGAGCTGGATAGCGATGTGAGAACATGCAACGTTCTTCCACCGAAAAGAGATTTGGTTTGTACTGAGAGCAGAGCTATCTCAGGACTCGGAACTGAACTTACACCCACATAAGTTTCTTTCTTCCCAACTCCTTTTCATACAACTATGTCTCTCTCTCACCACTATGGTTTCTACACTATTCACAAATTCGAAACGTCCGCACTTCAGTCACTGAAAGGGTGAGGTCTTAGTCGACTGTCGGTGAGGTGTCTGATCCGCTTGGGGAATTCAGCTGAGCGGGCGCTGGAGGCGGAGCTCCCCACCACGGCCACATTCTGGGTCCCAGTCCCGTCCCATCAGGTAGGACTGGGAGTGGCCTTCATATAACGTGCTGCTGAGGAGGGGAGTACCTTTCCAAAGCCTTGGAAGATTCCTGAAAAAAATTAACTCTTAAAATCAATATGGGTGTTATCAGGCGCAACTGAAATCAGTTATTTAAACAACGAATTAACACTACCACATCTTATGGTAAATGGAGTACTAAGTGACTGCACTAAATGACCTAAATAACTGACAAGATGATGCTGAGGTTAACAAAGTTATGATATGTGAAAATTGAATTCCACTTTAAGCTTGTTTCAAGTTGTACTAATAAAGTGTATTGATGAGCCATGAAGTTTCGATGTTGTACTATGTTGACTATTGTTAATGCACTATGTATTACACATCAAAATGAAACATTCATTCATTCATTACTAAAAGTTCAACTGCATTGTCTCTTGTCTACCTTTGTTGTTCTGTACCTCTGATGTAGTCATTTTGTTGGTATGTTGTGGAGAGGGAAGCAGAGGACGTCAATATATTTATATATTCACATTTATTCGGCAAGCGCTTTCGGGGCAAACTATGGCCCCTTTCTCAAGCCTACAAGAAAAAACAATTAATTGAATACTAGAAAATAATAACAGTAGCATGAACAATCACGGTTAGTATAACCAACCTGTCAAAAATATTAGTTAGTATAACACTATGTCAAAAAAAATGTTATTACTTAATAATTACTTTTCATTAAAACCATTAAAAATGAGCCACCAAGATTAAACCTATTCTATCATCATCTAAAAACCAATAACAATATAAGCAACCAAGAACTGAACTATACACACACACTAACACACAGACAAACATTAAAAATAGAAAGAAAACAAAACAACCTACCTATGTTCACTCTGCAATTATTCTCCCACAATCTTCCATCCCTCCTCAATCATCAAAATCTCACCTCTGCCAATCTTGAAAACAATTTTCACTGGAAACCAGTAATACATTTCAATATTCTTTTTACTTATTTCTTCAAAATTACATTTTTATAAATTAGATTTTGATGATTGAGGAGGGATGGAAGATTGTGGGAGAATAATTGCAGAGTGAACATAGGTAGGTTGTTTTGTTTTCTTTCTATTTTTAATGTTTGTCTGTGTGTTAGTGTGTGTGTATAGTTCAGTTCTTGGTTGCTTATATTGTTATTGGTTTTTAGATGATGATAGAATAGGTTTAATCTTGGTGGCTCATTTTTAATGGTTTTAATAAAAAGTAATTATTAAGTAATAACATTTTTTTTTGACATAGTGTTATACTAACTAATATTTTTGACAGGTTGGTTATACTAACCGTGATTGTTCATGCTACTGTTATTATTTTTTAGTCTTCAATTAATTGTTTTAACACAGAATGTGTTTTTGCGATGACCTACCGAAAAAAAATCGTCACGAAAAAGCGACAGAAAAAACATCTGGTGATATGTGTATTGGTTGTCATGTTAATGTCAACTCCACAATTATTATTGTTGTTTTTTTATTTAACGAATGACTAGTATCGCAAAAACACATTCTGTGTTCCTATGATTTCATACAGAGTATGGAAAAAGAAATAAACCGGGGGGTGCAGGGGGGCGGAGCCCCCCGCCGAGGCGCAAAGCGCCGAGTTTTCTTGTAGGCTTGAGAAAGGGGCCATAGTTTGCCCCGAAAGCGCTTGCCAAATAAATGTGAATATATAAATATATTGACGTCCTCTGCTTCCCTCTCCACAACATACCAACAATCTTGTCTACCTTTCAAAGTCAATATAGTGGGTACTTCAACGTCGAGCTTCATAGCATGCACTTAGTGCCCTAGTGATTGAATAAAAACAACCGAATTATAAAAGGAGGTTCTTTCTGTTTATCCACCTTAGCCGTCAGTGATTTTAATTGGAGTATACCGATCTCCTTTGAATAGTGTCTTTGCCAAATTAGACATGTAACATGTTGGTGTAGTATGTATGTAATATTTTGAAAAATTGTATGTATTTGGTTATGCATGGACTAATTTGGGTAAAGTGTACCTGAGAAGATTCCATAGGAGGAGCACAGCCGCATGGACTATTCCAAGAAGCTGCAGCAGCCATAGCGGCGGCTTGAGAGTACAACGTTTTGCCGTACAGAGCGTGGAGGGCCAGATCTGCCATCTTGGAGCCGCTGAGGTCCTCTAGTCGGTACAAGGGGTAGTGGAATGGTGGCAGCAACGGCAGTTTGAGCTCTGAACCTGGTTCAAGAAGAGGTGGAGGCGGAGGTAACAGCGACCTGTTCGATGACTCCATACCGAAATTTCCAAATTTGACTTCCTTCTTCTGTACTAGTGGTTTGGGTTTACGCCTCGGGCGATATTTGTAGTCTGGATGTTCCTTCATGTGTAAAGCCCTGCACATAAAAACCAAAAAGACTTGTAAATATTTTAAGAATGGTTTGCACGCTGTGGTACTCTACAGGTTTTTATTCGAAATAAACCAAATTCTTAATTCCTCTTGAAAGGTAGCCAGCTTGAGTCTCCATCATGTTTAATCTTTAATTACCTATTTTACTTGTATTATTCCAAATAAAAAGGTAGGAATGTACCAACATCAGTCTCAATTAATAATACGTGTCTCTACCAAGATATACCTTTGCGTTAAGCAAGACTTTATTTTACTTTAAGACGTAAAATTTTTACTTTAAGACTTTATTTTACGTTAAGACTTTAAGAGTTAAGAGTTTATTGTACGCCTCTACATTGTGAACTGAATGTTGTTTTCATCAAGTTGGTAGGGTTGAAATTTGTTTCACCTTTATCGAAATCACGCCGTATGACTGACATGATCAACCGCACTGACCAGTGGCGGCTCCTGCCCTGAAACTCAGGGGGTGCACAGCGATCAGGAGAGGCTATAGAGAAGGGACAGAATAGGTGTGTTTCTCTGCCAAATAGAAATTTCAACGATATGCAAATGGGATAAATCTTGGTAACTTTTTCATCTTAAAATTGCAAACGGTACTAAATACGTAGTAAATAGACACGAAACATGTTCTCTAGTGGTTAACAAAAATTCTGAAATACTTAATCATCAAAGGTCGAAACCCAAGAAATTCATCCATCTAATTTCAATAGCTGAAATGTATATTTGCCCGTTACGATTCAAAACATCGTCCAATTCGGAAGAAAAATTAACGAGCCCCTTGAAAACTCGGAGATTCGAAGAATCTTCCCTCTCATCATGCCCACGCACGGCTAGCTCGAGAACACCACAGAACTTGATACAATCAATGATTCGGGATAAAAAATGTACCTATTTTTCTTAACCATTTCGTTTTTTCTCTTTTTTCTGTACTTACCAGATTATGACGATGTGCACTGTCGAGTTGTTGCATTATATTTTGACGACCCAGTATACGCAAATCTACCAGAGCGTTCTTATGGGAGACAGCCTAAGCGTTTTTCAATTTTTCGGCTAAATAGGAGATCACTTATGCCGTCTTTAACTCAAACCTCATTTCGGTTGGTAGAAAAAAGTATTCAAGCAAAGCAAAATTATCAGTTAGTCACTTCACACCCACAAAGCTAATCTACCTTCTTATAATAGTCGACATTGAAACTTACTGTACGAATCTGCACGGTTTTTAAATTTCAACGTCTGCTGGTGTCCGAGGAGAGACGGGAAAGGGTGGCCAGTTTCTCGAATTTCGCACTTTTCCACAATAGACAAACGCAAATAGTTTACTTTACTTTAATGTAAACTACTCATCATACCTACAACACTCCTAAATAATCACAATACTTTGATCAAAACGGTGTGTACCGAAACGGTAGTAAACCAAAAACGTAAAACGGAATTCCCATCAGGTTTGTTTGTTTACATATTTATCTATAAGGAAATCCGGATTGCAGAGCTCTCTGACGGGGGAGCAACGAACCAATTCTGCTCAAGCCGACAAAATGTCCTGCTCTCTGATTGGTCAATCTCACGTGCCTGCCTCCCTCGAAAGATGTCAAGATGACGTCACTTTCCCCAGAAATGGTGCAGAGGCAAGGTGATGCTCCAAACGGACGTGATTGGTCAGAAAAGAGGGAGCTCCCCGCCACAGTTTTCGCGCGTAGATTCAACTAGCACAGTACTTACGATCGAGTCTTCTGTCACTAGCCAACTTACTCTTCAAACGAAGAGGAACGAACTTTGAATTTTTTTTTTTTTTTTTAATTGGCTGGGGGTGCACATGCGCCTATGCTCCTATCAGTAGCCGCCCCTGGCACTGACCTAACTGACTTTTGAAAACTCATTTACAGCCACAAGACCGTTATATTGCGATAACAACAGAACATTATAAAAGGTTGTCTGAATTGAAAAGAGAGAACAAATTGTGCTGAGAGGGCAGGCTCTCGGAAGTGTCAGTTTGGCCTACAAGTGACGATATTGTTTTAGTAACTTCACCCAGAGAGATCACGCTGTCCTCTTTATGACACTTCGCTGTTCTCTTTTGTACTGTTATCTGAAATGCTCTTTTGACTTCTCTTGCCAGCTTCTCGACTCTCTGTCCTCGGTTGTTGATAAGGTTTTCGAAAAGCTAGTATTCGCTTGACAGACGGATATAAGCTATTCCTTTTAGGCAGTATTTTATCTTTTATACCATCATCTCCTCAGAACGGTCAACTTAGGGGTGAAGAGTGAATCATGCTTGTTATTAGGCATTTGAAGAGGGTTAACACGTTTTTTGGGAGTTGAGTGACAGACATTTCAGAGAAATTTTTCATTATTATTATATCATTGTTATGGGCATCGCCAGACCCAAATTGTTTTATTATTGTTCCAAATTTTTCAACTCCTAAATGTGTAAATTTCAGAACTTTCTCAGGGGAAATATCCCAATTTCGAACCGCAACTATCTTTCAGCCTACGACAGGTGTCTACTTATCTGGAACTTGTTAGTCGTGGAGAGTGATTCAGTGAGGAAGGATGATCAAAACAGCAAACGGAAAGACAAGGTCGTTTGGCAGGAATTTTGGACAACTGAAAGGGGGTCATATTTTTTTAAAAGCTGCAAATTATTACACAAAGGTTTATTTTCTTCTATATAGATCACTCGTATGCAAAGAACCTGGCGTTGCCTTTGTCATCACCAAACAAAGGTAGTACCTACCTACCACATACCTACTTCACAATCAAGTTTATTTGAAAGAAATAAACGATTCACACTCATTTCGAAGAAAGAGGGAGTTGTGGGTGCCTTCACGAGGAAATTTGATTACTGGTTGCTAAGGAACTATTTGAGCTAGGGCGTTTTCAAAATTCCAACCTTTATTTCTCAACCCTTAGAAGTGACTGACATCAACCAAAAGCTTCGCCGCACAACTAGACCCCAAATGGAGCCTACATACCAAATTTCAACCAAATCGGTCCAGGGTTGCTAAGAAAACTGCCGCGTACGGCGGACGGACGGACAAATTTTTATTAGATTTTCGGATTCTATCAACAAATTTCGAGGGGAGGGATAAAAAAATCAGGTTCATTACTGATATTGATGTTTACTGTTTACAGTTTATATAAAGTTTTTAGTGGACATTAATACGTGGTACCTATATTCGGGATCAGCGCATAATTCCTGTTAGTCAAACAGCTCCAGAAATTGACAATTTTCCAAAATAGCAGACAATTGGGCATTTGTAAGACCTATTTCATAAAGTAAATGATCTAGTTTTTCGATTTTTTCCGATTTTCTGAAAAAAAACATGACGTATTGACATCCTAAATTTTGTAAATTTCAAATTTTATTACAACTAATTTGATATTTTATAATTTTAATGTCAATAACTGATGCCTTTAGAGAATTCAAAAATAGACTAAGAAAAATACGAAAAACTGTTGAATGCGCAATTGGTGTATGAAGACGGTCCTAAATAGTAATAAGGTTATAGTGAGCGTTTCTTCATCATTTTCAATAGCTGTGGTACATTGATTTATAAGTATAATCTGATCGGGGTTCGATCCCATCTTATGTGTTCATCCCATGTTTAAGGAATTGAACTGTAGTTCTCAGAGAAATTTAAGAGTAGGATGAACTTGCATTGATACCTACCATTGTTAAGTGAACATCACAAGTTATCCAAAATGGGCATAAACGACATCAATTTTGGCGCCCAAAAGTGGCCTCATTCAATAATGTTGCTTCAAAACTAAAGGAAGTCAAAGTTCTCCTCGTGTGTCAATGACCCCCTCATTTACCTATCAAAGAATATATTTCAATTAATGGAATGGAAGATAGCGAGTAAGTTGGAGAATTGAGGAAACACTATAATCAAATTCTGTGGGATACAAATTTTCTGCGTAAATGGCGAAACTACGACTTAATTCTGTTTTCATCGAATGTAGTAGGTATAAGGTATGCATTATTATCGCGTTCTTCACGAAAATTTAGAGATTTTGGTGAGTACTAAACATAATTTAAGCTCAACTAACAACAGTTCAACTAAAAATATGTATTGTAATTTCGAATAATACAGAAGAAGCTGAAAGATTGCATGACTGATGAATATTGGTGATGAATAGTCGCGAGACCGGAGATGTCATCCAATCAGATAATTGATTGACGTTGAGATTCAGATCTCCCTAGTTCAGGGTGGTCCATCTTACACTTCCAATCGGTATTACCGAGCTGGGAAGTCTACTATCAATCATCAAAACTTGTAAACTGATTGTACGGGGATTCATTAAACAGGAATCCACGAGCTTTCTCCATCAATATGGTGTGTTGTCTAAGACAATCATCAACGATTTATAGCTCCTTCATTTCAATAATTTTAAAATCTATTATTTAGCTACTGATAAATTAGTGTGAATTGTATCTGAATGTTCTCAGTCGGAGTGAAGTGAACCGAATCTCCGTTCAAATTTGGATGATCAAATCGATCCTTTTTCATTTCTTCAATAGAGTTTCATGAAACTCAATCGTCCTTAGCGACCCAGAACCAGATTTCGCTATGAAGGCACACACAATTCTCAGATGCGGTAGGTACTTTCTGTATAACTGATTTCCAACCTTGAGCAATAATCTCGTTGGAAAAGCGCTGTTCTTTGCAGACGAGTAATTTTGGTTTATTATTTTCAATAATGAACCTTTGGAATCGACCAAGAAAAAAGTTTTTTAACACCCCCTCAAAATTTGATGGTTTACGTTTCAAGGTACGTAGAATCCAATAGTCGAATAAAAATTTGGCCGTCCGTCCGCCGTACCCGGCACTTTTGCCACTTAGCATTGACCGATTTTGATGAAATTTGGTATGTAAGCTCCATTTGAGGTCTAGTTGTGCTCCGAAGATTTTGGTTGATGTAGGTCACTCCTAAGGGTTCCAAAATTAATTTTGAAATTTTGAAAACGCCCTAACTCAAAAAATTTTGATATAAAGGTATTGTTTTTCCTTCAATTTAAGATTCTATAGAATTTTTAGAATTTTTTGAGACCACCCGGAGCTCCGTAGGACAAACCTCACTACGAGAATTTAAAGTTTGGACGTACGATAAATCAGAAACACGAGTGTGAATTGCAAAAGAGGCCTAATCTCCGTTCAAATTAAAGCTGACCGAAATGCGATCGATGTTTTTCTTCATGTTGGACGATTGGTGGCTTTGCAGACGAGTGATCTATATAGAAAAATAATAAACCATTGTGTAATAATTTGCAGCGTTTTTGCTTCAAAATAGTAAACTATTTTGTAATAATTTGTCAGCGTTGTTAGTTATCTATATATCTCAATGACTCACGACTCTCTTCTGAACTAAAAGTTGTGTTTTTGCTTATTTTCACGAATATGAGTTCTGCAGGTGCACTGAATTATCAACAGATAGTTTGTTCCGATAACACAGGAAATAATTGTCATCCAAGTATTTTCCTTTCAATGGGAGAGTCAAGTGTGAAATTACTGATCGATTTCACTTTATCGAGAGACACAGAAGCGGCTGGACAGGTGAGGTGCGGGGGGAGGCCAATTGTCGGAGTAACAAGTGGGCAGGACTAAAGGGCGACTGTTCCGTGTAATTGTATAATGCCGCAGGAGCCGATTCTAACCCTCCTTTCTCCGATGCTTCTCTGTCACAATGGAACTGCTATCTGACAATCCAAATTCCCAAGCGTGGCGACCAGCGTCAGCGCTTTGTCGGTTGTCAGCATCCTTAGTCCCCCTGATCGATATGTTTTGAAACGTTCAGTCATACATTTATTGGTAGCCTGCTGCTTTTGAAATTATTTCTAGAATAAAAGGATAGCAATAATAACATTGCTTTTAGTTGGAGTCATTCAATGCAACGTACAGGACCGCCAACGGACTTGCTCCGGACAATCCACGTGCAGTTGTTGCAATGTGGGTCACTATAGCGATGTCAGTACTGTGTATCCTCTAATTACAATAATTACTTGAATGTTGTACCATCTTCTACAAGACCCGGAGTGGTTTACCCAAAGGGAGAGGAAGAAAAGATTAATGGAGAAGGATAGGAAGGATATGCATCAGGGGGAAGACTATATGATCCAGGAGAAGAGGAAAAGAATAATCCAAAAGAGCTCGTGTGGATTCTGTAGAATGCATTCCACGTTGGCGCATGCCTACTTCTGATCCGATCACGATGCAATTGATAAGAGTTCGTCAAGAGTCTTGAATAAACAATACCTAATCGGAAGCTAGAACTTTCATCGAATTCCGATGGAAAATGTTGAAGTTAAGGTTGTTACGTCTGTGCTTTCCTGGAGACTGCTATTTTTATATGATCGTGACAGATTTCACAGGGGACTATTTAGAGTCTCTTACACACTATCCCTAAAAATGTTATTCAATTCGGATGGAAACTAAAAGATGTGATTGTTACAAGGATTTTACGTTTGCGCATTAGTTCAGGAACAATGAAATTCATAAGGGGCCATTAGGAACCCCAACCATACAGTCCTTGAGAATTTCATCGAAATCATTACTCGTAAGAGTAATGTGTATTAATTTGTATGATTCTTTTATTTTTAGGAGGTCAAGACTGCTTTCCAATCGGGAAGGATGGTGAAATTTCGTTGCGGCCATAATTGATGCTCTTCTAACAGGATGCTCCTATCTTATAGTGTTCAAAGAAAATAAGTCAACTCTAGCAAAAAAAAAAAAAAAAAAGTACGTACTACTTCAATAGGATAAATAGACGCTATCCTCGCGCGATAAAAATTGTTGACGAATGTCATCTGAAAATAGTACTGGACTAGAATAGTTCATTCGACGACTGTATTGACCGACAAAAAGAAAAAAAAAACGCTGCAAATTATTTTACAAAGGTTTATTATTTTCCTGTATAGATCATTCGTCTGCAAAGATAACAGCTTTGCCATTGTCACTATTTATTTATTTTTTTTAGGTACCTACTACCTACCTAAGGACATTTTTGAAATTTTCAACCCCTAATTTCCATTTGGCGTCTAGTTGTGCCGCGAAGCTTTTGGTTGATTTGATCAGTCACTTCTAAGGGATGAAAATGAAGGGTTGAAATTTTCAAAAATGCCCTAGTAGGTAGGTAGTAGGTACCTCTGGTTGGTAGGTAAAAAACAAAACAAAAATAAAATAAATAAATAAATAAATAAATAGTGACAGTGACAAAGCGTTGATCTTTGCAGACGAATGATCTTTACAGGATATAATAAACCTTTGTGAAATAATTTGCAGCGTTTTTTTGGAAGAAATAAACGCTTCACACTTGATTCGAAAAATCGTCTGCAAAGATCACAGCTTTGCCATTGTCACTATTTATTTATTTTTACCTACCATTCATAGGTTAGGTACCTATTACCTAAAGTTAAAGTAAAGTAAAGTAAAGTAAACAACCATTTCAGGTTGGATTTTCGTCCGACTGCCATTCCTGGCGTCGCGGACGTCATCAGCTGTCTTCCTAAGGGAAGATCAGAATTTCTTCTGATGATTTCGCTCATGGCTTCCCATTGGCCTCACCACCCTGGGTTGTGACGAGGGGGAACTGCGACCGATTCGCCCGAAAACATGCCGCAGAGGCGGGCCTCGAACTCACGGCCCCTGCAAACGGTTCGAGTCCCGTCTCCTGAGACACATGCCGTAGCTCGCTCGGTCACAGCTGACCAGTAGGGTGGCTATTACTGGCCAGTAGCTACTACCTACCTACTCGTAGGGAGTGAACGGTTTGTCCTGCAGAGCTCCTGGTTGTCTAAAAAAATTGCCGTGTAGTTGTTGTGCGGACGGACGGAAAATTTTTTATTCGATTTTCTGATTCTACGTACTTACCTTGAAACGTAAAACATCCATTTTTTTGGGGGGTAAAACTTTTGGTTTTGCTCGATTCCAATGGTACATTATTGAAAATAATAAACCAAAACGTGATCTTGGCAGGTGGGTGTTCTAATACTGGATAATAATAAAACCATCGTGTAATAATTTGGAGCGTTTTTCTTTTGGAAACGTGTTCGGTATGTTTCTGCTGTCAAAGTACTATATTGGGATAAAACGTTATTAGTCTTTTATCGATGCAGAAGCTGGAAAAAGTTCGAAACACGTTAGAATATAAGTTTTTTACTCTTGTTTGCAAAAGAAGGTACATAAGAGTCTGAATAATCCTAACATACCAGGAATTACGGTGCGAATAGTGCGTGGTATTATCAAGTTCCCCTATATTGAGCTAGGAGAGAATCGTCATCGAATGATATTATTGCGGTCTTATCAGCCCTGTTCCCACGAACTTTCAATAGACCGCAGGGCTCGTGACGGAACGTGAAGAGGGCAGGGGTGGGTCCCCGAAAAACAAACAGACAAACAGAGATAAGAAAAGCTCGGGGTGGTGGAGGGGATTGATCCAGAGAAGGACAATTTGTTGCCGGAGAAAAAAAAAATGAGGAGGTGGCACGGAGGGTTACAAAAAATATCAATCCTGATTAATCCCCGGAGCAAAGTGCGTTTAAGGCGTGAGGGCGAGGGAACAATGTCTCCTCTTTATGAGCCATAATATCTTCATTTAATCCAGCGAGATGCGAGGAAGGGGAATCTGCCACGTCCCTTCTGCCCACATTCAAGACTCTTTCCCTCTTTCGATAGAACACCAGGTCCGGTTTTATGGGGACTAATCAATTGTCTGCTGTTTATCTCCTAGAACGCCTTCTCCTCCATCCCTCTAATCCGAATGTGTTTCCGTCCCAGTTCTTCCGGGAACTTTATCTACCCTTAGTTAACTTTCAATTGTTGTGCCGCAACCCTCTTTGGAGTGATTTCAACCCTAGGAGGATCTACATATTCGGAGACTTGGTTAGAAGAGATTTCAGAAGAACAGATTTGATGAAGTTCGAACTACTTGGAAAAAGATCTGGAAAACCCCACAGAATGATCTAATTTGCCACAAGAAAGTACTTCGTTATTTTGACAGCACAACTCCAAGAAAATTTTGAGCGATTTTCCTCAATATTAGTAAATTTTTGGAATAATTAAAATATTGCAATAGACTCAACAATTTTAGCGTGGTTAGTTTTGAGAATTCTCCTCACTGAAATCCGTTTTGGAAACATTTTAAAGATTAAGATATCGTAGGTCTATGTGGAAGAGGAAGCAGAAAGGACCCAGTTTTTAGGACGTCCCACAGTAATACTTGGGCGTCCTTATGCGATCAATCCGGGGTAAAGTTGGACAACACTCAACAGAAAAAAAGTATAACCACACAGTCTAGTTGTGCACTACGTCGCCGGAATGTCGAATTTTGCCTTCGAAACCATCGTGTGGAGGGGCGAGCGGGGTGATGGTATTCACAAAATATCCGATTTTTCAATGTTTCGGTTCGTTTATAGCTCACTAAATTTTACCCAAGCTCGCAGCAATTGAAGAAAATTCTCATTATACCTCCGGATTTTCATTAATTATTCCTTGTACCACCATGGAATTAATAGTGGTGCCGCCATGGTGCAAAAACACCATAAACCGCATATTTCGTGTTTTTTTGTGTTTCACCTTGAATACGGTTGTGAAGCTTATAAAACTAATAGATGAAAGTTGAACGTTACGACGTATCACCGTTTTGGTGCCAGACTGGCACCATTGGTGGGGGGAGGGGGGTGTTGAACTCGAATTCGCATGTTGGGTGCCAAATATTATGGTGGATGAGGGTGAGGGATAAACCACTATCTCTTGCCTAAAATACAAAATAAATTTCATCGAGTTAAACAGTTTTATCGCCTACGAACTGGTTTAAATTGACCTACCGCTTATCCAATGGGACGTCCCCTGGAATACACGCATTACTCAACAATTTTTCTTGTTTATCTTCTCTTTAATCAGGCTTAGATTAAAGAAAAGATAAACAAGAAAATTTGTGTTTCTGCTTCTTCTTCCACATAGACCTACGATATGACTCCTGCAGGAGTATAGGACAAAGATTAACACGTCCGCTGCGTCACCCAAAAAGTGAACTTCCCATGGGCCTAAAAGGAAATTTGCAGAATTTCCACTTTTTCGAAATTTTAGCTTCAATTTGATCTATAAAATTTTCTATTGGTCTGACTGAGGAACCAAAGATATCACGATCTTCCTACAATATCGGAGAACAATAATAAACATTGCATCGATTTTGGTTTATTATTTTCAATAATAAGCCTTTGGAATCGAGCAAGAAAAAAAATTTTAACCCCCCCTCAAAATTTGATGTTTTACGTTTCAAGGTACGTAGAATACGAAAATCGAATAAAAAAAATTTCCGTCCGTCCGCCGTACACCGTACGCGGCACTTTTCTTAGCAACACTGGACCGATTTGGTTCAAATTTGGTATATGGGCTCCATTTGGGGGCTAGTTGTGCCGAGAAGCTTTTGGTTCATTCAAACATTGCATCGATTTTGGTTTATTATTTTCAATAATGAACCATTGGATTCGAGCAAGAAAAAAATTAACCCCTCCTCAAAATTCGATGTTTTATGTTTCAAGGTACGTAGAATCCAAAATTCGAATAAAAAATTTCCCGTCCGTCCGCGGCACTTTTCTTAGCAAATATGGATCGATTTGGTTCAAATTTGGTACATGGGCTCCATTTGGCGTCCAGTTGTGCCACCAAGCTCTTGGTTCATGTCAGTCAGTTCTAAGGGGTGAAAATTAAGGGTTGAAATTTTCAAGAGTGCCCTAGCTCGAAAACTTTCGAAATAAAGGTATCGTTTTTTCACCAATTTTAAATAGTATTGAATTTAAAAAAATTTTTGAGACCACCCGGAGCTCTGTAGGACAAGCCGTTCGGTCCCTACGAGTACTTGAATGTTTTCCTTCGATAAAACAGAATCATGAGTGTGAATCGCAAAAGAGGTCTAATCTCCATTCATTTTATCGGACTAAAATGCGATCGCTATTCATTTCTTCGATTTGTATACAGTTTTGCCTTCTGCGTAACCAGTAATCAAATTTCCATATGAAGCTTTCTATTTTTCCTATCGAGTGTGAAGCGTTCAGTTCTTTCTAATAAACTTGATTGTGAAGGTGTGAAGCCAGTATGGTGGGGTAGGTAGTACCTAGCTGGTAGGTAAAAAAAAATTTTGGTGGGTAAAAAACGCTGCAAATCATTGCTCAAAGGCTTCTTCACTCTTCAGATCACTGATCAGCTGAGTGAGCTCCGAAGCCATTTTTCAATCCTTTTGAATGGAAGTGCTCTTCCAGGCGTCTCCAGCTTTCGAGGAAATCTTCTTCACTCTTCAGATCACTGATCAGCTGAGTGAGCTCCAAAGCCATTTTTACTCCTATTGAATGCAAGTGCTCTTCCAGGCGTCTCCAGCATTCGAGGAGATCTCCTTCACTCTTCAGATCACTGATCAGCTGAGTGAGCTCCGAAGCCATTTTCAATCCTATTGAATGGAAGTGCTCTTCCAGGCGTCTCCAGCTTTCGAGGAAATCTTCTTCACTCTTCAGATCACTGATCAGCTGAGTGAGCTCCAAAGCCATTTTTACTCCTATTGAATGCAAGTGCTCTTCCAGGCGTCTCCAGCATTCGAGGAGATCTCCTTCACTCTTCAGATCACTGATCAGCTGAGTGAGCTCCGAAGCCATTTTCAATCCTATTGAACGCAGGAAGCTGAAATTTGAGAGGGAAGGTCAAGGGAGAATACAGATGGTGGTAGGTGCTATTGATGGAGAACCAGTGATCTATACAGAAGGGTGATCTATACAGAAAATAATAAACCTTTGAGCAATGATTTGCAGCGTTTTAACTCCGTAACCAAATCGCCCACCAACCAAAATTGGCATAATTGCGTCTTGGGTCGCTCCGAGTTTCTGATTACCTGTCCATCGAGACGAAAGGGACGTGTTAAGATAAAGAAGGGAACAATAAATAGGGTTGATATATCCGCTAATCACAAATTGAATGGAAGAATTAGAAAGTTTGAGCTGTATTGAATATCTTGTATCCAGGAGATTTCATTATTGTAGGCACTCTTGGGGTAACACTAACTTTCAGAGGAGTGTTAGGCTGAATAAGTTGAACAGTTTTGCAACAGTCAAGATAAATACGAGTTTGTCAATCAAATTTCTCTTTTTCAACGTGTCGAGAGATAATGGGAGATAAAATGGGGAATCGTTTGACTATGTTTACCAACGGCCGACTAAAATGAAAGAAGAGCTAAAGGCAATATCAAGCGATGGATAATTTATTGAGTGTCAAGTCAATGGTGATATAAAGCTTAAATAAGAACGTCACTGATAGGAGTTTACATATTTATTTACAGATTATTCAGCCGCTCTCCTCGACCGACTATTTTAAAACCACGCTATATTTTAACTCTTACACGCCTCTTTCTATCTGGTTAATTTGTTCTCACGATACGCCATTCACGTTATCTGAATCTATTATTGTAGTTTTTCCATTTTGAATGATCAAAACAGCGTAGCAGTTCAAAAAATGTCTTCCAAATTGAGTGGACGGTTTAGCTTCCTTTTCTTCGGGAGGTATAGGTGAGAAAATCCTTGTGATCCACAGGTAGAGTTTAAGCGTATACAGGGTGTCCCACGAAACGAAGACCCCCCCTCTAAAACCGTTATTTCAGTGGTAAAATTAAATTTTTTTTTGAATCCGCATGTTTTTTTCCAAGGACCTCAAATATGACCACGTTGCGCATTGCGCAAATCGTGCGCAATGCACACCAACTTCGTTTTTTCAAATGAGACCCCCCATTTTTTATTGCAGATTTGGATTCTACGCAAAATTTCATGAATTTTTCACTCCTCAAACGATTTTTTGTTTCAGACCCAGCCGGCACAGGAGCCGTCCAAAGTTGCGCAATCGTGAATTTGCGCAATTTGGAATATTTTTGGTTAGGCCAAGTGTGGCACATGACTTAGCACTATTTTTCAACGCTGATTCACGTGGTGACGTCTGTTTTTCGATTGGTTAAGGTTCTAGTGCAATTCTTGAAGAAAATTAGGTTGAAATTCCCGTTTATGCTGTATTCCTTCCCCTCCACTCTCTGGGAACTGGATATGGTGGAGTTAAAAGAAATAAAATCGCCTTCTAAAAAATGCCTTTTGAACGATGGTTCATTGTTGTGATTAGTAAGTTGACAATACAAAGCTTTAGAGTTGATAACGGCTAGTGTTTATCAAATCACTTCTTATATCTAACAACAGCCCTTTCAACTTTGCCCAATCATGAAAACAGGAAAGAGAACATCTTGCCCACTTATCCACTGGATTCATTCAGTCTTATTCTTTCTGTGTTGGCACCTTCACGTGATCAACATGCCTCGAGCTCCAACTACTCGGTATTCCGTGGAAGAGAGGACAACCATGGTCCAGATTTTTTTCCAGACCAACTCTCAGTTGCGACGTGCCGTTCGAGTGTACGCCGAGAGGTATCCTAGTAGGCGCCAACCCACCAGAAATGCTATTCGTCAGGCTGTTAGGGATTTTCAACATTCTGGAAACGTGTCTACAGGATTGTATTCCCGCCGTTCATCAATTCGATCCTTCGACGTGGAACTCGATGTACTCTTGTTTTTTCAAGAAAATACGTCGATTTCTCTTCGTCAGGCGAGCCGCACCTTGGGTATTTCCAAAAGTACCATACAGCGCATACTTATGCACTTCAATCATCATCCATATCGCGCACACGTTGTTCAGGGGTTGCGGGGTGGAGATGAAGCCCACCGCTTGGATTTCCTTGCCTACATGGATCTTCTTCTTCAGGAAATCCCCGATTTCCTATCCAATTCCTTTTCCTCCTATTTCTTTGGACAGATGAGGCCAAATTCACAAACAACGGTGTTTTGAACAGGTGGAATTTTCGAATCTGGGCGACCGAAAATCCACATATTACGTATCAAACTCGTCATCAAGTTATAATTTCGACGAATGTTTGGTGCGGTCTCATCGGAAATCAACTGATCGGGCCTTACTTTTACGATGGCACACTGACTGGTGACCGATTCCTGCAGTTCCTCAGGGAAGATTGTAGAGAGTACAGAGAAGATTCCTCAGACTGGTTTGTTGGAAGATGTGCCGCTAGCCACTCGGCTCAGGATGTGGATCCAGTTGGATGGTGCTCCCGCGCACTACGCCACTGACGTGAGGCGCTACCTCAACCGCCAGTTCAGAAACCGGTGGATTGGTCGCAACGCTCCTGTCCCGTGGCCTCCTCGTTCACCTGACCTCACGCCTCTTGATTATTTTCTTTGGGGTGCACTAAAGAATAAGGTTTACATGGATCTTACTCCTATCGGGACAGTGGAAGACCTTCGAGGAAGAATTGTTGAGGCAGCTCGAACCATCGATCGGCAATCCATTGCGCGTGCACTAACTGAGCACTGGTTGTCCCGGGCGCAATTTTGTTTGCAGCAAGATGGTGGACATTTTGAACAAATGCTTTGAAAAGAGAAGAAACCCTTTCTCTCTGTGGAATATTTATTTTTCTATTTTTAATTTTCACAGTATTTTAAGAAGGAAATGTTTTTTTAAATTTCTTTTAACTCCGCCATTGCCGGTCCCTAGCCCGGTTGAGAAAGGAGGAGGGGAAGGAAATAATCTGTTTCGGTACAGCATAAACGGGAATTTCAACCTAATTTTCTTCAAGAATTGCACTAGAACCTTAACCAATCGAAAAACAGACGTCACCACGTGAATCAGCGTTGAAAAATAGTGCTAAGTCATGTGCCACACTTGGCCTAACCAAAAATATTCCAAATTGCGCAAATTCACGATTGCGCAACTTTGGACGGCTCCTGTGCCGGCTGGGTCTGAAACAAAAAATCGTTTGAGGAGTGAAAAATTCATGAAATTTTGCGTAGAATCCAAATCTGCAATAAAAAATGGGGGTCTCATTTGAAAAAACGAAGTTGGTGTGCATTGCGCACGATTTGCGCAATGCGCAACGTGGTCATATTTGAGGTCCTTGGAAAAAAACATGCGGATTCAAAAAAAAATTTAATTTTACCACTGAAATAACGGTTTTAGAGGGGGGGTCTTCGTTTCGTGGGACACCCTGTATATTCAAGGATATGGTTCTTTGGTAGCACCTCTGGCGTTCCAATTAGCCAACTCATTGCCAATGAATCCCGATTGTCTTGGAATCCAACGGAGAGTGATATAAAGATCCGCATCCCTATAGTTTACTCCTATTCAACAGCATATTCTTGTCTAGTATGAATCAACGCTTTCCCTGATGGCACATTAGAGAATCGTACAGAGAATTGGAGAGTACCTACCATAGTTTGCTGTCTGCTCTGGATGCTAACGCCAGTGCCTGTGCAGAGCTCAGCAGTGAAGTAAGTCCGGGAGAGTGAATTTACGGATATCACTGTCCACGAGTACGGCACATTCACTCTAGTGGGTGTCTTAGACCCACCGCAGTAAGCAATCGCACAAGGAGACTGGCAATAATTTCATGAAATTTAGAAGTTACAAAATTGGGGAGCTGGCAAAAGTACAATGAGGCATGGTCTTTCAAAATTGAGAATTTCAACATGGACCATGTTATTGGCTTAGGGTAACTATCCGAAAAACGTTACGCGAAAGGGGAACGAAAACGGTCACGCGCGTTTTAAGAATTCCGATCATACACCTTTTCCAACACTCCGATCGCGCGCCTTTTTTTCAACACTCCGTTTTTTGGGGGTCCGAGTTTTTCTTAATGCATTTTAGATTGTGTTGCTAGGGATAATATAAATTTTTTATTATACCTATCTACGACTAAAGGTTCTGCTCTGAATTTGGCTAAAACTTTTTCCATTATTTTCATAATTTAAGCCGTAGGCTTTAAGTAGGTAGAATCTGGGAGGTCCAGGGAGTTTGCCCCCCTGGCGAAAGGCGAATCGCCGAGTTTCTTTTTGGTTAATAGATTTTCTAAATTTCCAGCTCAAATATCAGATCGGCACGGAATTCATCAGCGGTTATTGTAGTACCAACTCTCAAACGCCGACAGAACTCGGTGTGAGTTATTGTTTTTTACTGATGACGACCTAACCGTCGAAATCGATTCAACTGGTAACTCATAATTTTCGTGGAAATAGACAACGTTCTACTCAACTCCGTTTTTATTAGAGCTCGTTTTATTGAAAACAATTTCTACATCATCAAAATTGGATATTTTTTTTGCGCACATAAAAATGATTTCGGGTCTAACTTCTAGGGGACCTTTCAGGCCCAGTTTAAGGCCAATCATCCCTGATTTTAATATATTTTTTTTTCACCAGATGACAGCACCGGCGATTGTAGCAGAAGGGGCAGTCGTAGTTCAAATTTCTCTCCCCACCAGTTCAAGCGATTTTAATTTTGAAACGGGAATGTACTTATTAATGGTTTCCAAATGGCGCTCTGCCAAAATTTTCAAAATAAAATTGTAATTTCAATTTTGTTCAGAATTTTGAAAAACATTTCCAATTTTTCAAAAACTGAGCTTATAGCGCCAAACCTTTAATTCACCTGAGTGCGAAAATATTTTTTTATTGGAAATTTATTGAATATATTGGTCGTAAAGCATCGGCGGCGAAAAAGCCTGAGCCCCCTACGCCTCTGGACTCTAGACTTGTTATCACCTCCTCCTCCACAACCCTCACAACCCGGACCCCGATTATTGTTAGTTCTTTCTGATTTTGATTTTGTGACTTCAAGTCTGCTCGTTTCTTCTCTCTGAATTTCCTCTCACATTGATTGAATTTTGGAACTTCCTGAATAATTTTGGTGTATGTCCGTTCGTCTGACGGTAATCAGAAGCCTACCTACCTTTTCATGTCATAACTATTTATCTACGTACTTTTATTTCCTTCCTACTTGCGAAACTACGAGAAAATTATAGTTTCTAGGTACCTATCTAAGTGTGAAATACTACCTACCTAAATTTGTAATACGAACTTTAAGACCTTCCTGTTCGGGGTTTTCCGCCTGCTTCAACTCATACAATGTTTTCAGGTTTGAGGACAACTGTAGCCATAAAAACGATGCCAACTGTAGGTCTCCGGAATTTCGAAATCTGTGTGTAAAAGGAAAGGAAGGTTATTTACTGGTAATAAGGTACACTCTGACAATACCTCAAGAGCGTTGCCTACTCCTGAATTCTCAAACTATTTGCGTGTTTATTTCTTGGTTCGACTCCAACAACTTCCCTGTTGCACAGTACTTCAAAATTATTACGGGGAGGCTTACTAATGAAACCAAAAAACTGAAATTCGGGGGATGTCCCCTGGAACGCATGCATTATTAAACATTTTGTTTACTCTTACGAAATGTGTATTATATTTAATATAATGTAGGCATGTCCTTCCTATATGAATGTGTCCCCCCAAATTGGCAGTATTGCTCATTAATTTCATTAAAAACCTAAATAGTAGGTAGGTGCGTAGCATTTATCGATAGGTTTTCATATTATGGAAAAAAAGAAAAAAAAAACACACACACAGAAAATAAACATAATTGAAATCAACTTCTCGATTAAGTTAGTTTATCAGTTCAGAAATCTATCAACATGATAGAGTCCATTATCACATTGGAAAATTCATCAGAGCCTACTCCTCTAGGTATTACACTCCTACACCAATATATATGGTAGGTACTCCATGTAAAACATATTGTTCAGTAACTAAGAATTCCAGGCGACGTCCCGTCGGGTAAGCATTTATTAGGTCATGTTAAACAAGTTGGTAAGCGATGAAACACTCATTTTTATTCATCTTCCTCCAGCGCAAAACTGTTTCACTCAATGTAATTTGGTTATTATTTTGAGTAAGAAATAGTGGACCCCCCCCCCCCCCTTTTTTTTGGTTTACTGCCCACCCAACTAAGCAGAAGTTATTCTAGCTCTTTCAACTTTGAGTCGAAGATTACTCCGAATTACCACTCAGGCCTTCGAGCAATAGAAGAGACCTTTGGTGGTCGAATGCTCTTATCGGAGGGCTTAAAGTGATTCTCCCCTGCACAATAACCAATTTCCGTTGTCCTCCTATATTGGTAACTATGGGCATATTGACTTCCTTCCAACTTAAAACGCTTAGGTTTAGCGAGCAACCAAATCCTTGGGCTCGGATGGGAGGCCGAATTATCAGAACAATAATACCGGAATTCGCCCTTACAATTAGCATATCCAAAGCTAAACCACCCCTTATCAGACCCCATCCCAATTCTCCTTCATCTCGGCTAAAACCTTGATTTGCTACAAAAGCTTACTTTCAGAGTTCCCTTTTTAAATGCTCCTTTAAAGTAGAACAGTAAAAGCCTTTTTGACCTATTTTTATCCCGTTTAAATATTTATGAAAAGTACATACACACAATAAGTATGGAGAAGTTAAAGGTAACGGTTTCACATGATCTTCGCTAGTAATATCACTGGCTTTAAAGTAGCTAGATTGTAGGTAGAGGAGGATGTTTCTTGTTCGTTTTTACCATGACCTTTTTTTCATCAATTTAAGATGGTGTTTAATCTAAATAGAAACGAATGATACCACCCAGACAATTTAAAATAATTAAAAGCGCGTTTATTGCGACATTTATCAGAACACTTAGCCAGCCAGTCTAAGTTCTCAGCTTGCAGGGTGCCCAAATCCCCCCCTCCCGCCTCATCAGCCTCTGGTCCAGAAGGAAGTTGACAGTTCTCTCGCAAGGATGGTTAAGTTGCTGTGTAGGACAAGTTTGAGTCAGAAACACGAGTGTGAAATGCACATAAACGTTCGTTGATGGATGGTATAACGACAATTAGGTGGTAAGAACTTTCTGTCAAAATGAACTTGATTGTTAACCCTGCCCGATAATATGATTAGTAGGTACTATTAATAGAAAAGCCTTGTTATTCACAGACAGGTAATGTTTACAGAAAAATTATAAACCGTTTTGTGGTTATTTGCAGCGTTTTTTATGAATGAATGTGAATTACGTCTTTAGTAATCAATTCAGTCAGGATTTTTTGGAGCTTTTTTTATCTTTTCCTTGAGTAAACGAACGGAACATTAAATTCTGTGGGCTCGAATCTGAGGAAATCTAACAGAAAAGTACGAGTGATGAAGAAATTTTGCACGCCCACTTGAACAACTAGAGAACTTAACCGCTTCAGACCCCATGGGTTGTATACAACCCATAACTTTGCAGGCTTCTCTATCCTTTGTAAAATGGTTAAGAAAGCTTGCAAATGTGTTTGTGTCTTCAGACGCAATTCGGGAAGACGAGTTAAGGGTTAGGGATAGGTTGGGGATGGGCTAGGGGTGAGTTAGCGATGGGTTAGAGATAGGTTTGGAATGGGCTTGGGATGGGTTGAACCAACCATCTGAATGGTTCACTTGCCTGAATAAGAGTCGAAATTGCTCCAGGCATTTCCACTCAGTATAATATACTATGGTAGAAACTATACTAGGTAGAAACTACTGAAAACTAAATAAACTAAGTACAGTATAAGTAACTAGTATAGCTATGAGTAAAGCTAAGTATAGCTTAGTCAGTTCAGTACTTAGTTTATTTAGTTTTCAGTAGTTTCTACTTCTTGATTTGTGATTTGGAATTAGTCCTATACTATGATTTTTAGTGCCTCATTTATGTGGGAAGTGAATGTCGATTTTTTCTAGCTGAAAGATTAATTAATAAATAATTAAATATTATGCTATTTAATAATTAAATTAAATGCTTATTATTCACTGCCGCGAATATTTTGTGATTGATGGAACCTCTCAAATTTTGGTTACGCGGAGACCCGGTGGGTCTTATACAACCCACTTTTTACTCAATGACCCAATAAAAATGAAAATCTGAAAAAAATCGTGAATCATCCCTAGGCTTCCTCCTAAATAATTATATCTTGGTCAGATTTAAATGAGGACTGAAGGGGTTAAGGAAGCGTCTATTGTGATTACAACGTCAGTGAAAGGAGATTTGTGTCTTTTATGAGGAAATACTCTTTCCAAATCCCCTAGAATGAAAAACTTACTCTGTTTTTTTGGCAGCAACCAGAGCAGATAGAAATACTCCAGTAGGAGCTTTGTGCAGAGCTCAATCAGATGTGTTTCACAATGAGCCTATCTTGAAACCACCATTTTTGAAATTACGTTCATTGTTTTTCTCTCAGTGTGATGAATGAGAAGAGAGGTGTTGGAGAAAATAGCCTGGACCACGATTCGTGGCGGTCTTTCACAATTTCTTAAATAGGTAACGATTTGATTCTTCACAGGAAAAGATCCGATGGACGAGAACATAGACGTGGCGAAAAACTCGTCTGTAGCATTCCGATGGTAGCTGAAGGTTAATCCGTTACAATCGCTTGTACACAGATTTTTGTCTCCTATTGTTCGAGAGTGAATAGCAATCAGAGAACAATACAGTCTCACGACATCCACTCAAAAATCCTACTTTTTAATAAGAATAAGAATGCTCCTACCCGCTCCTTTTAGTGTCAAGTGTCCACGCTATCATGTCATAATGCAAAGTGATCTGGAAATGATACTGTTTTGTCTTCTGATTGGAGAGCACCACTCTTCTCAACAAAGGGGTATTATTGATTTAATGTAAACTCATAAAAGCAACTCTTTTCATTGCTGTGCAAACAACATTTTCAAGGAATAACTTCAATATGTATAATTCATCATCTGAAAATAAAGGACAGTATAGAGTGCTCTACTCCACTTTGGCCTCAAATAAAAACCTTTTGTTATTAAAGCAATGATCAACTCTTCATTTTGATCCTGATATCGACCACCTGTTTGTTTAATACGAGTGTAAAAGTTGCTATTAATAAACCTTAGTCACCAATGAACGCGTTGTATATTTCGGTCTATCAACTAACTCAGTCCTGATCAGACGTGGAGGTCAATAGGAGGAGTCAACGCAATCCGAATGTTGGAGCCTCAGTGTGAGCTAGGCTGATAAAAACGCAGGAGCCTACAGCCAATCAGGATACATGAACCCAATAAATCAAAAACCAGGGGAGTCATCCAATCAAAATTCTGATGCCATGGGAACCAATCCACGTTAAAAAAAAAAAAAACCTAATCAGGATGTAAACATTATTAGGATACATAACTTTTTCATATTCATTACCCACCCTAATAAGCTAAATTTCATCAATATGAAATTTCACGAGAAAACTGTGGATTCTGACCACTACTCCATTTTATTTCTATTGGTTAGAAGAATCCTGGCAAACAAGTTAGATTGGGTTTCATTACGCTCATATATTCGACGAATTATCGTAATCGAAACGAACATAATCCTGGAATTCCAACATAGTCTTTGAGAACATTGAACAAATCAAAGTTCTCCAAAATCCATGCTACTCTTCAGTATTCAAACTTGTACCTCTCAATTCCACATTCCGCCGTTTTAAAATCTGATCTAAAAGAGTTGTAACGTTATCCTGCAAGGTATCAGACATCTGCAAAGCAGCACTTGGAACTATTGGGATATTTAAACAGTACATTGTACAGGCTACAACCCATCAATGAATCCATGATCTCGTCTTACTGATCCTTGTTGGGTCCCAAGTATTCCCTATATCAGGGAATGAGTTGTTAGATAGAAGAGCTTAGGAAGCAAGTTTACAATATTTGCATACTCAACTATACTTGTGATACAATCCTGATAGAACAAATGAAGGGCATGGAAAACAGCAAGCTATGAGAAATCAAAAATAATGTTACAGTTTGGGAGTCCAACAAGGTTCAAAGAAACTTGCTCACGACTAAGTTGCTCATTTCAGGCGCCAAGAAATCATAGTTATACGACTTTGAATGGGACACACCAATAACTTACTCTTGGGAGGATTTGGTGATTAGCAACAAAATACGACCACAACCTCAGTGCCCTACGTGAATTGCCTCCTCACCATTCGTAATCTTCAGAAAGAATGCTCACGTCCAAAATCGACCGCAACTACTCGGAAAAGATTCCTCAAACGTGAATTCTCTAGACTCTAGACAAGTGAACTTGAATAAATCTTGATTATTGAAATGATCTTTTGTCGATGATTCTTGTAAATATTGCATTTTTTCGGCATCGGTTGCTAGTGCCTAATTATGAAAGAAACCTGTGCAGTACAGAACCTACCTGCGAGCTGTCCTCGTCCTGATTGTAATGGTGTGCGAGCTCCAATAATATAGAGCTACACGTCAATCGTTACAAATTTCTCAGGTAATTGTTGAGAAAGTTGATATTGCCACGTAGTATAAAGTGTGGTTTGATCATACAAAATCAATTCGCTATTCCACAGTAATTCATGAAGTAGACATTACAAATTCCCTGTTCTCATATTCATTTCAATGGTGGCAGTTACAATAAAATAAAAAAACGTAGTTGAGGAGAACTTTGTCTTTTTGCACGAAAATAATCTGTTACAAGTTGAATCGATCTCGACGGTTAGGTCATCAGAGAGAGCATTGCTTATATACAGTCACAAGTGAAAAAAAGAGCTTGAACCCCATTGGTCGAGAAAGTGAAAGGCATATCCAATCAGATTGAAGAATCCTATTGGCTCAGAGAAGTTGGAGGGATTCTATTCGTAGCAGTTTCGATGATTTAAATGAAGGACACGGCTCCGCGACTCATGAAAGAGAGGGCTCCGGTTCATTAAGCAGTTGATCCTATCAAACGATCAGGAGGAGGTTTTGACATTTTTGGAACTTTTGTTGATCGATGCAAACTGGAGGGTTGATGGGCAGTGGGTTTGCAAACCCAATTTTGAGGATAGGATCTGGTCTTCCTTTGCCGGTCATTGAATATCCAGGATGTCCACAAATATTTCTGACGGGCGTTTCTACCAACCTGCAGTTACGAAATAGGTGAGCGGAAGAGGTTGAATTGCAGCGCATTCCAGTCTCCCCGAATGGAAGGAAGGGAGAAAAGTAAGGAACTCGAGTTGATATTGCAACTTGTTACTGTATACTGTTACATAACTGATCGTCAATAAACATTTCTGCTTGTTGATTTGGTAATTCTGGTAGTTTTGTTTTGGGTAACTTCACTTCTTTGTTCTGCAGGAATTCCTGATGTAGAACTTCCAAATCCTCTGTTCTCGAATTCATTTCAAAATTTGCGTGCAAAAAGTGCATAAAAAACGGTTGTTGGGAAAGGGAGCTCATTGATCATCTAAGAATAATTATTTGCTCTTTCGTTATTCTTAGATGATGTTCGACGACTGAAGATGAACAATGTTGTTTCGTCTGTTCTCGATGGGTAGCGGAGTGGCTTTGAAAGAGGGTTGGGGCGTTGAAGAGCCACCCGTGCGGAATCTCTTGAGCTAATCCCGCTCCAATATACACTCGATAACGCACCACTGGATCTACTCGTGCGTCAATAAAATCACGTACTCTGAGCCTAAATCGATGATGCAAAACGCGTATGAAAGACTCCGGGTCTCCTTCCCATGACAAGTTGGTGTTCCTATCCAGAGCAACAGAAGAGGTCGCCTTTTCGGTTAAAAGACTCCACATTTTAACAATCTCTGTTGTCCTTTGAATGCATTTCAGATCTTAGTACCTAGTTCGATTCTGCACTTTCTTCAACTCTTCTGGAAAGTTTCTTGGCAATCCACCATACATTCCTGTGCTGAAGACTCGATGCAAGAACATTAGTGAAATAACTATCGGACGACTCACTATCACAATTTCATCCGAATCCGATGAGGAGTTTAGGGCTACGTAATTCATTCATGTAGTTTGGGTACGAGGACAGAACGGAAGGCTCAAAGTCAGTCATTGCACCAGGCACTTCAGGACGTGAATAGAAGGTTACACGCAACTTCCAACAAGTTCGGTTCAGCCACTCAGACTCCACTATTTGCCATCAATTTCCGGGCACTGTTGAGAACTAATTTTTACTTCGGGTGCATCCCATCTTTAAATACATCCAACTTAAAGGGGTAAAGGGATGACACAAATCCATGTATCAAAATTAGTAAAATTGTTTAGCTTAGCATAATTCTCTCTAAAACATTGTGAAAATCAGTTAAGTCGGTTCTAAATGGTTCTGCACAAACGTATGAAGAGATTATTGCTATCCATTCAACAGAAAACTTCATGCAAAAATCCAGCTTGTGCCACCAACCTTCACTATCTGGCACTTTGTTTAAACATGTTTCCTCTCAGTGGGAACACAAACAGAAGTGAATTTGTTGTTCGAACTATTTGGATTCCACTATTGTATTGATTTGCGAGAAAGAATCTGTCCATCCCCTCCGGTGATCCTTGGAGGGCCGCGTGCCAAACTTCAACACTCCAGGACGAATAGAAAACAAGTGTGCTGTATTCCTCACAATAATTGTGAGGAATAGAGCAGACTTGTTTTCTGGACAATTATTGTCCCCGATCTCTCTCTTCAGAATTTCGTCGTTTCGTTCTAAAGTGGACACCAAGACGCTGAATACCAAACTTCAGCACTTTAGGATGAACAGGGGAGAAGTCTGCTCTATCCCACAGACTTGTCCCTGATCAGACTTCCCTGGCATTACATCAATAGTCATTTTGTTTTTAAGTGTCACCACGACGCTGAGTACCAGACTTTAGGACCTTAGGATCAACAGGGCGGAAATCTGCCCTATCCCCCACACTTGTCCCTGATCTGACTCCTCTAGCTTTATCTCAATCATCATTTCGTTCTTAAGTGTTCACCAAGTCGCTGAGTGCGAGACTTTAAGACCCTAGGATGAACAGAGGAGAAATCTGTTCTATCAATCATACTTGTCGTTATCATAATTTCGTTCTTAAGTTGTCACCATGACGCTGAGTACCAAACTTTGGGTCCTTAGAATGAATAGGGAAAAAATCTGCTCTATCCCTCTCACTTGTCCCTGATCAGACTTCTCTGGCATTACCTCAATAGTCGTTTCGTTCTTAAGTGGACACCAAAACGCTGAATACTAAACTTCAGCACTCTAAGATGAACAGAGGAGAAGTCTGCTCTATCCCTCACACTTGTCCCTGATATGACTCCCCTGGCTTTACGTCGATCTTACTCAGTGGTCCCAAGACACTGAGGGCCAAAAATTAAATCAATAGTAATTGAATCGCTTATTTAAAAAAACCTATGTCCACTTTTTTCATTTTGAGATAGTCGAGAAAAACTGACCAGTGTGCTATCGCTTAGTGGGTTTCTATAATAAACGCATATTTCAAAAACCAGATAAGAGACCTGTTTGTTGATGGGTTTCTATTTTTAAACAATGAGCCTTCCCCTAACGAACCCGAAAATGCAAAAATGTTATTTTCGCATTTTCTGGCGTTTAGGGGGTTTTGTTAAAGGGTTTTCATAAGCGATTCAATATTGTTCTCATCATGAATAACCACAAAATTTCAATATACCCACTTATCATTGGAAACGATCAAAATTTATATTTCTCGCTCTGGTTTGTCACAATAAGTACCTCCTTACAAGTTACATCATATTACGTCTGTAATAGTACCAACCGAAAATTTGTCTACATTTTCAACTGTTTTATCACATGTCTGAAAAAGATTTGAGGAAAACAAGCTATTTTTACATCCGATTAGGTATTCCCATTCTCCCATATCTGAACGGCTGCTTGAGAAAAACCCAAAGGGACAATGCATTCAAAACACCTTCAACAATGGGATATTTTTTAGGTTTGGATTACACTTAATTCTTGTAATATTATTTATCTCACTGAGTCTGTGTGAACCATAAATCAATGGATTGAATTGGAATCACGCACGGTTATAAAAACCTCCATAAATGTAGTATTGTTAGGAAGCTCATCAGATCACCGTAGTAACAATAAACCATTCTTATCAGGATTAGGGTAAGAACATTATTATACGATAAATCTCTTGTTTTGTTCGTCGAAAAAGTTTCGATTTTGAGTCTTGATTTGTTGTGTCCTCTTTTCTTTGTGTCTTACATACAAAAATAACCGTATCGATTCCAATCAAGCGCAAGTGCGCGCAATTGACACTAACTTCGTTTT
This sequence comes from Apolygus lucorum, assembly GCA_009739505.2. Classification (NCBI taxonomy): domain Eukaryota; kingdom Metazoa; phylum Arthropoda; class Insecta; order Hemiptera; family Miridae; genus Apolygus; species Apolygus lucorum. Next base: position 57,921,382 of record CM019176.2, read on the forward strand.
TTCAAATGGGAACCCCCATTTTTTATTGCCGATTCAGATTCTACGTCAAATTTCATGAGAAATTCATACCCGAACCGACTTTTTTCATTGCGCGCAACTGGTACTTTTCGCGTGCAAAGTGACCAGGGCGCATTTTTTAAACCCCAAGTGTGGCACATGTTTTGTCATTATTTTTTGACGCTGAATCATTTGGTGAGGTCCTTTCTTCGATTTCATCGTTATTTTTCCAAATTTAGAAGGGAAAATTATGTTTTTGGGCTTTATTTTCCCTCCCCCTTCCGCAACACGGGCTGGGGACCGCCTATGGCGGGATTAAAAATAAATTCCTCACTTCAAAATTTTAAAAAAATGTTTGAAAAGTAGGAAAATGTTGGTTAAGTAGGTACTTACCTACTCTAATGTGAACAAAAATAAAAAAGCTTATCATCTAACGGTCTTTGACCAGTCGGGTGCCGACCCCCAACCCAAGGTGAAGAATTATAAGACATTCTTTTTATTATTACTCTTTTGAGCTGTTGTAACTTTTAATTTTTTTAAAGGTTTTTAGATGAGAAGCTTTTTTATTTTTGTTCACATTAAAGTAGGTAAGTACCTAATTAACCCAAATTTTCCAACATTCCAACATTTCGTACATAACATCGTACTTTTCGAACATTTTTTAAAATTTTGAAGTGAGGAATTTATTTTTAATCCCGCCATAGGCGGTCCGCAGCCCGTGTTGCGGAAGGGGGAGGGAAAATAAAGCCCCAAAACATAATTTTTCCTTCTAAATTTGGAAAAATAACGATGAAATCGAAGAAAGGACCTCACCGCGTGATTCAGCGTCAAAAAATAATGACAAAACATGTGCCACACTTGGGGTTTAAAAAAATGCACTTTTGCGCACCCTGGTCACTTTGCACGCGAAAAGTAGCAGTTGCGCGCAATGAAAAAAGTCGGTTTGGGTATGAATTTTTCAAGAAATTTGACGTAGAATTTGAATTTGCAATAAAAAATGGGGGTTCCCATTTGAAAAAAACAAAGTTAATGTCAATTGCGCGCACTTGCGCGCAATTTTTTTGCGCGAAAGTATTTTTTCTGAATTCTTTTCAAAAAATATGAAAAATGGCGTTGAACCCATTTTTTTACGTAATTAAATACGGAAATGCCGGAGGGTGGACCATAACTTCTGGGACACCCTGTATAGGTCCGTGTAGGGATATAGCCCAGCTTGGTCAGGGGCAGGGAAATCTGTGGCTCGTCTAGCGGCCGTATCCGCCGTCTCATTTCCCGGTACACCAATATGTGATTTTGTCCAGATAAAGTGTAGGTATCTGCTTTCCACTGTCGCGAAGTAAACTCATTTGTCGTAGGATGTCAGCTTCCAGTTTCGTTATCTTGCTGCTTACATTGATGTTTTTTAGTTTCAACAATGCACTTTGGGAGTCTGAGATAATGATTATTTGACGCTTTTCGTTCATTGTTTCTCTTGCATACACTAGGCTCTGCAATATAGGTAGCGTACAGCTCTGCCGTGTAGAGTGAGCTCTTGTCCCAGAGTCTGAAGCTCTTCACGACTTTTTCCGAATCGTCGAAAGATGCACTACCCACCCTGGAGTTGATCTTCGACCCGTCAGTGTACCTATATATAACGAACCTCTTCAGCACTAGTAGGATTTTCTTAGTCATGAAACCAAAACCACTGAGATGAACAAGTGATCGATACATCTTGGATGAGCGAGCGAGGCGACTCATAGAGGACGTGTCTAACAAGGTTTCCCGGTGTATTGTTCCCGAGATTAGACAGCTCGTTGGATCGGGCTCAACTTGTCATCTTCCTGAGTGCGAATTATTATTTCGTGTACAAAGACAACCGTTCCCCCTTCAAGAGCTGACTGAGCGGTTGAATGAGTCGCAGTCCCCGGAAAACCGATTACTTGTCAACGTTTGAAGTTTTTGAAATATCGTTCTCTTCCGTTATAAACTTCTCACCGGTTCAAACATTATTTACCTTCCTTTGTATGTTTGGGGATTCAAAATGTGAATCATTTGTAAAGTTAGAATGACAATTCCGTTATTTTTAAAAAAACCTCTACACAATAATCTAATATAATAAAACGCCAACCGTACGTACGTACGTAAGTACGTACTTACGTATGCACGGAGGGGTCGTGGGAGGCGGGACGAGTCGGAGTGGCGGGAGGGGGGGAATCGGAGGCGGGAGGAGCCGGAGGGAGTGGGGTGCGGGGAGAGTCGGAAGAAGCGTTTTGCCTACTTTTAGTAGGCTTTTCAGCTAGTAAGGAATGATTAGCATATTTCTGTTCGAAATGCGCAGTTTTTTGTTTAATAATACAAATTGATATCAATATTTTACTTTTAAATATTACTATAAAACCGTAAAAACATGGCAAGTTACATGAACATGAATGAGGTCCTTTGAGGATCTCTCGAATCAACATATCCATTATAAATCAGCCGAAGGAACCCCACTAGTAGCGTATGAACCTCCTGTGTCCTACGAATAAAATCACTCGCGATGAGATTGTGGAAAACCATTTTAATAAAAACGGAGTTGAGTTTTATTAACTCAACTTTATTTTAACAATTTATTGTTGTTTGTTGTTATTGTTTGTTACTGATGGTGACCTAACCGTCGAAATTGATTTAACTTTAACTTATTATTTTCGTTGAAATAGACAACGTTCTACTCAACTCCGTTTTTTAAAGACTTGGGCGTCCTTATGCGATTGATCTGGGGTAAAGTTGGACAACACTCAACTCTGTGTTTTTGGAATTATAACATTTCAACAAGTGGTAATTAAAACATCTTGGATGTAATAAACTATTAAAGTGGTTCAAACAATTTGGAATTTAGTAGGTAGATAATTTCGACAACCCTGATGTTGTTGGGTGCCTTTTAGCTCCGATTTTGCTTGCCGTAAATCATTTGTGTCCATTTCCTTATCTTAGCCCACCAAGTCTGCTCATGTCCAAGCTGCCATTGACAACTTGGACATCCAGGATAATGCAAGACTGGTCGGGCTTGACGACAACAATGTCGGGCTTCTCCCTGGTCGCTTGGCGTGACGGACGGCCAATTTTTATTCGATTTTTTATTCTGATAATACGTACCTTGAAACGTAAACCAGCAAATTTTAAGGGGGTTAAACAAATTTTTTCTTGGTCGATTCCAAAGGTTCATTATTGGAAATAATCAACCAAAACTTCAATACAATTTTAAATTGATGAAAAAATCCCTTTATACTGAAAATTTCTGAACTTGGGCGGTTTAAAAATTACTGTCTTTATTTTTCACCCCTTTCCAAGTAGGTAGTGACTGACTCAACCAGAAGCTTCATGTATCAAATTTCATCAAAATCATCGGTCCATAGCACCTTAATAATGAAAGTGCCGTGGAAATTTTATTCGATTTTTGGAGTCTACATACCTTGAAATGTAAACCACCAAATTTTTTTTGGGGGGGGGGGATTTCATTTTTTTAAATTCTTGGTCGATTCCAAAGGGTCTTTATTGAAAATTCAATATTATTTTAAATTGAATTTGCAGATTTATTTCTACCTTTTCCAAATTTATTTCAACCTTTTGCAAATTCAATTCAACCTTTCACAAATACTATTAAATTCTTTTGCAAATACAATTCAACTCTCCACTAGTGAGGATGGATATGGTAAGTAGCTGATTGATTGGGATTACGTAGGTGGGTAAGTAGGTAAGAAAACATGATAAGAAAATATGATGGAGATGATTGGCAAGCGGTGTCGGAGCTGAAACCAACAACATCAGGGTGATGGCTGCAATTTTATCGTGGCGCGGAGTGTGGTTCGGGAAAAGTGCCAAGGAGTTGCGCGAGTTGGGCATCTCGGTAGGTGTACTCCGCGGTATCACCACCCGTGTCCTGCTCGGCTCATATTTGAACTGGTGGTCGCCTTATAGAGGCGACCACCCTTCATCCCTCTCTTCATCCCTCTCTTCATCCCTTGTCTTCCCTTCATCCCTCTCGCCCACCCCCATCTTCCTCATCTTCACTCATCCCTAAGGCCGGCGTACGTTTAGCTTAATCCAGTGGAACACGCATTCTTCAAGATAAAGTGAAGTACAAGAGAAATACTTTTTTTTATAGAGTAGGAGGTCTTAAATGAGTTGATAAACAAACTCCTTCTACTGCGACCAACAAGATCTATTGTGGAGTGCCTCCAGGCTATGTTAGCCCACTAAGAAGGGTTTACTGAACACCCCTTCTCCCCACTTTTTGGCAAAGCAGAGAAGATCGGTGTATGCCACCAGAGATGGTGTCAGGAGCTAAGACATCACTTCCGAGGATTGTGTATCTAGCTTGACCCAGTGCTTCACAGTGGGACATGATGTGTTCGGCATCTTCCGTTTCATGTCGCAGAAGCGGCAGATGTCCGTTGTTAGTTTGCCTATCTTCTTTAGGTGACAGCGAAGTGGGCAGTGACCTGTTAGCAGACCCACAAGTATTCTGACGTCCTTCATAAGTCCTGAGACATAGCTATAAGTTCTTTAGCCCGTTCCTTAGAGAACGTCACAAATAGTTTTGCCTGTCTCAGGCCTGGGAGGTTCTGCCAGTATTCTACTCGCTCATTTCTTTCCTAGTTGTTAACCACATTCTGCAAGCAGCTTTTTAGTGGTTCCCAGGAATGGTTCCGGCCCAATTGGCAGGGACTCTGAGCCTCTTTTCGCAAGACGATCAGTAGTTTCATTACCCTCATGTCTAAGAAAAATACTTAGTAGCCCAAGAGGATCATGATTTATCTGACGTAATACGAGAAAGCGTGGCTTCAGTAACTGCACGAGATTGCGGTAACTACGAGATGGACATGTTTCTCATTTTACCTGCCGCAGCTACAGGGCAACCGTTACATCAGCTAAGCTACAAGTGAAAAATAGGGGTTAAAACTTTGAAACGCCCTAGCTCGAAAAATTTCGATATAAAGGTATTGTTTTTCCATCAATTTAAGATAGTACTGAATTTTTATAGACCACGAGGAGCTCTGTAGGACAAACCGTTCGCTCGCTACGAGAATTTAAGTGTCTGACGTACGATAAATCAGAAACACGAGTGTGAATCGCAAAATAGGCCTAATCCCCGTTCAAATGTTAGCTGACCGAAATGCGATCGACGTTTTTCTTCATGTTGGTTGGTGGTAACAATGGCAAAGCCGTGTTCATTGCAGACGAGTGATCTATATAAAAATTATAAACCATTGTGTAATAATTTGCAGCGTTTTTTTCTTACGAGATCAGTTGATGGGTTGGGATGAGTTTAATTGGTGGAGAGTTGAATTGAATTTGTAAAAACTTTTATTGCATTTGTAAAAGGTTGAAATAAATCTGTAAATGCTATAAATATAAATTTCATTAAAATTTCTTCATGGTACCTAACTAATGAAAATGATGTAAAGTAAACAACCATTTCAGGTTGGATTTTCGTCCGAATGCCATTCCTGGCGTCGCGGACGTCATCAGCTGTCTTCCTAAGGGAAGATCAGAATTTGTTCTGATGATTTCGCTCGTGGCTTCCCATTGGCCTCACCGCCCAGGGTTGAGACGAGGGGGGACTGCGACCGTCTTACCCGAAAATATGCTCCCGAGGCGAGCCCCGAACTCACGGCCCCGCAACAGTCTCGTCTCCAGAGACACATGCCGCATTTCACTCGGCCACAGCTGAACCCCCAAAATCGGTCCTTGGTACCTAACTATTGAAAGTGCCGAGGAGGGCGGACGGACATATTGCTTCCTAGTTTACCAAGGTAGCGGAAGCTTTGTTTTCACTTTGTTTTCAAAAGTTCTCCAAAATCAAAATTTTCACTCTGCGTTTCACTTTTTACATAGACATTTCTGAACAATTTTGGTTCCGTGTCTGTCTGTCACGAACTCCTTGTAACCGGCATAACTATACGAAGTTATTGTCCGATTTCTATGAAATTTTCAGGGATTGTGCGGGTTGGTGTGTAGACGGTCCCCTATGAAAATCATCATCCTCGGACTGATAGAAGCGACTTTCCATCCGTGATTTTCCATCCGATTTTGATGAAATTTTCAGGGATGTTACATAGGGTGACTCGCCCAGTGAATGAACACCCCCCAGTGAAGGAACAGTACGAGGTTATTTGGGAATAAAAAGGCTTGTGATGCACCCTGGTGATAACGGTGTTTTTCATTAGTTCCATCAACATATCATAGATAGCTGATTTTTGCCTCAACTTGTTTAAATAACTATCCTATTCAGTGAATGAACAGAAGAATGTGTCTGGGAATGAAGTGTTCATTCACTGGAATTTCAGCGTTCATTCACTAGGAAATAGTGTTCATTCATGGGGTGAAATACATTAACTCCTTTATCGTGGAAAATTAGCTATCAAAATCAACTTTTCTCGTCTTCTCCCATGCTATTCTTGTTCCTTATATAATTAATTCCTTATATAAAGTAATTAGATGGTCTTCTATGAAAATCACCACCTTCGGACTGATAGTAGCCACTGCGCATGCGCAAACGTAAAATCCTTGTAACAGCCATAACACTTACATTTTTCATCCGAATTTGATGACATTTTCTAGGATTGTCCAGATTAGCGTGTAGATGGTCCCCTATGAGGGTAGTGAAAGGTACTTAGAGATTGATGTTTTGAGATTAACTACCTACTATGCATCGGATCATATACATAATCGGGTTATGGATACGAGGATGCTATGTGCCACACCCACTTGGCAGACTTTTTTTTATTTTCCTTTCAAATGGCATTTTATTTAAATACAGCCATGCTGTTCCAGAATAATAATATGAAACTCACAATCTCAAACCACAACTATTGATAAATGAATATAAGTTGACATAAATTAAATGATTTTGAAGAATACATATATAATTGAATGGTGCTGGTATTGAATGGACGGACATAACAAATTTTATTCGATTTTTGAATTCTACGTACCTTGAAACGTAAACCACCAAATTTTGAGGGGAGGGGGGAAATTTGATCAAAATTTTTTCCTGGTCTAATAATAAATGAAAAACGTCGAAGGAATGAATGTAGAGTTACCTGAGGCGTTTGGCCTCGTCGATGAAAGGGCGCTTCTCGGCTTCCGTCAGCAGCTTCCACTCGGCTCCGAGCCGCTTCGAGATCTCCGAGTTGTGCATCTTGGGGTTCTCCTGCGCCATTTTCCTCCGCTGCCCCCGCGACCAGACCATGAAGGCGTTCATGGGCCGCTTGATGTGGGCTTCGGGCACTTTCTGCGACATCATCATCCTGTCGGGGCGAGTCGCATGTCTCGACTGCGGACTTGGGAAACGCGGGCGCGAGTTGTGAGCCGGCTTTCGCTCCTCCAGCGAGTGTCGAGGGGGGAGGGGCTTGACGGCGCCACGCCCCCTTCACTCCCCACCGCGCCAACGAGCTCTCACCCCCTGCTTCCATGGCGCTGTCTCGAAGCAACAAGTAAATTTCCTTCCTCCCCCCCACCATGAGGCTTCGCGAAACGGGGATTCACCCCCAAACAAATCGTCTTCTATCTTGTTGTTTATCCGTCGTAAACTTTTGTAATTTCCACAGTAATTAGCGGCGACCCCCCCACTTTTACTCCTCAAACCACCCTCGACTTTGCAACTTGAACTCAAGAACCAAGAGTAATTGGCTACTTCCGCCATGCTGAACAATGTTTAACGGCAATTTTCTCCTTTTTAACTTCGTTTCTCAATTGCCACCCCTCCACCTTCCCCCTTCTTTCTCCCCCTAAGGAATCTCGATGAATGTTTTCACGTTCCGAATGTTCATGCAAACCTCGTAGGATGGAGAGAGAGAGACAGGGGCGGATCCAGAATTTTTTCCGGGGGGGGGGGGTTACAGAGTAGAACGCTATAAATTATTACACAAAGGTTTATTTTTTGTATAGATCATTCGCCTGCAAAGAACACGGCTTTGCCATTGTCCAGGGGCGGCTGCTGATAGGAGCATAGGCGCATGTGCACCCCCCAATTAAAAAAGAAAAAAAAATCAAAGTTAGTTTCTCTGGGTTTGAAGAGTAAGTTGGCTAGTGACAGGAGACACGATCGTAGGTTCTGTGCTAGTTGAATCTACGAGCGAAAACAGTGGCGGGGAGCTCCCTCTTTTCTGACCAATCAGCAGCGGTTCGCGCAAATCCAGTTTTATGCGCAGTTCTTGACTAGGGTGACGTCATTCGAGGGAGGCAGGCACGTGAGATTGACCAACCAGAGAGCACGGAATGTGACCTTGAGGAGCAGCACGGAGGATGTGCACTTGGGGTGTGTGAGTGAGTGAATTTCCAATTTTATTATTTTGTCTTCCTGGCTCACTGGTTTCCCGGTTTCCTTATCGTAAACAAACAGAACTGATAAGTGCATTTCCCGTTTTTCGTTTTCGGTCCACCATTTTGTTCAAAGCATTGTAATTATTTAGGAGTGTTGTAGGTACTATGAATAATTCGGTGCATTACATTAACGTAAACTATTCGTGTTTGTCGGTGGCGGAGAAGTGCAAAATTCCAGAAACTGGCTGCCCCTTGCCGTCTCTACCTGGACTCCAGCAGACGTTAAAATTTAAAAATCGTGCAGATTCGTACCGTAAGTTTAATGTCAAATAATATTCAACTTCTTATAATATTATTATAAGAAGGTAGATTGGCTTTGCAGGTGTGAAGTGACTAACAAATTATTTTGCTTCGCTTGCCTACTTTGTTCTACCAACCGAAATGAGGCTTGGGTTAAAGACGGCATAAGTGATCTCCCATTTAGCAAAAAAAAAAAAAAAAACGCATTGGCTGTCTCCCATAAAAACGCTCTGGTAGATTTGCGTGTATTGGGTCGTCAAAATATAATACAACAACTCGACAGTGCATATCATCTTAATCTGATGCAAAAAACCAAAACGGTTAACAAAAATAGGTAGGTACATTCTGTCTCGAATCATCGTTAATTTTTCTTCCGAGTTGGACGATGTTTTGAATCGTCACGGGCAATTACACATTTCAGCTTTGCAATAAGATGGATGCATTTCTTGGGTTTAGACCTTTGATGATTAAGTATTTCAGAATTTCTGTTAAGTAACCACTAGAGAACATTATTTTTTGTGTCTATTGCACCTACGTATTTAGTACCGTTTGCAATTCTAAGATGGAAAAGTTACCATGATTTATCTCATTTACATATCGTTGAAATTTCTATTTGGCAGAGAAAAGCACCTATTCTGTCCCTTCTCCATAGCTTCTCTTGATCTCCGTGCACCCCCTGAGTTCAGGGCAGGAGCCGCCACTGCCATTGTCACTACCTACCTACTTCATAATCTAGTTTATTTGAAAGAAATAAACGCTTCACACTCGATTCGAGAAAAAAGGTTCCTTCGTAAGGAAATTTGATTACTGTTTGCTGAGGAAACAAAACTGAATACAACTTGAACAGCGATCGCATTTTGGTGCTAAAATTTGAACAGAGATTAGACTATGCAACATCGGCTACATAATATCGATAATCGGTATCATCAATATAACGGCAAATCAACATCGATACCATCGATATATCGGACCAAAAATATCGATAATCGATAATTAAAAAAGAGTCTGCCAAGTGGGTGTGGCACATAACTTCCTCGTATCCATAACCCGATTATATTGCTTTTATCCGTGTGACGTCACACAGAATGGATGTATCGATTCTTCGACTAATCGAACGGTTATTCGAATCTCGCTGAAAGGCGGCCATGTTGACTCCGTTGTAAACAAAGATTGTATGGACGGTTTTTCAATATGCCAATTTATGCGGTTATTAGTTGCTCTTCTCGTTCCGGAAGCGGTGTTTAATTTTTTGGTTTGCCAAAAGTGATTAGAAACAGTGTGGAAAGACAAGAGAAGTTTCCGAAAAAATAAGAATATCAGCCTTTTGGCATCGCTGATTCCCAGCGTTCCTGACAACCATGTTCGATGAACTGACTGAATTCCCATCGTTGTAAACAAAGATTTTTTCATTAGGCATGCCGATTTGTGCACTGTTTGGCTCGAAGGGTATTCTGTACATAGAAATAGGTAGGCACTATATAAGTTTTAAAAAATACCTAAAAACCTTGCTATCTGTACTTCGATCTGAAATTTGAAAGAAAAACTCACTACAGACCTCAGTTTGGAAGTGAAATTAATGGGGCCAGCACGGTGCCAAAACCACATTGTGGTTCATGGCACGACCACTACATATGGATGAATGCAACCATAATAATGCGTTAGTGTTGTTCTTCAACGTACAAGTCAACTCATGGGGCCAGTAATGACTCCATTGCATGTTAATCTATCCATATTCGAACCATAAAACGGAGTAAACGTTTAGGTCAATATATATGGAACCTAATTTTGAAAATTTGCTCATACAATACTGCTTCATGGCTCGAAGTAGGGTGGTGAGTCGAGAAAGTGGTTTATTATAATTTTTAATTGAAAGTAGAGCCCTCACTGAGAGTTTTGGTATCAACTGGATTCTTCTATGATGAATAGATCTTTTCCCATGATTTTTCAAAGTTTCATAACAATGTTGACTTAGCAATGGGCAGGGGATGCTATCATAACATTATTTTCATCAAACGACCGTTGTTGAATCTACTACCTGCCCAAAACATGGCATACATCGTTATTATTTCAATTAACCTAATAATAATTGGATAACATTTGAATTACTTACCTTTCCAAACACCACCACCTTGTCACCTGGGAGTACCTTGCATGAGACGGATTTCACATGCCCTGAAGTAACAAAGTTGTGCGCATCCAAAGATTTGCAGCACTTCAGTTGCTTCAGGGATATGAAATCCGTCTTCAATACAAGATACTCCACAAGATCTTCGCGAGTTATGTCAGGAAAATCGTCGTCACACTCAACAAAACTCTGCTCAAAGGGGTCTAAACCACCGCAGAGATGTATCTTATATTCATACCTTCTCAGGTCGTCACCTGAGAGTGAACACACATACTGAGTATGGATTTTCTTGTCAGACATCTAACCCACAAGGGAGACATAATAATAACGATTACATATTATGTAATAATGTAATAATATTCTTTAAAAGCAATTGTCACCATCGTTCTGTTTACATACCAGGAAACTTGGTATGTAAACAGAATAACCTTGCTGGATAGGAGCGCACATGGCGCCCCTTCACGACCAGCTGATCGGGTCAGAGAAGGTTATGTTGAGAAGGTTATGTTTGATATCGAAAATAATCGATTATTGAGTCTCGAGGATAAAACGAATAGATGATCCGATGCATAGTAGTTAATCTCAAAACATTAATCTCTAAGTACCTTCCCTACCCTCATAGGGGACCATCTACACGGTAATCTGGACAATCCTAGAAAATGTCATCAAATTCGGATGAAAAATGTAAGTGAGTAGATGTATGTGATTGGATCAAAAAATTCCTTGGCAAGGCTGGGAGTCGAACCTGAGACTCCTGGGTGGGTGTCTACGGTTCTACGACTGAACCACTGGGGCCACGTGGTAGCCCTTATAGGATTTGAGATTCTCCGTCACACGGGGGGGGGGGGGGGGGGGGGCGACGTCTTTACGTTTACGATTTTACGTTTGCGCATGCGCAGAGGCTACTGTGAATTTCAAGACCTTGATTTTCACGGGGGATCTACAACCTAATCCGCGTAATCCCTGAAAATGTCATCGAAATCGGATAGAAAATGTGGAAGTTATGGCTGTTACAAAGAATTCACGTTTGCGCATGCGCATCGGCTACTATCAGTCCGAGGGTGATGCTCTTCATAGGGGACCATCTAAACACGAATTCGCAACATCCCTGAAAATTTCTTTGAAATCGGATGGAAAATGTAGAAGTTGTGGCCGTTACAAGGAAATTCACGTTTGCGCAAGCGCAATCGCTTCTATCAGTCCGGGGATGATGATTTTCATAGGGGACTGTCTACACACCATCCCGTACAATCCCTGAAAATTTCATTGAAATCGGACAATATCTTCGTACAGTTATGCCGGTTACAAGGATTTCATGACACACACACAGACAGACACGGAATCAAAATTGTTCAGAAAGGTCTAAAACGCAAAACGCGAGTGAAAATTTTGATTTTGGAGAACTTTTTTTTTCGTCCCTGAAAAGTGAAAACAAAGCTTCCGCTACCTTGGTAGACTCGGAAGCAATATCTATAATACTTTTGATGTATCATTATTGACTAATTCATTTGTTATTTATCTATTGCATTAGGTATTTAATAATGCAAGTTTTAAAAGCAATGATGTTTTAGAACAACTTTTCCTAGTTAAAAAATAATCAAGTTTAAAGATTTTACCCCAATAAGATGATCTTAGAGATGAAGAAGAAAATGTGGAAAATCATCACTTACCTAACTAAGTAGGTACGTGGTTTACCCATTACTTACCTACCTATTTAGTTGATTATCAAATAGGTTTTCATGCTTCCCTTTTCTCATATTTTCTTACTCTAGAATCATAAAGTAGGATGAAAAATTATGAACCGATAAAATAGTTTTTTTTTAAATTTAAGTCTTTGAAAACAAATCAGCCTTGGAAAATGCAGTAGGTATGTATAATTTGGGGTTGAGATTCATCTTGAAATAATTCACTATTGTAATGATTTTCCTCATACCTTTTCGTCGAACTTGACGGAAAAAATAGCTGCATTTGTCTGTTTTGAAGCTCTTGAGATCGAATCCCACTTCTGATGATGGAGATGGGATACCTCTTAATCCATTCTCCGGTATTTCCTCTTCTTCCAGTTGGTTGTCAGGATCATAAATCACTCGCGTATAAAGGAACAACTGTATTCTACAATAACTTGGTTCAAAACGGATTATAAATCGATTACATAGCTCTAGACCGTCAAACTCCCCTTGCGGTCAGTTCACTGGCCTGTCCTGAACCCGACTGACGATTGAAGAAGTATCTAGGGAGAACCCAAGGTCCTCACCACTCTTCTCCCAGGGTGCATGACATGGAGATCCCTACTCGGGATAGATCTAGACTATCTGGGGGCGGCTACATATATATAAAAATAATGTTCGGGGACGCTCTGGAGAAATAAGAGTTTGGAGAGTGTTTCCCCTTTCATTCTGTTCCTCTCTTGGGTGAGGATATGCCCTGCTTTTGAGAAGAGACGTTCTGAAGGTACTCAGCTATACGAGATATGGGTAACTTCTGTTTCAAATTCAATGGTACAAAACAAGGAGTAACGGAAAACAGAGACAATGTATGGATGGATGGAAGAAGTGAAAACCCAAGAATGTTATTCTCTTTCCATACACCCATTTACTGCCTTGGGCTGAGCCATGGTAGACGTGGACGCATTCAACAAAAGTTAGACAAATAAACATGTTAGTTACTGTTGTTAGATGTAACTTTGAGCCCAGAGAACCATCCTGGTATTTAGAAAGAATAATGAAAAAACTTTGGTACTAAAGAAATGCACACTAAAAATATTTGAATTGAAAAAAATATGGACACAAAATATTCGATAATTAATAAATATCGGAAGACTCGATAATCGAAGGCGAAATATCGATATTTTGATATTATCGATAATCGATTTGCATCTCTAGATAAGACCTCTGTTGCGATTTTGATTTATCGTGAGACCAACCCTTAAGTTCTCTTACGGAGCGAACGGTTTGTCCTACAGGGCTCCGGGTGATCTCTAAAAATTCAATACTATTCCAAATTGGTGGAAAAACTATAGGTAACTTTATTTCGAGAATTTCCGAGCTAGGGCAATCTTGGAAATTTCAACCCTTAGAAGTGACTGACGTCAACCATAAGCTTCGCGGCACAACTTGACCCCATACGGAGCGCATATACCTACCAAATTTCATCAAAATTTGTCCACTGCAAAGTCGAATGAATGGAGAACGAACGGAAAAACGATTATTCGATTACATAGCTCTAGACCGTCAAACTCCCCTTGCGGTCAGTTCACTGGCCTGTCCTGAACCCGACTGACGATTGAAGAAGTATCTAGGGAGAACCCAAGGTCCTCACCACTCTTCTCCCAGGGTGCATGACATGGAGATCCCTACTCGGGATAGATCTAGACTATCTGGGGGCGGCTACATATATATAAAAATAATGTTCGGGGACGCTCTGGAGAAATAAGAGTTTGGAGAGTGTTTCCCCTTTCATTCTGTTCCTCTCTTGGGTGAGGATATGCCCTGCTTTTGAGAAGAGACGTTCTGAAGGTACTCAGCTATACGAGATATGGGTAACTTCTGTTTCAAATTCAATGGTACAAAACAAGGAGTAACGGAAAACAGAGACAATGTATGGATGGATGGAAGAAGTGAAAACCCAAGAATGTTATTCTCTTTCCATACACCCATTTACTGCCTTGGGCTGAGCCATGGTAGACGTGGACGCATTCAACAAAAGTTAGACAAATAAACATGTTAGTTACTGTTGTTAGATGTAACTTTGAGCCCAGAGAACCATCCTGGTATTTAGAAAGAATAATGAAAAAACTTTGGTACTAAAGAAATGCACACTAAAAATATTTGAATTGAAAAAAATATGGACACAAAATATTCGATAATTAATAAATATCGGAAGACTCGATAATCGAAGGCGAAATATCGATATTTTGATATTATCGATAATCGATTTGCATCTCTAGATAAGACCTCTGTTGCGATTTTGATTTATCGTGAGACCAACCCTTAAGTTCTCTTACGGAGCGAACGGTTTGTCCTACAGGGCTCCGGGTGATCTCTAAAAATTCAATACTATTCCAAATTGGTGGAAAAACTATAGGTAACTTGATTTTGAGAATTTCCGAGCTAGGGCAATCTTGGAAATTTCAACCCTTAGAAGTGACTGACGTCAACCATAAGCTTCGCGGCACAACTTGACCCCATACGGAGCGCATATACCTACCAAATTTCATCAAAATTTGTCCACTGCAAAGTCGAATGAATGGAGAACGAACGGAAAAACGATTATTCGATTACATAGCTCCAGACTGTCAAACTCCCCTTGCGGTCAGTTCACTGGCCCATCCTGAACCCGACTGACGATTGAAGAAGTATCTAGGGAGAACCCAAGGTCCTCACCACTCTTCTCCCAGGGTGCATGACATGGAGATCCCTACTCGGGATAGATCTAGACTATCTGGGGGCGGCTACATACATATAAAAATAATGTTCGGGGACGCTCTGGAGAAATAAGAGTTTGGAGAGTGTTTCCCCTTTCATTCTGTTCCTCTCTTGGGTGAGGATATGCCCTGCTTTTGAGAAGAGACGTTCTGAAGGTACTCAGCTATACGAGATATGGGTAACTTCTGTTTCAAATTCAATGGTACAAAACAAGGAGTAACGGAAAATGGAGACAATGTATGGATGGATGGAAGAAGTGAAAACCCAAGAATGTTATTCTCTTCCCATACACCCATTTACTGCCTTGGGCTGAGCAATGGTAGACGTGGACGCATTCAACCAAAGTTAGACAAATAAACATGTTAGTTACTGTTGTTAGATGTAACTTTGAGCCCAGAGAACCATCCTGGTATTTAGGAAGAATAATGAAAAAACTTTGGTACTAAAGAAATGCACACTAAAAATATTTGAATTGAAAAAAATATGGACACAAAATATTCGATAATTAATAAATATCGGAAGACTCGATAATCGAAGGCGAAATATCGATATTTTGATATTATCGATAATCGATTTGCATCTCTAGATAAGACCTCTGTTGCGATTTTGATTTATCGTGAGACCAACCCTTAAGTTCTCTTACGGAGCGAACGGTTTGTCCTACAGGGCTCCGGGTGATCTCTAAAAATTCAATACTATTCCAAATTGGTGGAAAAACTATAGGTAACTTGATTTTGAGAATTTCCGAGCTAGGGCAATCTTGGAAATTTCAACCCTTAGAAGTGACTGACGTCAACCATAAGCTTCGCGGCACAACTTGCCCCATACGGAGCGCATATACCTACCAAATTTCATCAAAATTTGTCCACTGCAAAGTCGAATGAATGGCGGACGAACGGAAAAAGGATTATTCGATTTTTGGATTCTACGTACCTTGAAACTTAAACCAATAAATTTCGAGGAATGCGGTTAAAAATATTTTCTTGGTAGATTCCAAAGGTTCATTAATGGAAATAATAAACCAAAAAAAACTCGGCGCTTTGCGCCTCGGCGGGGGGGCTCCGCCCCCCTGCACCCCCCGGTTTATTTCTTTTTCCATACTCTGTATGAAATCATAGGAACACAGAATGTGTTTTTGCGATGCTAGTCATCCGTTAAATAAAAAACAACAATAATAAATGTGGAGTCTTTGGCAATAATAAAATAAATAATTGTTAGACATTTAATTTGGTCTAAAACCCTATAAATGTTATATAAATAAATATGTAACTACAAGAAAAATACTATATAAATTGAGAGCTTTCCAACGAATGGTGAACAATTTCTGTGCAATGAACACTGCGGGAGTTCTATTTCCTTACCAACGGCTTGGTTGCACGTGAAAATCATTATAAAAGGCGCGTAACGGTTTTTTCTGTCGCTTTTTCGTGACGATTTTTTTTCGGTAGGTCATCGCAAAAACACATTCTGTGTTAAAATAAAAATAATAATAACCCAACGAACAATACCAATAGAATTTTTAACAGACTGACAAAACCACATCGCCGTTCATTCCTCCTTGTGGGTCACTATTTCCCTAAATTGTAGGAACAAAAACTTTAAAATTTGTAGCTAAATTTGAAATTTTCAAGGATTTTAGAAATTTATTAGTGCATCGGCCTAGGGATTTGAAAAACTAAAAGATTGCCGCTGGAATCGTCAAAATTGAACAATAATTGCAGAGAAATACGGGAAAACCAGTTTATTAAGTTACGATTTTCCTATTTTTCTCTAGAAATTATTGTTCGATTTTGATGATTCCAGCGGCAAACTTTTAGCTTTTCATATCCCTAGACTGCTGCACTAACGAATTTCAAAAATCCTTTAGGTTTTTCAAATTTAGGTCCAATTTTTAAAGTTTGAGCGACTTCAATTTATGGAAATACTCGGAAAACCCGGCAAGATGAACGAACGAATACTGACTGAGACCCCATTAAACTACTAGCTTACTTTAAAACTAATATTGTATTTGTTTATAAAATTCATTGTTATTGTAAAAACAAACACTGTAAAGTATCTACACTGCATGCAGATACATCTGTACATGGATATGTCTTATGATGGAAATTTAAATGATGAGCTCACTCAGCTGATCAGTGACCACTCAGGCGCCTTCAGCATTCTCCATTGACCCGCCCTCTCAAATTTCAGGTTCCTGCGTTCAACAGGAGAGGAAATGGCCTCGGAGCTCACTCAGCTGATCAGTGGTCATCAACATTGATGATGTATAGAAGTACGTATCTATTGACCCTGCCTCTCAAATTTCAGTTTCCTGCGTTCAACAGCATCAGAAAAAAAACGTGCATTGTTTTGTGTCGAAAATTTTGGAATGACCCCCAGAACTAAGACATATTCATGTCAAAAATCTGTTTATTATTAATAAGCTGATAACTGCATTTATTTCAAATTTTCCTTTAAAAAATTGACCTAACGTGTCTTCAAACAAAGTGGTGTTTTTTATGGCAGCGTAGCCAACTTCAGAGTTTGCAAATCAAAACATTGAAACCACAACAATATATTGTTGATCTCAGTGAATGCAGAATCATTTTTGTACTGAATTTGGCAGAAAAGAAAACGAAACAAAAACAACCGTCGCTATTATTCATACATTTTATTTCCAATGTTTTTTTTTCACCGTTGATGGGTTCATTCCTGCAATAGCTTGGTCCCCCCCCCCCCCTCAAAATGTTACCCTCACCAATGTTCGAGCTCCCTTTCACTTCCTCCAAGGTCCCTTCACTTCTCTGAGCCAGTAGGATTCTCCTTTCACTTATCTGATTCAATCTGATTGGGTATGACTTTCACTTTCTCGACCAATGGGATTCTAGCTCCCTTTCACTTGTGACTATATAAGCTATGCTCTCTATGATGAACCTTCTGTGAATGTTTGTTACTGATGGTGACCTAACCGTCGAAATCGATTCAACTTGTAACTTATTATTTTCGTGGAAATAGACAACGTTCTACTAACTCCGTTTTTACCTAGAAGAACTTGAAGTCTTGTGGTTTCTGACTCTTGACCAAGTTAGCAGACATGACAATGCTGCCAAAAATGCAGCAGCTATTCTAGGTAGGAATGAACCCATCAACGATGAAACATGTTGAGGGACCACCTCATTCAGACATTTACCAGGGCAGACTCCCTTAAGTACCAAAAGTACAGGGCACGTATGGAAGCTGTACAGAGGAGAGGAGCTCTGAGAATCAGTAGTGCATTTAGAACTGTCTCAGGTCCAGCATCACAAGTGATAGCGGGAACTATCCCGATCTACCACCAGGCACTGGAGCGTAAAAGGATAAGAATGAGAAAGGCAGAGGCAATTTCCATAGTAAAGAGGGAAGAGCGGGAGGAGACCATCCGTAGGTGGCAAGCAGACCTTGTCTGTGAAACCCGCGGAAGGTGGACAGCCCTCATAATTGACGATCTAAAGGCTTGGTTGGAGAAAAAAAACGGAGAGGTGAACAATTACCTGACTCAATTCCTCTCAGGGCACGGATACTTCCGCTCCTTCCTAGTAAAGATCGGGAAAGCCACTGACCCACAGTGCAGACACTGTGGGATAGATGAGGATGAAATCTGCCACATCACATGCCCACAATGGGAGAGTAGGAGGAGGAGTGTGGAAAAGGTCATCGGAACGTTGCGTCCACAGACAATCATACATGAGATGATTAAGAACAAGTCGAGCTGGGACGCAATGACAGTATTTGTCACATCAAAGCAAAGAAGCTGGCTGGAAGATGGGAGGAAGAAGATGAGGAATAGAATTGAAGGAGAGACAAGAAGTAGGAGCAGCCATTTGGCACAAAAAAAAGGCTCACCCTGAAGTAATACTGTGCAAGTGGTTCCGGGGTGAGTCCTAAGCAGAGGGAGTGGGGTTTTAGTTGGTAGGCCCAATGCATGGGGAGTACAACACTGTTGGGGTGGACTTCCCCTTCGCTCTTAAAGAGTTTCCCCACTTCCGTTACAAAAAAAAAAAAAAAAAAAAAATGCTAGCATACATCCGAGTCAAGTAAAGGTATTTGAGGCAATCAGAAGCATGACGAGGGGAATGGTATCGCACGTCAGCAAAGTTCGCCTAGGTGGAGTATGACATTTATGTGATCTGTATTCAAAATATTTGACAAAAGATACGTTGGATGATACGCAGCTAGGTGAGACACTTTTATCCACAGAGTACTGGAGACAAGTTAAGTTATGCTTTTATCTCTCCATCAACTTCATGGCGAGACAATTCAGATTTCACCTTCACCCCACATATCCGGCGTCTACAGCAAGCAAGCACAGAAAGTGCCGTTTTATATTCGTCATTACAATACCATCAATTTTGAATTATTAAAATCAAAATTAGCTCTGACAACAATTATTATTCAATCATTTTCACTTGGAGCTTTTTGTTCGGAAATACGAGAGGAGTTTTGAGCGAGTTCAAATAATTATGGCAGTCTTTGTCTTGGGTACCTTTTCAATTAGGTACTGCCTTTCCATCCATAACAAAATTAATTAGGAAAATCCGGAGCCCATCCATAGGAGACTCTACCCTGCTGACCTCAGCATTGAAGCATTGATGTTGCCAAAAGGAATTGAATTACCGTAGGTAGTTGACGCAAGCGAGGAGTCGAAGAGAAACACGGTAGGAATATGATCTAAAGGCGTTAATTCCGTTGGATCATATGCTGGCCAAAGGCGGTAATTCCGTTAGTTCCTCGCATTCATAGCAGCTTGTGACTAAGTCCGGCCCCGGATTCAATAGAGACCCCTTTCCCTATCGTCCTCTCTCCCACTCCGCCTCTCCCGTTGGTAAAGGAGGCGCTCTGCTTGATGATGGCTATTCAACCCCATTGAATACGACCCTGATTGAAACAAAGCGCCATCGCATTTTATTGTTAGTCGTACCTACCTGCTGCCGCTCGGCTGCGCTGTTGCTTCGTTTTCTCCTTGTCACGTGCAGAATTTATCGTTTCTATCGGACGAACCGCGCCTGGTGTCTGGACAATGAGTGAAAACCGCCTCTTATTCACGCCTTCGAACAATAGTTGTGTCGAGTCTGCCCACTGTGCTTTATTTAAACGGATTGCGAAGACCATCAGAATGAAAAGCTCCAGCCCGCTCTTGTTACAATGGCGATTGTCCTCGCTGTTGGCTGTGTAAGCTGATTCTTCCTCTGCCTGATACCCACAGTCCTCTTTCGCTCCCAATCCTATTGCTAACATGATACATCCAATATCATTCAAGAATTGAGCTTATAGAATGAGTATGGCATATACCTAGGTGGTCATAGGATGTTTGGTGACATAACTTGGTTATTCGTCGTCCAATTTTATCTTTCAAAAAACCGTCCACCAAAGAGACCCAAAATAAATTTTTATTAGATTTTTTTAGAGCTAAACGCACTAGTAGAGTAATGGGCCCAATAGTTGGACAGGTTACCTTCTTCCTAATAAATAAGGGTATGGTCCTTTAACCGACTGTGGATCGTTTCCCCGGCGAAATACACTATCTCCACTCCATGAGGAAAACCTTAGTTTAACCTAGGAGTTGGAAATAGTTTGTTCAGTTCGTTTTGAAAGTGGTGGTGTCCGGACGAATGCTGTACGTAATGATTTTAGAAAGTAAACATGAGCATATTAATGAGGTTTTTTTTGGTTTATTATTTTCAATGATGAGCCTTTGAAATCGAGCAAGAAAAAAAAAAATTCTAATGAATCTTAAATTGAAGGAAAAAACGCTTGCATACCAGTCTGCAACGCATTGGGATATTTTCATGTCTTTACCTATTGATTTTTACCTCACTATAGGATTTTATAACCCTATTATTAATTATTAATATTAAGAGGTAGGTACCTAATTTCAATAAAATAGACGAATCTTCTACACTCACGATCATTAGTTTGTAAACAAAATATGAGAACAGTTATGCCCATAGCTCCGCTATTCGTATAGTCAATATGTTATGGAGAACATGAAAATGTTCGTTAAATCGAGAGCTTTCCAACGAGTGGTGAACGATTTTTGTGGGTTAAAAAGTGTAGAAAAGGAACAAACCTAATAACGGGGTCGTTGTAAGCGGAAATCATTATAAAGGCACTGTAACACAATTTCGTTACGCAATTTCGTGACAGTTTTAACATGTTTAATGTTTTAGGGCTGGGGGTCATTCTGTGAATTCTGACACGCAAATCTGCAACGTTTTTTTTTCTTAGTTACCACGGACCGATTTCTTAGTTACCACGTTATATCGGCTCCATTTGGGGTCTAGTTGTATCAAGATGGTCACTGATCAGCTGAGTGAGCTCCAAGGCCATTTTCTCTCCTGTTGAACGCAGGAAGCTGAAATTTGAGAAGCAGGGTCAATGGAGAATGCTGAAGGCGCCTAAGTGGTCACTGATCAGCTGAGTGATCGGCAATCTAATTTCTCCCTTGCGAGGGAAAAACATTAAACATGATTTAATGTTTTTCCCTCGCAAGGGAGAAATTGAACAGTTTCATAAAAATTTTGGACCTGCTCTTTCATTTAAAAATACGAGGTAAGTTGTACGTATTTTTTGTGCTATGTGCCAGGGCAAAGACATGAAAATGTCAAAAAAGTTAAACCCCCTTCTCAAAATTTGATGTTTTACGTTTCAAGGTACGTAGAACCCGAAAATCGAATAAAAAATTTTCCGTCCGTCCGCCGTACGCGGCACTTTTCTTAGCAACACTGGACCGATTTGGTTGAAATTTGGTATATGGGCTCCATTTGGGGTCTAGTTGTGCCGCGAAGCTTTTGGTTGATGTCACTTCTAAGGGGTGAAAATTAAGCATTGAAATTTTCAAGAGTGCCCCAGCTCGAAAACTCTCGAAATAAACGCATCTTTTTTAACACATTTTAAATAGTATAGAATTTTGAAAAAATTTTGAGACCACCCGGAGCTTTGCAGTACAAACCGTTCGGTCCCTACGAGTATTTAAGGGTTTTTCCTTCGATAAAACAGAATCACGAGTGTGAATCACAAAAAGAGTTCTAATCTCCGTTCAAATTTTATCTGACTAAAATGCGATCGCTGTTCATTTCTTCGATTCGTATTCAGTTTTGCTTTCTGAGCAACCAGTAATCAAATTTCCATATGAAGCTCGCTATTTTTCGAATCGAGTGTGAAGCGTTCAATTCTTTCTAATGAACTTGATTGTGAAGGTGTGAAGGCAGTATGGTGTGGTAGGTAGTACCCACTAATAGTTGGTAGGTAAAAAAAAGTTTCAAAAGTGCCCTAGCTTGAAAACTTTCGAAATAAAGCTATCGTTTTTTCACCAATTTTAAATAGTATTGAATTTAAAATTTTTTTTGAGACCATCCGGAGCTCTGCAGGACAAACCTTTGGCTCCCTACGAGTACTTAAGGGTTTTTCCTTCGACAAAACAGAATCACGATTGTGAATCACAAAAGAGGTCTAATCTCCGTTGAATTTTTAGCTAACCAAAACTCGATCGCTGTTCGTTTCTTCGAGTTGTATTCAGTTTTGCTTCCTTAGCAAACAGTAATCAAATTTCCATATGAAGCTCCATATTTTTCGAATCGAGTGTGAAGCGTTTAGTTCTTTCTAATGAACTTGATTGTAAAGGTGTGAAGGCACTATGGTGTGGTAGGTAGTACCTACCAATGGTTGAAAAAAAAAAAAGCTGCAAATCGTTGCCCGAAGGTTCATTATTTTCTGTATAGATCACCCTTCTGTATAGATCCCTCCCTACCAACCGTAGGTACCTACTACCTACTAGGGCATTTTTGAACATTTCAACCCTTCATTTCCATTTGGTTGGTGGTTGGGGTTGAAATTTTCAAAAATGCCCTAGTAGGTAGTAGGTACCTACGGTTGGTAGGGAGGGATCTATACAGAAGGGTGATCTATACAGATAATAATAAACCTTTGGGCAATGATTTGCAGCGTTTTAATATTATTTTTCTCCTAGCTCCTAGACTTAATATGAGGCATCTTACCAAGTTTCATCAGAAATTTTAGAAAAATAGTTACGGTCACTAATGGGTTAAAGAAAGGGTTATGGAATCATTGAAAGGGCGGGGGGGGGGGGAATTAACAACTGTGTTGAAAAACTGAAAACCTTGTTCCTTGCAAATAGGTGATCTGTACAGGAAAATATTGAACCGTTGTGTAATAATTTACAGCGTTTTTAGTTTCTTTATCATCTTATCATAATAACTGACCTTGAAAACAAAATAATTATAGCAAACCCGACATTTCGAGCTGAAGAT
Organism: Apolygus lucorum; assembly: GCA_009739505.2. NCBI lineage: Eukaryota > Metazoa > Arthropoda > Insecta > Hemiptera > Miridae > Apolygus > Apolygus lucorum. Next base: position 57,944,799 of record CM019176.2, read on the forward strand.
TGCCGCACAGTTCTTTTCGAAAACCGATTTCAATTCAAGCTAGATTTGTGCATTTTGTACACATTTATCTCGTACCTACGTTTGCAGATGCTTTTTGCGAATTCCGTTATTTGAGCCCACTTACCAAAAATGTGCGAATATGTTACGAAATGGATAGGAGGTTTCCTGTTCACCTTACAAAACCCTGTAATTTAGTTGAAAGTAATGATCGATGTATATAACATGCTAATTTCAGCCTTTTATTGAACTTCCATTGCATTTTTCATTTTTATTTTTTTTAAATGTAGGCCAATAAATGTGGGCAATATATGAATATGTGGTACAGAATTTTCTTCTTTATGCTCTAAAGTTATATGACAATGTTACCACCCCTCCCCCCCCCCCCAACCGCCATGCACTAATCAAGAAAGTGGTGTCTATAGACCATAAATCTATTCATTGAAAGATAGATTACCAATGCAGCTCAAAATTAATGATGTTCAGAATATCATAGTAGTTGGACTTTATTATATTCCATCATTAAATGTCCCTAATTGACTACCGTTTCATTCCTTTAAATGGAGATTCAAATCAAAAAAGACTATTCATGAGCATACTAGTTTGTTGGTAACAGAGGGACTGCACTGCTACCGTGATGATTGCCTTTGTTGGGTGAAAGCCGGTTGATCGATTGCCGATCAATAACCAATATCCATACTGATAGGATCACCCAAAAATCTTTTATACGCACAATCGGAGCGCCCTCATTGGCATTCATATCGAGAGCTACAGAGGGTGAAACGCAGTCGGAACAAAGGGCAATGCTGGTACCCTGGAGGGACAGGAAGGGGCCACCCCTATTGGGATAGGTCACAATCAACGGCAAATACTGCCCTTTCAAAGGCGAATAGCAACATAAAAAAGGTTGATTTCTAGTTGAGAAACTTGCTGTTCAAAATCTAGTTCGATAGGTATGAAGTATAATATAACATCCGAATAATCAGTAATGCTGGGTTTCTTGATCATTGTAAGCCATTATTTATCAATATGCAAATTCTAACAATAATCAACCAGTACGTCTTCAACGCATGTCGTTTCATCAAATCAAGCACATTAGCGACAAGAGGAGAAAAGCACTCCTACCACACGAAAGAGGGAAGTGCTGTAGATGCTCCATTTAATAGACTGATAAATAAATTTAAAAAAACATGATAAATAAATGATAAATTTTTCCAAACCTCTATTAAGATATACAATAAGCTCGCAAGAACGATTCGTGAAATTCCAGAACAGCACTTCCTGAAAAAAATCAAAAGTTTCTTACATACAACTCCATTTTAGGACTTGGGAGAAATTTTAGCTACGATGTTACAAGCGTAAACTTCAATGCCGCAAGGTCTAAAATACGAATGAAACGCTACAAATTAATACACAATAGTTTATTATTTTTCTATATAGATCACTCGTCTGCAAAGCCACCAACCATCCAACATGAAGAAAAACATCGATCGCATTTCGGTCAGCTAAAATTTGAATGGAGATTAGGCCTCTTTTGCGATTCACACTCGAGTTTCTGATTTTCTCGTAGGGAGCGAACGGTTTGTCCTACAGAGCTCCGCGTGGTCTCAAAAAATTCTAAAAATTCTATAGAATCTTAAATTGAAGGAAAAACAACACCTTTATATCAATATTTTTTGAGTTAGGGCGTTTTCAAAATTTCAAAATTCATTTTTGAACCCTTAGAAGTGACCTACATCAACCAAAACCTTCGGGGCACAACTGGACCCCAAATGGAGCCTACACACCAAATTTCATCAAAATCGGTCAATGCTAAGTGCCGCGTACGACGGACGGACGGCCAAATTTTCATTCGATTTTTGGATTCTACGTAAAATGTTTTTGAAATTTTGAGGGGGTATTGAAAATTTTTTTTCTTGGTCGGTTCCAAAGGTTCATTATTGAAAATAATAAACCATTATTAAATTATAAACCATCATTATTGAAAATCATAAACCAAAACTTATTACACAAAGGTTTATACACAGGGTGTTTCACGAAAAGGTTACACCCCTTTCCCCAAAATTCAGCGTAAAACATTGGGACCAACGTTATTCTTCATAATTTTTGTGAAAAATTCAGGAAAAATACTTTCGCGCAAAATGCTTGCGCGCAATCGACACTAACTTCATTTTTTCAAATGGAACCCCGACTTTTTTACTACACATTCAGATTCTAAGTCAAATGTCATGAAAAATTCAAACCCGAACCAATTTTTTTTATTGCGCGCAACCTGGCTCTTTGAACGCTCTAAGTTGCGCAATTCCACAATTGCACAAAAATTAAGTTTTGGGGAACCCTGAGTGTGGCACATGTTTCTTCATCATTTTTTGACGCTGAATCACATGGTGTCATCCGTTTTTCAATTTGACTGGGATTTCTCTAAATGGCGGCCGAAAATTCGGTTATTTTAGTGAAAAATCACTCTTTTTTAATCTTAATGAGTAACTAGGCAATTTTATTTAGTTCAAGGATGGTCGTGCTGTCTGTTTTCATTTTTAACACCACCGTAGACGTCCCTTAGCCCGTGGTTCAAAAGGAGAAGAGAAAATAAGAAATAAACATCATTTCGACCACAAAACTGATGCTTTCATGAAAGAAATAGTCATTTTTCCATTTGAAATCTTGGCCTTCCTCAAAATGGATGACACCCTGTGATTCAGCGTCAAAAAATGATGAAAAAACATGTGCGTAAAAACCCACTGAGGGTTTTCCGAAACCTAATTTTTGTGCAATTGTGGAGTTGCGCAACTTGGAGCGTTCAAAAAGCCAGGTTGCGCGCAATAAAAAAAATTGAAGGGTCACGGGGAAAAAGGATCAAACTCCATTTTTTGGCCGAATTGAGATAGGCACGCCATCGTGTAGCTTGGGAGGAGTAGAACCGAAGGGATGTTTCACTTTGTGCAAGAAAGATCGCATTCATTCTTTTTTAAGCTAAAATAAATACGGGGCTCCGGGGAAAAAGGATCAGATTCCGTGCGCTCGCAGGGAAGAAAGATCAGAGTCCGATTTAAAGACCCCTTCCCTCGCCTTTGCATGAGCTGTACGGTATCACACCAAAGATTCATCAAGCACAAAAGCTCCAACTTTTGAAGATACCAGACAGTTTTCACAACCCCTTCTACCTCGAAGAAGAAAACTTCAGTACCAAAAGCAGCTGTAACATTGGGAAACCTTCACAACGGCCCCATACCCGTCAAAACCAGCAAAATCATAGGATTTAAAACACTTGTGTCAGTTTCTCGTCAACCCTGATGCTAACATTTTCCGAGTCACCGTCCAACAGGTTGGGGAATGCAGGAGATGATGACGCCATTTCATATTGCGACGATCCTTTAGATGAATGATTTATTTATTGATTTTTTTGCCTTTTTGCAATTAATGTTTTGTACAAAACTATACCTAATTTGGAAAATTAAGCCTCTTTTTGCCCAACATTTTTCTGGAGGTGACAGTAAGGTACCTACAAACCCTAGTAAACTTACTGAAGTGAATTACGAGATTTGAATATACAACAGCTAACATGGTATATAATTTTAGGTGTTATGGTGACCGAAACGCGGATATTTGTGGGGAAAAAAGATCAAAGTCCATACCTTGTTTGAAATTTCTAATTATTTCTGGAAATTATCTTCGACCTATTAATTTTCTTTCTTGTCAACTTGCACATAATTAAATTCTTGGTCAGGTGGCCCAAACAGTTCATTTTTCTAATGCATAGCGTCTGTCTGGGACGACTTCAAACTTTGTTTTTCGATTTTCTCGGAATTAGGAAAAGAGGAGTCTGATCCTTTTTCCCCGTGACCCTTCAATTGGTTTGAGTATGAATTTTTCATAAAATTTGACTCAGAATCCGAATCTGTAATAAAAAAGTCGGGGTTCCATTTGAAAAAATGAAGTTAGTGTCAACTGCGCGCAAGTATTTTTCCAAAATTCCTCACAAAAATCATGAAGAATGGTGTTGGTTCCAATTTTTTACGCTGCATTTTGGGGAAATGAAGGGGGGTGTAACCTCCTCGTGAAACACCCTGTAGATCACTCGTCTGCAAAGAACACGGCTTTGCCATTGTTACCACCAACTTGAAGAAAAACATCGATCGCATTTCGGTCAGCTAACATTTGACACTCGTGTTTTTGATTTATCGTAAGTCCAATCATTAAATTCTCGTAGGGAGCGAGCAGTTTGTCCTACAGGGCTCTTCGTGGTTTCAAAAAATTCTATATGACGGAAAGGGCGTATTCACCAATCATAACTCGACATTATCACACCACTTGCATTGCTCTACAATAGCATTACGATTGAATTTAACTCATCAAACATTACTAAACCGACATCCCTTCGAGGGGTTCTCCCGAACTGCCTGTCCCCCTCTCGATACATCGATACACTCGTCCAGTATCGATAGCTGAGTCAATAGGCTTCTCGTTCATTCGATCCATCGAGATGCTGATTCAGATATCTTATTGTATTCCGGTAGCGCCTAATCTGAATACTGGCGATGCCGCCGACACGGCCAGCCCTGACAATGCAGGCGCCTCGACTGTGGTTGGGAAAGCAAGAGTAATGGATGAGTAGTAGCAGGTTCCTCGAAACTTGGGGAACATAAAATAGAATATTGCAACCTACATCATTAGTGAAATCTAGCAACAGTTTCTGTCCGCCGACACTGGCTATCATGACACCACCATCCAACTAGCACTCGGCTGTCCTGACAAACAAAAATATTCGTATAATCACACAGAATCCGAGTTTACGGGCATCAAATTACAACAAGTGCAAGCAAAACTTGGCAAGGATTTGGAAGGTGCAAACCAAAATCCCTTGCAAAGGAAACGGGTTGCCTCAATCACAGAAACTGGATATTTCTAATTAAAAAAAATAATGAAAAACTCACATAGAAAAGACCAGAAATCTCACTGAGAGGCTGAAAACCTCACAAGAAGCAAAGTAGAAATCTCATATTGAGCACACAGTATTAGTCACACAGACGATTTGTTAATATCACGAGGAGCAACTTTGAGTCTCACACAGAGTAACTTTATGTCTCACACAGAGTAACTTCATGTCTCACACAGAGTAACTTCATGTCTCACACAGAGTAACTTCATGTCTCACACAGAGTAACTTCATGTCTCACACAGAGTAACTTCATGTCTCACACAGAGTAACTTCAAGTCTCACACAGAGTAACTTCATGTCTCACACAGAGTAACTTCATGTCTCACACAGAGTAACTTCATATCTCACATAGAGCAACTATAAGTAAGTCTCACATAGAGCAACTATAAGTCTCACGTAGAGCAACTATAAGTCTCACATAGAGCAACTATAAGTGTCACATAGAGCAACTAGAAGTCTCACGTAGAGCAATTATAAGTATCACATAGAGCAACTAGAAGTCTCACGTAGAGCAACCATAAGTATCACATAGAGCAACTAGAAGTCTCACGTAGAGCAACTATAAGTATCACATATAGCAACCAGAAGTCTCACGTAGAGCAACTTCAAATATAAATTTCACAAAGAAAAGTTGAAATCCGCGAACAATATTAAATGTAGAAAAAAAATTGGGAACTTCTTATACAGACTTTCAGAAATTTCACAGAATGTGCTGAAAATCCCTTACAGAGGATCGTAAATATAGCTCACATAGACAAAACTGCAAATTACACGTAAGATTAGAAATCTCAATTAGAAACTGAAATTCCCACACAGATTGTAGTTGATATCTCACAAAGCTCAAATAGGATGTTGTTGAAGTCTCACACAGAGTATTTCGTAATATCAAATAGAGCGTAGGTATTAAAAGAGAAAAAAAAAACTCAAAGATGGCATTGCTGAAAGTTCGCACAGAGTATTGCAGAAATCACAAGTAGAGAATACCGAAATACCCACACAGAGTGCACACAGATTAATGTTGTTGGAATGAAGAATTATTCCGACGTCCAACTATTAATTAAGAACTGCATTCGGCAACAACGTCTGGAAAATGAACTTCCAATTTAGAGGAAACTGATCAGGGACAAACTTTGACAGAAAAAAACAACGGTACACGTACCAAGTTATAGCTGATTGTTGGCAACCAAGGTCCCAAGATCCCATGTGTACAAAACCCACATCATCGAGTACCTCAAAAGTCAAGCTTTCAAAATCTTGAGTGCCCCAATATCGATAAGAAGCCACCTTAACTCATTAGGAGATAGTTCCACATTTGGTACCTTAGATCAACCCTACGAACACTTACTGGGGCTCCTAACTACAACCAAACATAAAGAACTAACCACACGAGGGAGCAACTCGTGCGATCTTCATTCAACCGGAAAGTCTACGTATTGGCCTACAAATGCTAATAAAATTCCAGATGTGTTATACTTCTTTAAAAGTAGGCGGTTTTACTACAGGATATTTACAAGTAGATCATAGTGATGACCTAGCCTCAGAACACTCGCCTGTTATCCTTACAATCAGCGAGCGAGTGATGCAGAAAATGAGAATTAATTAATCAGAAAGTTTCTCTAAAATCAACTCAACAGCTAGAAGAATGCATATATACTTGCTAATATATAGCATCCAGCAAGATGCCTCGCAAAGCACTTCTAATAGCAATACAACTGGCAGTAATGCATTTGAAACATGTCCACAGGAAGAGAAAAAAAAACTGGTGAATCCCAAACGAAAGCGAAAAATTGACCGGGAGTAACCAAGAAAAAGCCCAATTTATTGTTCCCAGACCATCTGTGTGAAACATTCTAATCTCTTCTGAATAGGAGTACCTATTTCTTCAAATAAAAATACAACACTAGGTAGTTTTAAAAAACAAAAAAAAAAATTGACGAATATGAAATTCTTCCTTTTACGTTGAGAGAACACAAGATGAAATCAAGCGTAGCATCAATCCAAGACTCCTGGCTATCACCTCATAACAGTTGAAATCGCAAAGGTGCCTCTAGACAAAGAGACCTTCAAATTACTTCATACTATCAAAGCTGCGCTTAGGCTGCATCATGTACGTAATATCCCATTAGAAATTTGCGGAAGTCACGATTCTCAATCCTGGAAAATCGCTTAACGAGAAGACTAGATATCGATCAATATTCTCTCTCCCAGTTCCTGTCAAAAATTCTTTCTCAAAATTACTACTCCGGTGGCTTACACTGATAACAGTGCATAGAAAATTGACTCTGCATAACCAATTCGAGTTCAGACAGAAACACTAATACCAAACACAATTTAAGAAAATAAGCACTCAGGATTAACGCCAATGAAGGCAGGAAAGCGAGCAAGGGCTTGTACTGTACCTCAAGTACACTCGAGACCCACCTCAACCTGAAGAAACAGTGATGGCTAAATTTACTGAAAATTCTGCTATTCGATCCGTTATAGACGATGTAGAAGAGACAGCTCAACTCAAAAACTACAACCTCCACCAACCAGGTAGCTATTTGGTCAAAGAAGATTAGATTAAACTAAACGAATCAAAACCAGTACATTTACCAATAAGAGTACTTTACCAATAAGAAATTTCCTACAATACAATCCACAATTAAACCAATCAAGATACCACACGCTTGTTTCCAAACTAATTGGGAAAAATCACATTGAAGAAAAAAAATAAAATAATTGAAGATAAAGCACAAAAAAAATGAACGACTTCCAATTTCTCTCCCGAAAAGAAGAGAGAAAAAAAAACAGCAAAAATGCTCATCTACAAATCTACATATTACAACTCTGAGTTGTTACAAAACGAGTCACCAACCAAAACAAAACACTACGACTTACGGCTAGAACACCATGGTAGGTACATGTATGAGGAATGACGATACTCATCGAGAACTGAGAAATGCAGTACATACTAGACAACGAATGACAAATTAGTCGCCTCAAACGAAACAAACCACATGATTTGATAGTGCTGTGTAGCTAGTGTTACTTAGTGCAAACAGTGACAATTAGTGATATTGTTCCTCCAAAAACATGGGCTAGTGGTTGCTGAACGACCTTATACTGTGACTGGAATCATTATGCAAACAAATGTTGCTATGAAATGTAAAATTTTGTTTCAATCGCAATAACGAGTGTCATGAAGAATTTACGGATCTCAGACAAAGAAATTGTTCCTGATGGAGAGTTACTGAATCTCACTTAGAGAAAACTTTAACTGGATCACAGAGAATTATGGAATCTCTCTTAGAGAAAACTGTACACAGAGCATTTTACAAAACTCACACAGAGAATTCTGGAACTTCACACAGAAAATTTGGGAATCTCACACAGATAATTCTTATAAATCTCACACAGATAATTCTTATAAATCTCACACAGATAATTTGGGATTTTCACACAGAAAAATTTGGAATCTCATACAGAGAAAACTGGAAATCTCACACAGAGAATTTGGGAATTTCTCACAGAAAATTTGGGAATTTCTCACAGAAAATTTGGTAATCTCACACAGAGAATTTTATAAATTTCACACAGAAGTTCACACAGTAATTTTTTTTAAATCTCACACAGAATTTCACTCAGAAATTTCTATAAATCTCACATTTTTTTAAGAGAATTTTATAAATCTCACACGGAGAAAAATGAAAATCTCACACAGATAATATGGGGAATCTCACACAGAGAATTTTATTTTTCTCACACAGAGAATTGCATAAAACTCACACAGAGAATGTTATAAATCTCAAACAAAGAATGATATTTATCTCACACAGAGAATTGAATAAATTTCGAGTTGACTCGAAATCTAAGCAGAACGTTGAACTTGTTTTTGCATGTATCTAAACCGTTAATCTTACACAATATTGAGGTTTAGCTACTTAATTCAACTTTCAAGCATCATTTTTAATTCGCATTAAAAATATACGAAAATCTTACACAGGAACATTACGGTAAACCATACTATATTTGGCATTAGAAGGCAAGCAACACTTGTCTATGTAGTTGTCAGGTAAGTAATGAACCAAAATTTAGAACAATTCATAATTTAAATTTTTAAATAATCAGCATAATAATAATCATACTTAGGTACTTGTTGTTCAAAATCTTGTCAGCCGAATGAGCCAGCTTGTCATTACAGAATAATCAAGTTCATTGGGTGATTTTTTCCGAGTTAGACTTGATTTCTGAAAAGCCGATTTCGTGAAATTTCATGCTGATTGCCGAACACTCGTAATTACTGTTTTTGGTATGTGCTATCAGTACCAATTACCAAAAAGACTCACAGAACACTGCCAATTCATTACTTTTTACAACAGGAGTAAAGGATCAATCTATGCAATGTCAGAAATGAATTGATCGCTGAGACAAAATTAGGAAGAATTTAACAACTACAAGGTACAACAAATTTACCACCGGATAGGTCATATCTTAAAATCCATACTTATCGAAAGTACCCTACCAGCAATAGGACTGTACTATCTTCTCGTTACTATTTTCTGCCATACATCTTCCTATAATCAATTTGACCTTAGTGATGCCTTTAGGCTCCTAAAGATAAAAATCGTAATTACCATTAAAATCTGTATCAAAATCGTACGTTCACACTAAGTAGCCAACAATTTTACACACGGGATACGAAAGCGCAAAATAAAAAAATAAAATGCATTTTCAAAGTGGAGAATTGATCACGGAAATGGAAGCAATTTTTCATGGCTGGAACATCAGCTTCAAGCAATCTTACATGAAGATGCAGTTTACAGATTTATAACAGTTTAGTTGGTACTGTGCCTGCACATGACACCTAATTCACACAGATAAAATTTATCTAATTATTTAATGATTATATTAATAATTATATTTAATAATTAGGTATATTTAATAATAATTAAAATTTAGCTAATTATTTAATAATTAGCCGGTGTAAGTCGGATCTACTCACTCAAGGTGGGTAAACGCATAATTATACAGTTCAGAATCAATATGATTGTAAATGTCTTGGCTAAATCCAAGGTCAACACACGCAGAATAATCCATTTTTGAAAAAAAAAAAAAAAAAAAACTTTCAAAGGAATGTGAACAGAAGAAAAATTATCACATTTGTTGTGGCCAATAATTGAGTTTTCCGGACGAATTCGAACGTTAGGCACAATGCGGAGCCGACTAAAACGACTCTTGTCGCAGTGGATGGTTGGCCATTATGACGGGATCGCCGAAAAACCACCAAACAAAATGCAAGTACGATTCAGCAGTTACATGAACATGAACAGAAAATTCTTAGCATAATTCAGGTTCAACACATTTTAGCTACAAGGAGAAGAGAGTAATTTTCTGTAATTCAAATCGGTAAAATCTCAGCTGGCAAAAAAAATATCGTGATATTTCAGAAACGTAATGAGAGAATCGGAGATTCACGAAACTATTGCGAGGAAGAGAGGTTTTGATTGGTCTTACTAAACACGTGACAAGGGTGTGTCCTGCCAAAACGCAAGGCTATTGGTTGCAAAACGTCACGTGACAAAGGTGTGTTCCAGAACGCAAGTTGGTTGCTGGAACCGTTCCAGTGGAACGTCGGGAAGCCTTCCCGGCCTTCCCACAACCTCATAACTAGGTTCTCCGCGGCAGGAGACATATCTCAAAGTTATTGATTGAAAGTTCATTAGGTGGATACAATAATGTGTTACATTAAAAGAGAATGTGAGATTAATTTCCAAAATGGGAAGGGAACGAATCTCATAACAGATTTCAAGTAGAGAGGTTAGGTACCTATGTTTTGTCTCTTATACGACAATTTTATCAATGATGGATGAAAATTTCCAATAAAATGTAATCATGTGTAAGGCAAAGCAAAACTCGTTCGAATTTCAATTAGATTTGTCAGGATTCAGAGCTTAAAATTGGATTGTTTCACCTGTTGATTCCGAATGGCCTTTGGAGACTCCATGGTTTTTGTTTGTCTTCAATCTTCTTATACTAAATAAAAACTCACACCTGGTTCGGCCACTTCTGATGACGGAAAGGGCGTATTCACCAATCATAACTCGACATTATCACACCACTTGCATTGCTCTACAATAGCATTACGATTGAATTTAACTCATCAAACATTACTAAACCGACATCCCTTCGAGGGGTTCTCCCGAACTGCCTGTCCCCCTCTCGATACATCGATACACTCGTCCAGTATCGATAGCTGAGTCAATAGGCTTCTCGTTCATTCGATCCATCGAGATGCTGATTCAGATATCTTATTGTATTCCGGTAGCGCCTAATCTGAATACTGGCGATGCCGCCGACATATACTATGTTAAATTGATGGAAAAACAATACCTTTATACATGTTTTGAGTTAGGGCGTTTTAAAAATTTCAACCCTTAATTTTCACCCCTTAGCAGTGACCTACATCAACCAAATTCTTCGAGGCACAACTAGACCCCAAATGGAGCCTACATACCAAATTTCATCAAAATCGGTCAATGCTAAGTGGGGAAAATGCCGCGAACTTGGGGGACGGACGGCCAAATTTTTATTCGATTTTTGGATTCTACGTACCTTGAAACGTATACCACCAAATTTTGAGGGGGGGGGGGGGGGTTAAAAATTGTTTTTCCTGGTCGATTCCAAAGATTCATTATTGAAAATAATAAACCAAAAATTGCTAAGAGGCATCTTTTATAGCAAATTAGTTGTAGAATCGATCCTTGATGTTTGGTCCAACACAATGGTAGACACCCTGTATAATGGTGTTTGTTCTGAGCCCAATGTTCCAGAAATCGTTTCCTTCATTAGGAACGGAATGTCACGTGCTTGGGTATATTACCTCTATTATCAAGTAAGTGTTGTTGCTTGGAGAAGATGAGAAGGGGGGTAAGATTGGAAAATCTTAAGAGAGAATAGCGCTGAAGCGGCAAAATGCGCGGGGAGGGGAAGCGACAAAAACATTGTTTTCACCCGGTTTCTAAGATAGCGACCAAGAAAAGCCCCTTACCGTTATTTTCCTTCGCCCTGCGCTATGAGACATAGCCACATCGAGGGCGATTATATCGCCGAAGGGAGGAAGGAGGGGGTAAAAGGTATTCAACCAAGCCTCAGTAAAGCGGGCCACATTTTATATTTACGATCTCCAAGATAGTGTTCGAGGTCTTCTTTCTCCAAAGGGCCCTTCTTGGAGCAGCGAGAGGAGAGAGAGAGAGGTCCGGGATGAGGTGAGGGTGAAAGAATGAGAGTGGGGGATGGGAAGGGCGTTTTCCAACCCCTCCCTTTTACTGAAGATAAAGTTTCGTAAGAGCGTTGGTGTCTAGTGTACTTCGAGGAGTATACTTGGATTAAAACAGTGTTAATATTACCTATCCAAAAATGTGAAAAATTCAATTTATATCCGTAGGTTTTGCTCAATCTGTCAACACTAAACCCCTTACAAGAGAATTTAATGATTAATTCCTACAATATACTGCTACACCAACAAACAAAAAAAAAAGTCTGCCAGGTGGGTGTGGCACATAGCGTCCTCGTATCCATAACCCGATTGTATAGATGATAGATAGATATATCTTATGCTTAATAGATAAATACATCCATAGCAATATCATAATATTATACCATACGCCAGTAGATATAACAAAAATAAATATATAAATAAAATAAAATAAAGCTGGACCTTCCTATTGCTGTAAAACACATGGCATCAATCAACATAATTTTTATTCATATTTTTTTACTTTCTTTCACTTTATCATAGGATAGGAGTCTATGATCATTAAACGAATTTCACTGGCTTCATTCAAATTTTAAAAAAACGCTGCAAATTATTACACAATGGTTTATAATTTTTTATTTTTCTATATAGATCACTCGTCTCAAAAGCCACCAACCATCCAACATAAAGAAAAACATCGATCGCATTTCGGTCAGCTTTAATTTCAACGGAGATTAGGCCTCTTTTGCGATTCACACTCGTGTTTCTGATTTATCGTACATCCAAACTTTAAATTCACGTAGTCAATAGAACTCCGGGTGGTCTCAAACAATTCTAAAAATTCTATAGAATCTTAAATTGAAGGAAAAACAATACCTTTATATCAAAATTTTTTGAGTTAGGGCGTTTTCAAAATTTCAAAATTGATTTTGGAACCCTTAGAAGTGACCTACATCAACCAAAATCTTCGGGGCACAACTAGACCCCAAATGGAGCCTACATACCAAATTTCATCAAAATCGGTCAATGCTAAGTGGCAAAAGTGCCACGTACGGCGGACGGCGGACGGCGGACGGCGGACGGACGGCCAAATTTTTATTCGATTTTTGGATTCTACGTACCTTGAAACGTAAACCATCAAATTTTGAGGGGGTGTTAAGATTTTTTTTTCTTGGTCGTTTCCAAAGGTTCATTATTGAAAATAATAAACCAAAACAGCCTGTTGCCTACGTTACGATCCCATGTTGTCAATATTCTTCTGTACTGTTCCCTGAGTGATAGAGGCAACTCAAGCACTGGGAGCAGAAACTTCGCCCAAGGGATGGTCAACATAGGGTAAGACTGTAAGACAAAGTGGAGTGCGGAGTCATCCACATTCCAGTTGCAGATCGGACATGGGGACGGAAACAACTGGACCTTGATGCCCGAAACTAGTACCCTAGCTCCGTGTACCAAGTACCAAGCACACGCGATTGGGCCAGTGGACGGAGAATAAACATCGGTCAGTCCCTTGTGAGATAGTGCTGGGGTTGAAGCGAGGCTTCCTGGTAGGCGGATGATCCATAGTCTGGGCAGGCTCGAGAGTCCACCGCCATTTGCAGGTCGAGGTTCCTTGAGAGGAATGGAATGGAATTCAGGAGGCTATTAAGCGTGTAGCGGTCGTCAGATAACAGACCGACATTAGCGGGCAGGCTCACTCCAAAAGCCTCCACAGCGCCTCGAAGCTGTCCGAACCAGTTGTACGTGGGGTTGCATGTTGGCAGCTTAGAGAGAAAGATGAGGCGTTCCATGCACATTCTAGGCAACCGTTCCAGTGGCATGCTAACGACCTTGAGCATCCACTGAATAGCATCCCTCAATATGATGGTACTCAGGGAAAGCACACCCACCTCCGTGCGCACTACTCCATTGTATTCCGAGGAAGCAGCAGAATACGCTTATAAGCGTATAAATAGAAGCCAACCCGTACACGCTCCAATGCATCTCCGTACCGGAGTGCCCAAACCGAGGAGCCATACACCAGCGCGGACCTCACCAATGCCACAAAGATATTTGTCCGGGCAGACCAAGAGCTGACCCCTGCTCTGATCAAGGTACGTACAACTGCTGCTGCGGCTGAATTTGCCTACTCATAAAGTGACTCCTTGCTCCCGAGATTACAGCAGAGCTGCTGAAGGGCACACCCAGATAGGCATCTGACGAAACCTGCTCCACCAACTCCTCCACAAACCGCACAGGCGCTGTTAATCTTTTAATATGACCCCGCACAACGCAGTGAGCACCACCTCTACAGCTTCCAAGACTCCACAGACCGACCTAGCTATCCTTACAAAAATGCATAATACCATCCAACATATTCTATCTTACATATTCCATCCAACATATCACATCATATACTGTAAACTTAATTAATTTAAATATTGTAATTGGCAGTTAATGCCGTTATTGTTTCAAATAAATAAATAAATATCGCCACTCCTCCTGAAGCACATCAGTTTCGTTTGGTTTATTATTTTTCTATATAGATCACTCGTCTGCAAAGAACACGGCTTTGCCTTTGTTACCACCAACCAACTTGATTGCGTTTCGGTCAGGTAAAGTATGAACGGAGATTCGGCCTCTTTTGCGATTCACACTCGTGTTTTTGATTTATCGTACGTCCAACCCTTAAATTCTCGTAGGGAACGAACGGTTTTTCCTACAAGGCTTAAATTGATGGAAAAACAATAGTACCTTTATATCAATATTTTTTGGGTTTGGGCGTTTTCAAAATTTCAAAATTCATTGTTCAACCGTTGGAAGTGACCTACATCAACCAAAATCTTCGGGGCACAACTAGACCATAAATGGGGCCTACATACCAAATTTCATCAAAATTGGCCAATGCTAAGTGGGGAATGTGCCGCGTACGGCGGACGGACGGCCACATTTTTATTCGATTTTTGGATTCTACGTACCTACCTTGAAACTTGAACCAAAAAAATTTGAGGGGGTGTTAAAAAAAAGTTTTTTCTAGGTCAATTCCAAAGATTCATTATTGAAAATAATAAACCAATATTGAATTATCGTCCGCTGGTAACACCAAGAGCAGCCTTCATTATTGATGTCCGGCCAGGGATCACTTGCATATAGTGCTGCCAATACTCAGAAACATATAAATAATACTAATTAATGATGCACGATTTATTTGCAATTCCATCAATTAAAAACAATTATAAAATTAAATATTAAAAAAAGGTAGGTATATAATTTTGGTTTATTTTCAATTATGAATCTTTGGAATGGATCCAAAAAAATTATTACCCCACTTGAAATTTGATGGTTTACTTTTCAAGGTACCTATGTAGAATTGTAAAAAACACAGAATAAAAAATGTACTATCCGACCGAGGGATTTTAGTTCCCATGGACCAATTTTGATGAAATTTGGTATGTCGAATCCATTTGGGTCTAGTTATGCTCTGAAGACTTAGGTTATTGTCAGTCAATTTGAAAAATTTCCAAAACGCCCTAACTCAAATACTTTTGATATAGGTACTATTTTTTTTTTTTTTACATTTTCTCATGACCAAGAATATTGTTTTTTTTTTGCCAATATTTATGTTTTGGAGCATGGGTGAAGAGGTAACTTTTACAACGTCAGAGATTCAACCCACTTTCATTTTGGTTAGCCACCACCTTCCACTTTTCGAAGAATAATGATTGACATAGGTAGGTTACTCGCATTTTCAAAAGAACATTTTCCTCACGTTGACTCAACTCACGTTTTATTGGTTCGAATTACCTAATCCTGAAGAAACGAGAATAAAGGCGATATTATCGATGAAAGCTTTTCAATTAACCCTTGTGACGAGAAGCCACAGTAAGGTTTTTCAGTGGTCCCCTCAAGAGTCCATACAGCTGAAAACTTGAAACGAATCTGCGTTCGGTTGGTATAATTACTTTACGTAATGAAGGGAGTTTAGTATTGTGGTTTTACGTCCGTACGTTATCGCCACCAGAACAGTGATCGTGGACCATTATAGGAACGCACTCCAAGGGTTTCTCTCCAGTTTTGATATTAGTAAAAGTTGTAAGATGGAGTAGGAACGTTTTCGACGAGTTTTACTACTTTTATTATGGTGTGTGCTGTTATTATTTTAAGATACTTCATGATAAAGTGCCATCCGTTTGGCCCAAACCAACACAATTTCTGTACATTTATCGAAATCGGATTTAAATTATGGTTCGCCCGTGTTCAGTGGCTATCAATAGTCCTCAAAGGACAATCAAACTCTCTTACATAGAGGGAAATTGACGAGGAGTTCTGATGCGACAAAATTTCGCATGTTGGACCTCAAATGTGGTCTCAGCACAAAACTCCGTAATGGTTGGGTGTGACGCCATTATTCACAAAATTGCAAAGTATGCCTGATTCACAACCCTCAAAAACTTTTCTTACAAGAAGCTGTCACTGAAGTCGCACATTTGATCGAATAAAATGAAACATCAGGAATCGGGTAGATAGAAAAATACCAGTGATAGTTGCATCGGCATGGATGCTAATATCAATCCAGGAGCAAACTTCTTGGGAGACTTCCCCTCACAATCACCAAAAATGGAGTCAAATTGGACTAGAAGTTCTGAGTACGTATAGTATGGCCCGCCAACTGGAATCATGGATTCTCAAACAGACAGGCTAAGGAAAGAAACGAATGTTGTTCAAAAACATGTAGGATTAAAATTTGGATGGAAATATCGATTTTGAATTTAATTCTGCTGCCTCACTAGGACCGCGAACGTCCTACCGAACTAGAGGACGTTATACTCGTAGAGCCGGTGGAAAAATCCTGCCAAGTTGAGTGGGCAGTACAGCTTCTTCATATAAAATAACATGGACGCATATTGCTGTGAAAATGATGGAATGTATTATTTCAAGGCGGTTCGACTCGGTTTTCTCGATCTTGATTTTGTTGTTTTTTATTTGACAAACATCAACACGATTGGAAAGTTATTCCTGATTGTATTGACGATTTTGGTTTATTATTTTCAATAATAAACCTTTGGAATCGAGCAAGAAAAAAATGTTACCCCCCCCTCAAAATTTGATGTTTTACGTTTCAAGGTACGTAGAATCCGAAAATCGAATAAATTTTCCGTCCGTCCGCGGTACGCGGCACTTTTCTTAGCAACACTGGACCGATTTCAAATTTGGTATATGGGCTCCATTTGGGGTCTAGTTGAGCCGCGAAGCTTTTGGTTGATGTCAGTCTCTTCTAAGTGGTGAAAATTGAGGGTTGAAATTTTCAAGAGTGCCCTAGCTCGGAAACTCTTGAAATAAAGATATCGTTTTTTCACAAATTTTAAATAGTATTGAATGTAAAAAAAAATTTGAGACCACCCGGAGCTCTGCAGGACAAGCCGTTTGGTACTTTTCCTTCAAGGGTTTTCCTTCGATAAAACAGAATCATGAGTGTGAATCGCATAAGAGGTCTAATCTCCGTTCAAATTTTTTCTGAATAAAATTCGATAGCTGTTCATTTCTTTGATTTGTATTCAGTTTTGCCTTCTGCGTAACCAGTAATCAAATTTTCATTTGAAGCTTCCTATTTCCGAATCGAGTGTGAAGCGTTTAGTTCTTTCTAATAAACTTGATTGTGAAGGAGTGAAGGCAGTATGGTGTGGTAGGTAGTACCTACCAATGGTTGGTAGGTAAAAAAAAATTGGTAGGTAAAAGAAAAGCAGCAAATCATTGCTCACAGGTTTATTATTTTCTGTATAGATCACCCTTCTGCATAGATCATTGGTTCTCCATCAATAGCACCTACCAACATCTGTATTCTCCCTTAGCCCTTCCTCTTAAATTTCAGCTTTCTGCGTTCAATAGGATTGAAAATGGCTTTGGAGCTCACTCAGCTGATCAGTGCTCTTCCAGGCGTCTCCAGCATTCGAGAAGATCTTCTTCACTCTTCAGATCACTGATCAGCTGAGTGAGCTCCGAAGCCAATTTCAATCCTATTGAACGCAGGAAGCTGAAATTTGACAGGAAGGGCCAAGGGAGAATACAAATGTTGGTAGGTGCTATTGATGGAGAACCAGTGATCTATACAGAAGGGTGATCTATACAGAAAATAATAAACCTTTGGGCAATGATATACAGAGTTTTCGCTTTTATCGAAGCTCCTACAAATCAGATCGTTAGGCATGAAAGAAAGAAAAAAGTCTGCCAAATGGGCGTGGCACATAGTTTCCTCGTATCCTTAACCCGATTGTATAGATGATCCGATGATATTATGTAGCTCATCTCAAAACATTAATCTCCAAGGACCTTGCCGCTATCCTCACAGGGGCCATCTTCACGTCAACCCGCTCAATCTTCGAAGATTTCACCGAATTCGGGGAAAAAATATTGAAAGTATGACTGTTCGAAGGAAATTAAAATTTACCGGGGGCGATGATTTTCAAAGGGGACCATCAACATCCTAATCCAAACAATCTCTGGAAACTTCATCGAAATCGGATAGAAAACGTAGAAGTTATGGCTGTTAAGGATTTTAGTTTGCGAATGCGCACAGACTACAATCAGTTTGGCGGCCATGATTTTCAAGGGTGATCATCTAAGCCAAAATCTGAACAATGCCTGAGAAATTCGTCAAATTTGAATGAAAAATGTAGAGGTTATGGCTGTTGGCGCAAGCGCAGTAGCTACTATCAATCCGAGAGCAATGGTATCTTTAAAGGACCATATACACACCCCAATCCACATAATCCCTGAAAATGTCATCAAAATCGAATGGAAAATATCATAGTTATGGCTGTTACAAGGAAATCCACTTTCCGGGGACGATGGTTTTCATAGGGGACCGTCTGCACGCCAACCCGCACGATCCCTGAAAATTTCCCCTGTAATTTTGTATAGTTATGCCCGTTACAAAGATTTCATGAAGGAAACACAGACACAAAACCAAAATTGTTCAGAAAGGTCTAAAACGCGAATGGAAATTTTGATTTTGGAGAACTTTTTGCTTCCGAGTCTACCAAGGTAGCGGAAGCTTTGTTTTCACTTTTCAAAGATGAAAAAAAAAAAAAAAAAATCTCCAAAATCGAAATTTCTACTTGCGTTTTATGTTTTAGACCTTCCTGAACGATTTTGGTTCCGTGTCTGTCTGTCTGTGCGTCTGTGTGTCTGTCATGAAATCCTTGTAACGGGCATAACTATACGATATTATTGTCCTATTTCTTTGAAATTTTCAGGGATTGTGCGGGTTTGCGTTCAGATGGTCCCCTAGGAGAATCAAGGCCTCAAATTAATAGTAGCCTCTGCGCAAACGTAAAATTCTTGTAACAGCCGTAACACTTAAATTTTTCATCCGAATTTGTTGAAATTTTCTAGGTTGGTTCAGATTGGCGTGTAGATGGTCCCCTATGAGAATCAAGGCCTCAAAATTGATAGTAGCCTCTGCGCATGCGGAAACGTAAAATCCTAGAAACAGCCATAACACCTACATTTCTCATCTGATTTGGTAAAATTTTCAGGGAATATGCCAATTCGGTTGTAGATGGTCCCCAATGAAAACCATTGTCCCCAGACTGATGGTGGCCACTGCGTAAGCGCAAACGTCAATTCCTTATTACATTCCATTCATTTTTTCCTTCTACATTTTCCAACCGATTTCGACGGAATTTCTCAGGATTGTTCTGATTAGCGTGGAGATGGTCCCCTATGAGGGTAGTGGAAGGTACTTAGAGATTGTTGTTTTAAGATTAGCTAACATGCATCGGATCATCTATACAATCGGGTTATGAATACGAGGAAAGTAGGTATGCAAGTGGGTTGGCAGACGTTTTTTTCAAACCTTTAAAAATGAAAACTTCCGCTGCCTTTTGGACTTGTAAGGAATATTCCTGGTGTCAGGTACCACTGATTCAACGTGGAATTCAACTTCACGTGTTCGCGAAATCATCGGCCAATGAACAATAGTCCGCTCTCAAAGTTTTTATTGTTCGTGACATTTTTTTTATTTTTACAAATCCCGATAATTCGAGATTGGTTCAATATAGGCCATTCTTCTGAAACTGTTCTAAACCGAACAAAAAGGAAGTTCTTATATCTGAAACGTCTGTTTGTATAGTGAAGGATCCACAATATCAGTCCAGGAACTGAGTAAATAACAGTTCCGAACCCTTTGCCTCTCTATCGACAGAAAAACCCACCGAGTATAGTGGGCAGCTTTTATTGACTTCCATCTCTCTCCGACACTCGGACGGTCCTATTGCTTGATCGTTCGTCCGTCTCTCTCTTCCGCGTCTGAACTGCGGCTCTCGCGTCCGCTCGTTGTCAGGAGTACAAACAAGTACGAGGCTCTTCACCCTTTTTCTCTCCCTCGGTTGGGATCATCTGTCAAGATCCGATAGCGATGACCCTCCTTGGGCAAACAATGCCCTGTTACCACACATACGCTTCTTTTGTCACCCTTCCAAAAATAATAACGCTCGACATTATAATAGCTTCGATAGGGCGTGAGAATTGGGGATCTGTTCCAGAATAAGTGTAGTTTATAGAAGACCAATGATAGAAATTGTTTCCAATTCGAGAAATCGCTGAATTTTTGACATGTAACGTCTTAACTTTGGCACATTGACTCGAAAAGCGTTACAGTTGATTTCTGATGATTTTCGCGTACAACCAAGGCGTTTCCGGGGAAATGAGACTTTAGTTTTTTACAAAAATCGGTCACCATTCCTTGGAAATCACTCGATTAATCACCCAATTCTTTCGTAATTGTTCTTGGTATTTATGAAGTAATTTATATTTTTAACCCATTGCCGGCCAATGATGCGTTTTCGCATCGTCATATTTATGAATTCTTTAGGAATTGAAAATATTGGAAAATCGTTGTAGATTAATTTTTTCTCGTTTATACTGTTCCTAAACTGCTCAAAAAAATTTTTTGCTACGTTCAGGAACTCATTGTGAATTTGGAGAATTTTTTGAAAAATAGGCATTTTTGATGGTCTGGAGGAGCTTTGACCATGTGGAATTTTTCGTTACTTTGGAGAAGGAACAATACTTCTCCTCTCTTGATCCTGAATGCTTGGAATGGTGTAGAAGCCAAATACATTCAAAACAAGAAATAAATAAATAATGGTATTGGTTGTACAACGACGAAAATCGACGAATGCGAAAACGCACCTTTGGCCGAAAGCACTATTGTTTTGAAATTTATTGAAAAATTTTGAGCTTCATTTCATGTTCATACATTCTTAAATATAATGTTTTTACATAAAAATTTCAACTTTTAAATTTATTTCTACCCTTGGCTGGAAATGGGTTAATGTTATTAATGGATGTAGTAAACAATGCCGCTTGTTTTGTTGTCACTTGGGTACAATGTAAGACATCATTTTCATCGTGAGTTTCTAATAAACAATTTTCATAAAAATAAAGAAACGCTGCAAATTATTACACAAAGTTTTACTATTTCTTTGCATAGATCACTCGCCTATAAAGAACACAGCTTTGCCATTGCCACTATTTTTCTTTTTTTGACATTTTATGTCTTTACTATGGCACATAAATGAAAAATCGTCACGCGGGGATCGTCACGCTGGGAGCGTTACGAGGGGAGCGTTACGCGGAAATTTCTGATGATTTTCACGTACAACCAATCGTTCCTAGGGAAAACTAACTTCCTCATTTTCCACCCCACAAAAATCGTTCACCACTCATTGGAAAGCTCTCAATTTATTGAACATAAGACATAAAATGTCTCTGGTGGTTGCGTACTTGTACGAAAGCTGTATCCACCGTTTGTGTTTTCTTTTTTTACACTTATTTTTAGCTTTATCTATATCCCCTCAAAGTCACACTGTCTTTTGTGACGCTTTTTAACGCCCGAGTACCGACCGTAGGTACTACCTACTTACTAGGTATTCATTCCCAGTTCTCACTCAAATTTATTTGGAAGAAATAAACGCTTCACCTCAATTCGAAGAAATAGGGAGATGAGGTTGCCCTAATTATTAGGAAACGTGATTACTGGTTGCTAAGGACGCAAAACTGGGTACAACTTGAAGAAACGAACAACGTTCGCATTTCAGTCAGCTAAAATTTGAACGGAGATTAGGCATCTTTTGCGATTCACACTCGTGTTTCTGATTTCTCGCTGGTCCTACCCTTGAGTTCTCATGAGGAACGAACAATTGGTCCTACAGAGCTCTGGGTGGGCTCATTCGATTCTAAAAATTGAATATTATTTTAAGTTGAAGAAAAAACAATAGGTATATTGTAACAATACCTTTGTATTGAAAGTTTTTGAGCTAGGAAATTTTGAAAATTTCAGCCCTTATTTTAAAACCCTTAAAAGTAACTGACATCATCAAAAAGCTTCGGGGCACATCTAGACCCAAAATGGGGCCCACATACCAAATTTCATCAAATCGATTCCAAAACAATAAATAAATACATCACCCAGTATCAATTGTAATTCGTAGATAGAGGGGAGTATAGAAGAAGGAAAGAGGTGGGAGGGAAATGGTTTCGGGAGGGGGGTTGGTGGGAACTAAAGACATAAAATGCTCCAAGTGTTATCTTAAATGGCGCAGTCGATCTATAGCTATCTAGCAAGAACTATGCTCCGTCCAACAAGCTGTCGTGGAGACGTTGGTTCAAGCCATTTGGGAGGATTGGGAAACGGAATAGCCGAAAGAAAAAATATTAGAGATGTGAAACAATTCCTGCATACCTATTCTCATCGGTGGATGGAAGCAACGCTTGGAGACAGCAGTTAGACCACTCAGCAGGTATCGGATGTTCCCCTTTTTTTATGGCGCTTGGGGAAGTTCGACTATTCCCTTCGGATGAGCATTTTGGTTTGACATAATTAATGAAAAATCACTTTCAGACGAAGCCTAAACACGGTTCAACCAAAGGATGAAACGCAATTTCGAAAGTAATCACCCCAAAACCATTCCTAAGCTACAGGAATTTTATTCTTACGAAGGCTGGTTTTGTGAAAAACTCCGATCGTCAAAGGACCATACAAGTTAATCAAGGTATTAAGAATAAACGGGTAACCTAAAACATTGATTTATGAATATGAGAAGACGAATGAACAGAAAGCAGCTATCAAGAATATCCCTCGATATCATTGTAGGAACAATAATGACACTTGAGGGGGAATGTAGCGATAACACATGTAGCGACCCAACAACGTTGCTCATTATGATTGTATTTACAAGTAACCAGGACGATGGGATTAAGCTGACGTGTAGATATGACTGTAGAATTGAGATTGTCTCGTGTACGATAGTGAAATAAAGTGTTATCACATGTTGCAGACTCATATGTAAGCGATTCACTAATTCAGAAATCATTTGAAGTTAATAAAAACTTGTCTATGTTCACCTATTACCGTAGCAACTAACTAAATGATACAAAATTGAGCTAAAATGTTTGAAACATCGGCAAGGCCAAGTTCGTTGTCCAGGATATTTCAATAATGCTATGGTCGTGGTGGGAAGAAAAGAAAAAGTCTCTTCCATCCACGGGTATGGTGTCAAATGTTTTGAAAAAAGTATCGTCCTAGCATCCCAAAAAAAATGTATATTTATTAAGCATTTGAATCATGGTAGGTGTTAAAGGGGTCTCAGTTGGTCGCCGTTCGTTCTTACTATTTCTTGAAATTGAAGGGGCTAATACTTTAAAAGTTGTACCTAAATTTGAAATTTTAAAGGATTTTAGAAATGCATTAGTTCACGGCCCTAGGGAATTGAAAAACTGAAATATTGCCGCCGGAATCATCAAAATCGAACAATAATTGCTAGAGAAAAATGGGAATAACTAGGTACTGAATAAACGGTTTTCCCCATGTTTCCATGACAATTATTGTTCGATTTTCATGATTCCAGCGGCATTCTTTCAGTTTTTCAATTCCCAAGGCCCATGCACTAATGAAATTCTAAAATCCTTGAAAATTTCAAGTTTAGCTACATTTTATGGGAAAAACATAACTGAATTAACGGGTTTTTCCCATTTTTCTCAGGCAATTATTGTTCAATTTTGATGATTCCAGCGGCAATATTTCGGGTTTTCAACTCCCTAGGGCCTTGAACTAATGAATTTCTAAAATCCTTTAAAATTTCAAATTTAGGTACAACTTTTAAAGTTTTTGCGCCTTCGGTTTGGCGAAATACTGACCCAGAACGAGGAACGAATCAGGTCACCGGAAATTCATAAAATTCAGACCAGACATATTCATTGATACGTTGATTATTTCTCTGTTCTACGAATAACTTCGATTCGTTCGCGTTTCCATAATGATTGTACCGATAAAGTCCCCTCCATGCTTATTGTATCTTTCATTTACACCCCCACGGTATCAGGTGAAATCTTCTTTTCGCTTTAGAAGCGATTACTTCATTAAGTTAATGGGAGCCACAGCATGTCCAACAAGAAAACCTTTTATGCCCCCAAGAATAGCTACGGTTTTGTGCTTAAAAGGGGGCTTAAACTCCGCGAGTAAAGGGAAAGCAACGCCTGGTCCCGCTGATAACAAGGAAAGCTTCCCGGGGAGTTTGGAGAAAGCCCTGAAAGAGGAAATGAACAAAAAGCCCTCGTTTTCCTCCTGATAAGAACCAGAGTAGAATGAAAACGATGAGACGGGGGAGAAGAGGAAGTGTGAAGATACCAACCCCAAGAAGAATAAGGGTAGCCGAACACAGAAGGAATAATGAGTGCAATAAGTTAGGGGTGACAATGTGCAAGCCGCAAGATAGAGTCGCGGTCGGGAGCGCTCCGGTGGTGGGGGGAATAATTTAAAATAAACGACTTCATCTTGTTTTCATTATGCAAACCGACAGTTAGACTACACTTTCTCTCTTCCCATCCCTCTCTCCTTCTCCCTCTGTTTCACATTCTCTTTCTCCCGATACTTTTCCCACCACCTCCTTTCTCGACTCCGAAAACCGCCCCTCTTTTATTCATAGCCTTCCGACCGAGCTAAGTCCCGTTTAATTTACATAAGTTTGAGTTTATTATTTCAAAAAGCCGAGGGGCTTCTGCTCCCCTTGATTGCATCTATTTAGCCTTTTCTGCGTTTATCCTCCTTTTCCCTTGAATACCTATTTGATATGAAATTTAATTAGGGAAAAGAGCACATCCCCATAAAATATCTTCCAGCGATTATTATGGAAAACAGAGTATTATGGAAATCGGTTCCCATATTTCTTCTCCTGGCTATTCAGATTTCCCAGTGTCCTTAATTTTTAACAACACGGTTTTTTAATATTACATACATACCTGATTGAATGTGTATATGAACAATCATTATGAATTGCAATTTACAATATTTAGAGATTCAAACATTGTCTGTGGAGAAACAATCTACTCGTAATTTTTCCCGTTTATTTAGAACTAGAACGTAGATCTTCATCATTCATCCAGCTGATTACTAACGAAAATCTATCGATAACAATCGCAAATCATGGTTTACAGTAATGAAGGTAAAAGAGCACGGAATGATCTCCAGTGCTCTGTGGTTATAAGTACCTACCTAGGTAGCAAATATCATCACGCGAGGTTCACTACCATCAGAAAGTACCAAACAGAAAAATATCGTTATCCGAGAGATGTGGGATCCGTCATATTCATAACAAATTATTCTGGTTCTTGTTTGCTAGGGAACCTCAACTGAATGGAATTAAACATTAATTGAAAATAAAGAAAGATTGCATTTTATCACTTGAATTTTGAACGACGATTTGGTATATTTCAGCCAGGGAAGATTTGTTTACGATTCACATTTGAAGTGAGAAGTGTCACATTTGGAGTGACTGAAAACAACCAAACGTTTCGGGGCACAACTAGACCCAGAAAAGAGTCCATTTAACAAATTGTATGTAAAGTCACAGTAACCCAGTGTCAGTATAAGTAGTAACATCCCTGATCCATGCTTTCCAAAATCATCGACGACATTTTCCATCCATCTAACTTTTTTCTTCTTTTTCGTAGGGAGTGAGGAAATCTTCAAGATCCAGGGGTGGAAATTGGATCTCGAAAGATTCCCGAGGGAACCACTCGCACGGGTTATATGGGATTCAAACCTACTAAAACCTCACCTCCTTATCCCAAGTTTGGATATGGATATGGATATGGAGGAACTGTTCAACACATTATTTCAGGCTGAGTTTTGGGAGTCTTCTTAGTTCTCTGCTAGGGGCCGGTCTATGGATCCCCTTCGCTGCCTCTCCCATTCTTGAAGGATTTTTTTTTTGTTTTTCCGCACGATCTGCCACAGTGGTACAATTGTTTTCGCTTTACAGCATCTTTCCTATGACCTCCTCTGGGGTTGTGTCCTGTGATGCGAGATGCAACTTCTCCCTTAGGCAGTTCCTCTCCTCTGTCCATCGCATGCATTCAAATAATGTATGGAATGCGTCATCATCCTTGTTCTCCTGGCAGTTGTGACATTTTGGGGACCTCACCTTCCTCATCTTATGTGGATAGGCGTAGAGCAGTCCATGCCCTGAAAGGAACTAGGAAGACTGGGAAGAAATTTACCTCCCCAAGCTTCCTCTGTAGCCATGTCTTGATTTGAGGGATCAGCCTCGCAGTCCATCTGCCTCTGGTTTCTTCTGTCCATATATCCTGCCATGTTTCCATGGTGAGCTCTCTCTCCTCTTTGGCAATACAGGATCGCTCTTCTTGATCTCTCTTGTTGAACATTTTCTTTCTTTCTGTGGCCATGAGATGAATGGGAATCACTCCTGCAAGGACTAGTATGGCTGGTTCTGAGACTGTTCTGTAGGCACAGGCGATACGAAGTGCTCCTCGACGTTGAACTGCGACTATTCGCTGTCAGAGATATCCTACCTCCATGGCACCCGTCCACACCTCCACCCAAGACAAGAAAATTGATTGCACAACAGTCATCATCAGTCGTCTCTTGCATGGTTTGGGACCATTTATGTTTCTCATAAGGTGGCATAGGGCAGCCGTTTTTTGTGCTGCCCTATCTACAGTTCGGTTTTGGTGTTCAAAATGAATCCTAAGTATCTGGCTGCCAGTTTGGTCATTGTTTCGGTATTTGCAATCCGTATTGGGTTGACGGTAGGTATACGCTTGCGCGTGAAGATGACCACCTCCGTCTTTGTTGTAGCTAGTGCCAGGCTATGATTCTTCATTCACACCATTACTTGTGACATGATCTACTCTAGCTTGACTTGGGCTGAATTCATTGCTCTTGCCAGCACTACTGCTGCTATGTCATCAGCATATCCTACAAGGAAACAGTCCCCAGGCATTTCCAAACGAAGAATACCGTCGTAGATGCGTTCCATAATTGGGGACCAGAACTGATCCCTGAGCAGCTCCTGATGAGATCTTTTTCCTTTGTAGTCCTTGGATCCATCTAACTTTGGAACGTCCTTGACGGTTGGTTCCAATGACTCTCTACGCACAATGTCCTCCTTTTGTGGAAATTTGCATACCTATCGATTGGTCCGGATTCTCCACACTGCTCGGCCATTGACATGCTCCGTTATTCTTCTCACGATTCTCCACGATATTGCTGCCAGAGTCTCCAGGGATCGGTCAGTTGCAAACTTCAAGTCGTATGGGAGCTTGGTAAAGCAGGAACTATGTTCGTGATTTTTGACTTGGACAATGATGAGGTATGCAAAATATGCACGGTTCTTCGACAATGTCATCAATAAAATTAGCCATCATTATGCCCAAGCATCTCCTGAAGTTCTAATCATCAGAGGTATCATTCTGGGCTGCCCAACTAATTCTACTGGGAAGGTGATTTTGTTCCTAAAATTCGGTAGGTAGCAAGATATTAATAGTAAGGGAAAGCAATGAAGGATCACTGCTTGTAGATTAGTTTCTGTTGCACCAGTTCGTGCACATCTTGACAACAAATATCTTGGAAATGGATTAACGAACTAAAGCTTAAAAAACGCTGCAAATCATTGCTCAAAGGTTTATTATTTTCTGTATAGATCACCCTTCTGTATAGATCACTGGTTCTCCATCAATAGCACCTACCACCATCTGTATTCTCCCTTGACCTTCCCTCTCAAATTTCAGCTTCCTGCGTTCAATAGGATTGAAAATGGCTTAGGAGCTCACTCAGCTGATCAGTGATCTGAAGAGTGAAGAAGATCTCCTCGAATGCTGGAGATGCCTGGAAGAGCACTTCCATTCAATAGGATTAAAAATGGCTTCGGAGCTCACTCAGCTGATCAGTGATCTGAAGAGTGAAGAAGATCTCTTCGAATGCTGGAGATGCCTGGAAGAGCACTTCCATTCAATAGGATTGAAAATGGCTTCGGAGCTCACTCAGCTGATCATTGATCTGAAGAGTGAAGAAGCCTTTGAGCAATGATTTGCAGCGTTTTTTACCCACCAACATTTTTTTTACCTACCAACTTTTTTTTACCTACCAGCTAGGTACTACCTACCACACCATAGGTACTGGCTTCACACCTTCACAATCAAGTTTATTAGAAAGAACTAAACGCTTCACACTCGATTGGAAAAATAGAAAGCTTAATATGGAAATTTGATTACTGGTTACGCAGAAGGCAAAACTGTATACAAATCGAAGAAATGAACAGCGATCGCATTTTAGTCCGATAAAATTTGAATGGAGATTAGACCTCTTTTGCGATTCACACTCATGATTCTGTTTTATCGAAGGAAAACCTTCAAGTACTCGTAGGGGCCGAACGGTTTGTCCTACAGAGCTCCGGGTGGTCTCAAAAATTTTTAAAAATTCAATACTATTTAAAATTGGTGAAAAAACGATACCTTTATTTCGAGAGTTTTCGAGCTAGGGCACTCTTGAAAATTTCAACCCTTAATTTTCACCCCTTAGAAGTGACCTACATCAACCAAAAGCTTCGCGGCACAACTAGACCCCAAATGGAGCCCAAATACCAAATTTGAACCAATTCGGTCCACTGTTGCTAAGAAAAGTGCCGCGTACGGCGTACGGCGTACGGCGTACGGCGTACGGCGGACGGACGGAAATTTTTTATTCGATTTTCGTATTCTACGTACCTTGAAACGTAAAACATCAAATTTTGAGGGGGGGTTAAAATTTTTTTTTTCTTGCTCGATTCCAAAGGCTTATTATTGAAAATAATAAACCAAAATAGAAGGTGAAAACACAACCCTCGTCAATAATTTAACACTTTCCAAAAATTGAAATGTAGCTAAGTGCCCATCGCCTACTCAAATTTGCTCTGTTTTTGAACAAACTGGCATTCCCTTGGTTTTACAAGAATGCAAAAGCAAATAGTTAATCCAACAAGTAGAATTGAGTTTCAAAAACAAAAAAAAGTTCAGACTCTTAGTTAACGAAGAAGACAAAGAGATCTTCGGCTGTCACCTCCAGAAATGGGCCCTTCAGAGTTCAATCTATATGCGGCCCATGCAGATCGAGCCCCTCATCTTTTCCATCACAATGCTCGGCAGGAGTTTTATGGAATTATCTCTTACTGGTTCATCGCCACCTCCCCCGTTCCACTCACAAGGATCATCTCTCTCTTTTTTTCTGATACGAAAACCTTGGTCCCTTCAGTCTTCCCTCGACCGGTCGTTGAAAGGGGAGAAACTGGAGTGAGAATTGGCTTCTCTCCTATGCCTCTTAACGAGTACTTCAAAAAGTCCTTGTCATAATTACCATTTCAAATAGGAGTCAATTTAATTATATTCTATATTTCTTTAGAAATTCTTTACGACAGGAATGCTCCAAACACCAGGAGGTTCTGTGAGTTTTTGAAAACGCGGAAATCTGAATGAAGATTCAATAATTTATAGATTTCACGTATAATTTGAATCTTAATTGGAAAACGTGAAATTCCTAGTTGAGTAATCAAAATTTCAAATTTGGTTTACTTACTTTCGAAGACAGTGGTGAAGCTTTGTATTCGTGTAGCCGTTCAAGAAAGAAAGAGTCCTCCAAATCCAAACAATCCACTCGCATTTATCGTTTTAAAGCTTTTTGAACAGATGAGGTTAATTTTTTGTCTGTCTGTATGTGGTCGATACCTTGTCCCAGGCATATCTGTGAGGAATCTCGTTTTCATGACATTTAAAGGGGTTTTGTGGGTTAGCCCTCGGATGGACCCCGATAAATTCTTAATCATTAGACAGATTTAGCTGAAATGTTGCTTCGTGATTCCATCTTGGTCTGTGAAAGAAAATTAAAAAAACACTCGATTCGAAATCATAAACTCAATTTTAAATGCTTGCATACGAGTCTGCAACACATTGGGACATTTTCATGTCAACAAGGTAGTGAAGTAAGGTTGTCATGTACCCAAGCATCAAAGTTTTCGTGACGATTTTTCAGTTCATGTGCCTAAGCAAAATATAAGGTTGTTGATTGTTCTCTACGCAACACAGTGAGTCTATTTTATTTATTGGTCGCGTGAGCAAGATTTGCTTAGTTTTCGTGACGATTTTTCAGTTCATGTGCCAAAGCAAAGACATGAAAATGTCAAAAACGCAATCTCACATACATACATTAGGAGATAACTAGAACTTAAATAAGAAGAGAAAAAAAAAAACATAATCGCGAATAATTTCTCAACTGTGATAAAATTGTTTATACTAAATACTTACAAAGTTATTGCACGATTTAGGTGACTTTCTAAGGGATTGGGCTGTGGAAGGTCTCCAATGCGAATCATGGCCCTCGGATTGATAGTAGCCTCTGCGCTTGAGCAAACGAAAAACCTGTAACAGCCATATTACAAATTTCACCCGAATTCGACGAACTTTTCGGGGACTGTGCGAGTAAGCGTGTTAGTGCAAGGTACTTGAAGACTGATGTATTGTGAATATGTACTAAGCATTTGTCCTATTTTCTATATACCAAACCCACATACTGTATGCAGAGGAGGAGAGCTGGTACAGGAACGTCTCTTCGGAAGGTCCAGCAGTAATCAGCTGTCATGAGAGAGTCCCAATAACCCTCTCAGCTAACCATCGTAAATCAATATTGAAGAGCTTTCATGCCAAAACCTGAGTTTAAAACTTAAATACAAATTTTGGTTTATTATTTTCAATAATGAACCTTTGGAATCGACCAAGAAAAAAAATTTTTTAACACCCCCTCAAAATTTGATGGTTTACGTTTCAAGATACGTAGAATCCAAAAATCGAATAAAAATTTGGCCGTCCGTCCGCCGTACGCCGTCCGCCGTACGCGGCACTTTTGCTACTTAGCATTGACCGATTTTGATGAAATTTGGTATGTAGACTCCATTTGGGGTCTAGTTGTGCCCCGAAGCTTTTGGTTGATGTAGGTCACTTCTAAGGGTTCCAAAATCCATTTTGAAATTTTGAAAACGCCCTAACTCAAAAAATTTTGATATAAAGGTATTGTTTTTCCTTCAATTTAAGGTTCTATAGAATTTTTAGAATTTTTTGAGACCACGCGGAGCTCTGTAGGACAAACCGTTCGCTCCCTACGAAAATTTAAGGGTTTATATTGAAATATATATATATATAAATCAAAACACGAGTGTGAATCGCAAAAGAGGCCTAATCTCCGTTCAAATTAGAGCTGACCGAAATGCGATCGATGGTTGGTGATTTTGATTTTTTTATTTTTTTTATTCATTTTTTTCCTTCATATTGGATGGTTGGTGATTTTGTAGACGAGTGATCTATATAGAAAAATAATAAACCATTGTGTAATAATTTGCAGCGTTTTATTATAGACTTCCTCATTCATAAGATAGAAACATGGGAATGTAATCAATTTCAACCTTTACCGAACATTTTTGTCCACTAGTTTCATGTACACCAACAATCATGCTCCTTTTCAAGTTTCAAAATACCTAGTTCTCTTTCTCTTAGTTATTGAATGGAGGCGACCTCTTACGATGATGATCTGAGCATATAAATCGTGTATTGTAAAAAACGTCTGCCAAGTGGGTGTGGCACATAGCTTCCTCGTATCCATAACCCGATTGTATAGATGATCCGATGCATAGTAGTTAATCAGAAGATATCAATCTCTAAGTACCTTGCACTACCCTCATAGGGGACCATCTACACGCTAATCCGGATAATCCTAGAAAATTTCATCAAATTGGGATCTACACGGCAACCCGCACAATCTCCGAATATTGCTGAAAAATTTAGAAGTTATGGCTGTTACAAGGATTTCACGTTTGCGCATGCGCACGAAATATTAACATAGGGGTCTATCTCCGCCCCAACTCGAATAATTCCTGAAAATTTCATCGAAATCAGAGGGGAAATGGCTGTAACAAGGAAATACACTTTTGCGCAAGCGCAGCGGCTACTATCAGTCCGGGGGTGATGATTTCACACACCGTGGGGGGGGGGGGGTTCTTCTACACATCAACTCACACAATCCATGAAAATTTCATCGAAATTGGGTGAAAATTGTAGATGTTATGGCTGTGGCAAGGATTTTATCACAGACTCACAGACAGAAGACACGGAACCAAAATTGTCCTGAAAGGTATGAAAAGTAAAACACGAGTGGAAATTTTGATTTGGAGAACTTTTTTCTTCAACATTGAAAAGTGAAAACAGAGCTTCCGCTACCTTGGTAGACTCGGAAGCAAAAAGTATAATGTTCAGGACGAGGTGATACACAATTGATCAGACAAAATGACAAAAATCAGTAATTTTCTCACACTTATTGCATGTTTTTTGAGAAAACGAGGGGTTTGAAGCAGTGGAATCGGATAAGTGAGGTGATATTCGGAATAAGTAAAGCACCTTTGGGTGGCATTTATCCTAGAAGTTGGTTTCAATGAAAAATCCTGAAAGATTGGAGCTAGAAAATATGAAAAATAAGCTATTATCATGGAAAGGTTCAGAATCTGAACCTTTATTTTACATTATCTGATTACCTTTATTTACGTTATCTGATTCAGCACATTAAATAACATAAGGAATCGACAAGCTCTCCGTCTCCGGTCGGATGCAAGACCACCCCTAAATTTTGAAAAGTAGTGAATAGACGCCCCTAGACGCCAGTTTTCATGGAATAAGTTTGTATAATAATTATGTAGTTATGAAATACCTACTACCTACTATTCCATGCCTGTCTCGATCGAGCTCCCGGAAAGAGAAGTGACTAACCAAGAAGAAAGAGAGAGAGGCCGCCATCTTACCTTTCGCAGTCTGCCACCGACCTCCGTCGAATCAACTATTCAGCACCGATTTCACCTATTCTTCACGAGATTTACAAAATTATACACATAATCCTATCATCGCCAGTCGGTTACCCGTGCGTTGTACATGACCACGGATAGAACTTATCACATATATGTGAATGAAGTATATACAGGGTGTCCCCGAAAACGTTCCCCCCCATGCTAAAATCGTCCAGGTCGTAAAAGAAAATCGGTCGTAAAATCGTCGTGGTAAAAGAAAACATTTTTTTTTGAATCTTCATGATTTTTCCCAAGGATCTCAAATATGACCACGGTGCGCATTGCGCACGTGCGCAATCGTGCGCAACGCACACCAACTTCGTTTTTTCAAATGAGACCCCCCATTTTTATTGCAGATTCGGATTCTACGTGAAATTTCATGAACATTTCACCCCTCAACCGATTTTTTTCGTTGCGCGCAACCCGCTCAGTGCGCGCTCAAAGATGCGCAACTGCAAGGTTGTGTCAAAATGTGCATGTACGAAGTACCTAAATGTGACACATGATATTTTAGTATTTTTTTACGCTGAATCACGTGGTGATGTTAGTTTCTAGATTTTACTGCATTTTTATCAAATTATCGACGAAAAATGAACTTTAAAAAAAGGAAAATTGCATTTTCACTCATTACGCATCTTCTTTGCCCATCCGTTAACTTCATCCTTGTTAATAAATTGAAATTTATGTTTTGACATTAAAGATAAATAAAAAAAATCTCCGATCGCACGTAATTTATTGCAGTATTCTAGAGAACCTTGCTTCATAGCTACCGATATGCAGCTATGATGTTGTTTACTGGTTGCAGCGTTGCATTTTTTGTGATAAAAAAAAGTGCCGCGAAAAATTCCTTGACCCCCAGCCAAAAGACATATCCATGTCAAAACGATTGTTTATCACACTAGTAATTCCACAAGGACTCTCTACTTGTAATTTCTCGTGAAAACCCCGTCTTGTCTACTCTCTTTTAAAATCTAAAATTTAAAGTCTAAAATCTTTTTTCGATTATCTTGGAAAAAAGTTTTTAAGTAGACAGGGTGGTTTTGCCCTTAAAAAATGCAATTTTCCTTTTTAAAAGTTCATTTTTCGTCGATAATTTGATAAAAATGCAGTAAAATCAAGAAACTAACATCACCACGTGATTCAGCGTAAAAAAATACTAAAATATCATGTGTCATACTTAGGTACTTCGTACATGTACATTTGGACACAACCTTGCGGTTGCGCATCTTTGAGCGCGCACTGAGCGGGTTGCGCGCAACGAAAAAAATCGGTTGAGGGGTGAAATGTTCATGAAATTTCACGTAGAATCCGAATCTGCAATAAAAAATGGGGGGTCTCATTTGAAAAAACGAAGTTGGTGTGCGTTGCGCACGATTGCGCACGTGCGCAATGCGCACCGTGGTCATATTTGAGATCCTTGGGAAAAATCATGAAGATTCAAAAAAAATTTTTTTTCTTTTACCACTACCTGGACGATTTTAGCATGGGGGGGAACGTTTTCGGGGACACCCTGTATACTTCATTGTTCAACAGAAGAAAACTTTTCAACATTCCAAACACCACGTATTCAGAAGGAAGAAATGAATAAGTATACTTATTCCTATACGTTTCCGGCATTGATCCGAGGCTAATCTATTCGGATAGGTAGATGGAATTTAAAACCTCTTTCGTTATATTTGGACCCAAATTCAGGCGATTTCCGCTGATGGAAATATAATTATTACCTTAAATTCTTATTACCTACCTAATTCTTGCATACCATCAACTAAGTGAGTAAAACGCTGCAAATTATTACACAATGGTTCATTATTTTTCTATATAGATCACTCGTCTGCAAAGCCACGAACCATCCAACATGAAAATAAAACATCGATCGCATTTCGGTCAGCTATAATTTGAAAGGAGATTAGGCCTCTTTTGCGATTCACACTCGTGTTTCTAATTAAGGGTACGTCCAACCCTTAAATTCTCGTAGGAAGCGAACGGTTTGTGGTCTCAAAAAATTCTAAAAATTCTCTACTATCTTAAATTGATGGAAAAACAATACCTTTATATCAACATTTTTTGAGTTAGGGCGTTTTCAAAAATTTCAAAATTCATTTTTGGACCCTTAGAAGTAACCAGCATCAACCAAAACCTTCGAGGCACAACTAGACCCCAAATGGAGCCTACATACCAAATTTCATCAAAATCGGTCAATGCTAAGTGGGAAAAGTGCCGCGGACGGGCGGCCAAATTTTTATTCGATTTTTGGATTCTACGTACCTTGAAACGTAAACCAACAAATTGTGAGGGGGTGTTAAAAAAAAAAATTTCTTGGTCGATTCCAAAGATTCATTATTTTGAAAATAATAAACCAAAAATTCCCGCAAATTTCAAACGGACAACGTTTTTAAAAGACGAGGTTTTGAAGTGACAAAGATTCATTTTTCAACTCACTATGGGGGACATTTGATTAAAAATTAGTTAATTTTACTCAAACAAAACAACTTTAATTAGTTGTTTTACTCACGTTACTGTTTCCGGCCTTGTCCCTTCGTCTGATAGAAGATAAACATTCAAAAAAAGAAAAAAAACTTTTGCTGTTGGAAATGTAATTGAGTAAAATAATTAGAACTTGCAAGTGCATTGATAGCCAGCCATCAATTGAAATAGTCAACATTTGACAAATTTCACTACCACCATTTCTAAAACACGGGATTTTGGAATGGCAGAGATCCATTTTTACTCACCAAGACATTTGATTAGGAATTAGTTACTGTTCTCGACCTCAGCTCCTAGCCTGGTGGGAAATACACATACAGAAGAGATACAAAGAAACTGCCGAAATTCGACAAATTTGAACTATTTCCCCTGATGGAGATAAGATAATGAATAAATAATTGGTTCTTGCAAGTGAACGGGTAACAAGCCATCGACTCAATCGTCGACAAATTTCCGCAACCTTGACAAATTTCAAACGGCCATCTTCAAAAGAAGGGGTTATCAGTGACAGAGTTTCGTTTTCCTACTCATCGCGGAGGACATTTGATTGATCACTGGATTGTAGATTTCATTAACAAGAAAGAAACACGAAGGAGAAGAAGACACATGGGAGAGATGCGACAGAAACAGCTGGGAGGTTGATCTGCCCGTATTCTGCCCGCAGCCTGTTCAACAGCCTTTCGTTTCGGTGCCGTTTTTCGGTGTCGTATTATTCAGTTTAGTTTAAATGTTTCGGTTATTGTTGAAACGGTAGGTGGGGAAACGAAAAGTGAACGAATTCGAGTGCATTTCTTTTTTTTTTGCAGTTGAAGAAAGGTCTTTCGGTGAGCTCTCACGCAAACCTACAATAAGAGATACACTCCTAATTATTCACTACCTATGAAAACATTATTAGTGACATTTATCTTACAATATGGAGATTTTTCGTGGAAATTTGAATTTGTGTGCTCACCGAGATGAAGAAAGGATTGAGGACTTCCCATGTGAACTTAAGGTGCGTAACTGATTTATTCAATATTCTCTATCTACATCAACGTGTGTAGTAACTTTTATAACAGAGTTGTGCTCAATATTTTTTATAGTTTAGAGCCTTCATATGGGAATCAGTGTTTTGCCGCGATGGGCAACTTGAAAGTTTTTCAAGTCCGTGTTTCCGACAAAATGATGGTCAGTTGTTTGCGTGAAATACGAATGCAAAGTCATTCATTCGTGCAAATCTTTTCTCAGCTTCTCCCATTTCTTGTAGCAAGTCAGGATATATCTAAGTACCTTTATAACTCACTAATTTTGATTGAATTGATTATACGGTTTTAGTGTAAAGATACCTACCTACCTAGTACACCTATAAGTAGGATGCAATGTGACGTCATTGGCCACGTTGTCCTCGTTTCTCACCTACCTTTTTATTTGTTAATCAATCTCCTTGTCGGTTTCTTATGTGAGTAGTATCTTATGAAGGTATAAATATTGTTAGTTAATTAACCGTTGTGCAGTAATGTGAGTTTCTACATCAACAATTGCTTCCAAATTTCCATGAAATTCAGTGAAATTCCTGAGCAATTTTGGTTTCGTACCTGTGTGTAAGTAAATCTTTGAAACGGGCAAAACTATACGAATTTATTTTCCCATTTTATTGGCATTTTCAGGGATAGTAAAGGTTGGGGAGTAGATGGCCCTCCCTTATCAAATCAATCGACCCTTGATTGATAGTAGTCTCTGCGCACTCGCAAACGTATAACTGATGTAACAGCCATAACTTCTACATTTTCCACCCGAATTTATTTAGATTTTCAGGGAATGTGCTGATTAGAATGTGGATGGTTTTTTTTTTTTTTATAGAATTCATTGTGGTCGAACGATTGGTTGTCACCTCACTTGAGCAAACATTGTGACAACAGTAACGTCTACATTTTCTATCAGAATTTTTATGGATTTTGCAGGGGTTGTGCGGATTGAGGTGTAGATGGTTCCCTGTCAAATTCATTGAGATAGAATCATTGGTAACCTCAGCGTGCGTAACAAGTTTAAACCCTCGACTAACTCATAACTATCTCATAACTTCATTTTTAATTATTCGAAATTTAACTTTTTAGAAAAAATTACATATTCCTGAATTGCTGTATCTTCGTCTTATTCAACATACATAGCTCTTGTTGGTCTCAAACCTTTGTAGCAGCCATAATTTTAACATTTTCCATCCGAATTCAATGATATTTTCTGGGATTGTTTGGGTTGGCGCGTAGATAATTCCCTGTGAGGAAAGTGCAAGTTACTTGGAAATTTACTTGGCAAATTGTTTTACCTGCAACTCCAATACTTTCCTTACCACACTTTAGGTGGGATGAGGAATGTAAAAAACGTTTACGAGAAAGGAGAGGCCACTCTACCTAGCGGACTGCAGGGCCCCTAAAGGGACGGGAGTTAGTTCGTCGGAAATACCACAGAGACAGCTAGCTTCTAAAAAGTCGATACCGGGGCTTCGCCGTACAGTGCTGCCGCCACAGGATTGATCTTGTAACTGTGTAAAGCGGGCCCCACACGATCAAACATGCTTGACAAGCATGGTTTGACAAGCCGCGCTTGTCAAGCATGTTTGACGTTTGACGCCGCACCCACACGTTCAAACCAACTGTTTCAACCGCATCCACCAAGCTTCAGTAGTGTTCAGTGTTCATGTTGCGTTCATCTGTTCAATCGGTTTCAAGTATGGATATTAACCATCTGAGTTACCTGTATTGCCACATCAGAGCTGAAGCAGCAAAAAAAGTCTGCCAAGTGGGTGTGGCACATAGCTTCCTCGTATCCATAACCCGATTACATAGATGATCCGATGCATAGTAGTTAATCTCAAAACACCAATCTCTAAGTACCTTTCACTACCCTCATAGGGGACCATCTACACGCTAATCTGGAGAATCCTAGAAAATTTCATCAAATTCGGATGAAAAATGTAAATGGTATGGCTGTTACAAGGATTTTACGTATGCGCATGCTAAGAGGCTTCTATAAATTTTAAGGCCTTGATTTTCATTGGAGACCATCTACAACCTAATCAGCGTAATCCCTGAAAATTTCATCGAAATCGGGTAGAAAATGTGGAAGTTATGGCCGTTATAAGGAATTCACGTTTGCGCATGCGCAGTCACTTCTATCAGTCCGGGGATGATGATTTTCATAGGGGACCGTCTACACACCAATCCGCACAATCCCTGAAAATTTCATTGAAATCGGACGGTAAATGTAGAAGTTATGGCCGTTACAAGGAATTCACGTTTGCGCATGCGCAGCGGCTACTATCTGTCCGAAGGTGATGATTTTCATAGGGGACTATCTAAATATTAATCTGTAACATCCCTGAAAATTTCATTGAAATCGGACGGAAAATGTAGAAATTATGGCCGTTTCAAGGAATTCACGTTTGCGCATGCGCAGTCGCTTCTATCAGTCCGGGGATGATGATTTTCATAGGGGACCGTCTACACACCAACCCGCACAATCCCTGAAAATTTCATTGAAATCGGACAATAACTTCGTATAGTTATGCGCGTTACAAGGAAATCATGACAGACACACAGACAGACAGACAGACAGACACACAGACACACAGACACACAGAAACTGAACCAAAATTGTTCAGAAAGGTCTAAAACGCAAAACGCGAGTGAAAATTTTTATTTTGGAGAACTTTTTTTTTTCGTCCTTGAAAAGTGAAAACAAAGCTTCCGCTACCTTGGTAGACTCGGAAGCAAAAGAAGCCAACAGGAAGATTAAAAGGTCCATGTGGACCAAACAATGGCTCTTGAAGAGAGCTAGCTTTTCTTAGTAAAAAATAATCAAAATCAGAGATTTTACCCCAATAAGGGGATCTTCAGAGATGAGAACGATAATTTGGTTAATAACGGAGTATAAATATGAGTATAAATATCGGAGTAGTCCATATCGATAAAAAAGCATCGATAATCGGAGGCAGAATATCGATATTATCGATAATCGTTTTGCATCCCGAATGGAGACTGTGATTCACAGACGCCAACTCGGTGATTCACGGAAACTAACTCTGTGATTCACAGTAAAATTACCCCCTACTACCCTTTTTTCTTGATGGTTTGAAGGTTTGATGGTTTGACGCTCACCCACACGATCAAACTTGGTTGTAAAACCTCATGTTTGACAGCAAATTTTCTGACAGTGACTGAAAACCGTCAAGCGTGCTGTCAAACCTTCAAACCTTCAAACATGACCCCCCACACGATCAAATCTGCTTGACAAGCGAGGTTGGCAAACCATGCTTGTCAAGCATGTTTGATCGTGTGGGGCCAGCTTAAGGGGGATTATGCAGTGATTGAGGGTGAAGCTCCGAGATGGGGTAGGAATCAACAGCCATTAAATACAATAGGTATTTAATAAATTGTCAAAGTTTTTACGAAGTTCCTTGACAATGTTAAAGGAAAGTGCATCGGGAATCTTTTTTTTAATCTACGACATGCAATTGAATGCAAGCAGAACGATGACAGTCATGAAACTGAAATTATTCACGTAGAGCTTCAAAATGTTGTTAGACATTATTTATAAAAACGCTGCAAATTATTCCACAAAGGTTCATTATTTTTTTGTATAGATCACTCGTCTTCAAAGACCAAAGCTACTATTTTTTACCAACCATAGGTACGTACCTACTACCTACTACTACATACCATTTTCACAATCAAGTTTATTTAGAAGAAATAAATGCTTCACACTCGATTCGAAGAAATAGGGGAAGGGGTTCCTTTATATGGAAATTTGATTACTGGTTGGTAAGGAGACAAAACTGAATAGGTACATCTCGAAGAAACGAGTAGCGATCGCATTTTGGTTATTAGTTTCAAATTTCAACGGAGATTTGACGTCTTTGATGATTCACACTCGTGTTTATGATTTATCTTAAGTCCGACCCCCAAGTTCTCGTAGGAAGCGAACGGCTTGTCCTACAAAGCTCCGGGTGGTCTCTAAAATTTCAATACTATTTTAAATTGATTTAAAAACAATACCTACCTTTATTTCGAGATTTTTTGAGCTAGGGCACTAAGGCAAGGTACCTAAGTAGAATCCGAAAATCGGATACACATATTTCCGTCCGTCGGCCGTATGCGCCACTTTTCTTAGCAACCCTGGACCAATTTGGTTCAAATGTGGTATATGGGCTTCATGTGGGGTCTAGCTGTGCCTCGAAGCTTTTGGTTGTTGTCAGTCACTTCTAAGTGGTGAAAATTAAGGGTTGCAATTTTTCTCGAGAGTGTCCTAGCTCGAAAACTTTCGAAATAAAAGTGTTATTTTTCTCTGTTGATTTATGATAGGGTTGTATGAGGCGGGACAAGTTAGAATGAATACTGAGAAATGGACTTCATAACTTGTTGTTGTAGGTATTCAGATGAAAATAATAATAAATAAATAAATAATAATAACAACGATAGTTAATTAATAAATACGACATTCAAAAAATAACTAGCTTGTGGGATGCCTGTCCGAATTACGATTCGCACTCCACCCTAAAAATAATGTTCAACTTTGAATTGTGGCTCTGTTGAAAAAAAACATATTGTTTAGTAATGCATGCATTCCAGGGGACGTCCCATTGGATAAGCATCAGGTCAATTAATACCAGTTGGTAAGCGAAAAAACTGTTCACTCGATGTAATTTATTGAGCATTTTAGGCAAGAAATAGTTATCCCCACCACTCCCCCCTCTTCACCCTTATCCACCATAACATTTCTAGCGGTATGGGAGCCTCGAATCTGAAGAGCATTTTAAAATCCATGATCTACGATACCCAACATGCGAATTCGAGTTCATCCCCCCCCCCCTACCACCACCAATGGTGCCAGTCTGGCACCAAAGCGGAAATACGTCGTAACATTTAACTTTCATCTATTAGTTTTAGTAGGCGGTCCGTCGAGGTTCACATCCGTATTCAAGGTGAAACACCAAAAACCAATGAAATATGAGGTTTATGGTGCCCTGGCACCATGGTGGCACCACTATTAGTTCAATGGTGGCACATAGAATAATTCATGAAAATCCGGAGGTATAATGAGAATTTTTCCTCAATTTCAAAGCTTGGGTACAATTAGTAAGCAGTAAAGGAACCGAAATATTGAAAAATCGGATATTTTGTGAATATTATCCCCCACTTATCCCCTCCTCTTGCGAATTTTGGTACGAATAATGGTAAGTTATTTTAGTCAAACAAAAAAAGAAACACACAAATCCGTTGGAAATTGAGGCCTGGGCAGAGTTTATAAGATTATGCCCGCAAACGCACGTTGTTTAAGCATTAACCCCCCCTTTCTCCCCCTTAAAAAGCAAAATTCCAAATTCCGGCGCCGTAGTGCACAAGTAGATAGTTTTCCGCGTCGAAGAAAAAAAGAACCACGAAAATCGGTTGAGAACTAAGGCCTGGGCAGAGTACACAAGATTATGCTCAAAAACACACGTTTTTTTAGCATTAACCCCCCCTTTCCCCCCCTTAAAAGGCAAAATTCGAAATTCGGGCGACGTAGTGCACAACTAGATAGTTTCCCTCGTCGAACAAAAAAAGAATCAGGAAAATCGGTTGAGTACTAAGGCCTGGGCAGAGTACACAAGATTTTGTTACACACACACATACACACATACACACACACATACACACACACACACACACACACAGACATACACCTATGGTTTTTTTC
Source organism: Apolygus lucorum (assembly GCA_009739505.2). Classification (NCBI taxonomy): domain Eukaryota; kingdom Metazoa; phylum Arthropoda; class Insecta; order Hemiptera; family Miridae; genus Apolygus; species Apolygus lucorum. Next base: position 57,987,358 of record CM019176.2, read on the forward strand.
GCGGATTTGGATTCAGAATGGTCTAAAACGGATTACTGTGTGGTTATTTTTTTTTCTGTTGAGTGTTGTCCAACTTCACCCCAGATCGATCGCATAAGGACGCCCAAGTCTTACAGTGGGACGTCCTAAAAATGACACAGGTACTCTTAAAATATCAATTATTTGTTAAGTACTCACCTACTTAGGAAAATTACAAAATAAGCACCAAAATTGTGTAGCATAATTAGAGTCAGTAGAAACAAAATCGCTAACGATGATTTTTCCACCAATTAGGACTTCTTAATCGAACTTCATTGAGTATCCAATTAACTCGACTAATTATTTTACTATCTTTTTTGTTGTAATATCAAAATAAGTTTTTGCTGATATTTACTTACTTTTATTTATTGCCAGCGCTGGCAGAAAAATCAAAGCTGGAAGAAAACGTGCATAGAAAAACAAAACCTCTCATTTGAGCTTGATGAAAGTAGAAGTAGTAAATGAAATGCGGTAGACCTGTGTTTTTAGGACGTCCCACAGTGTGACTTGGGCGTCCTTATGCGATCGATCTGGGGTGAAGTTGGATAACACTCAACAGAAAAAAAAATAACCTCACAGTAATCCGTTTTAGACCATTCTGAATCCAAATCCGCGAAAAAAACCATAGGTGTATGTCTGTGTGTGTGTGTGTGTGTAGGTGTGTGTGTGTGTGTGTAACAAAATCTTGTGTCATCTGCACAGGCCTTAGTTCTCAACTGATTTTCCTGGTTCTTTTTTTGTTCGTCGCGGAAAACTATCTAGTTGTGCACTACGTCGCTGGAATTTCGAATTTTGCCTTTTAAGGGGAAGAAAGGGGGGGTTAATGCTCGAAAAACGTGCGTTTTTGGGCATAAGCTTGTGTACTCTGCCCAGGCCTCAATTTCCAACCGATTTGCGTGTTTCTTTTTTTGTTTGACTAAAATAACTTCCCCGTTGTACATGATTTCACCAGAGTACCAAAATTCGCAAGGGGAGGGGCTGAGTGGGGGGATAATATTCACAAAATATCCGATTTTTCAATATTTCGGTTCCTTTACTGCTTACTAATTGTACCCAAGCTTTGAAATTGAGGAAAAATTCTAATTATACCTCTGGATTTCCATGAATTATTCTCTGTACCACCATGGAACTAATAGTGGTGCCACCATGGTGCCAGGACATGGTGCCATGATGCCATAAACCGCTTATTACGTGTTTTTATTTTGTGTTTCACCTTGAATACGGATGTGAACTTCGACGGACTGCCTACCAAAACTAACAGATGAAAGTTCAATGTTACGACGTATTTCCGCTTTGGTGCCAGACTGACACCATTGTTGGCGTTGGGGAGGTGGTGGGGGGTGAACTCGAATTCGCATGTTGGGTATCGTAGATCATGGATTTTAAAATGCTCTTCAGATTCGAGGCTCCCATGCCGCTAGAAATGTTATGGTGGATAATGGGGGGGGGGGGGTCAGTATTTCTTGCCTAAAGTAATAAATAAATTACATCGAGTGAAACAGTTTTATCACTTAACAACTGGTTAAACTGATCTAATGCTTATCCAATGGGACGTCCCCTGGAATGCATGCATTACTAAACAATATGTTTATATATAGTTTGGCCATATTAGGAGCTAACAAATCCAAGTTTCCGTGTGCTTCCTCATATCGCTCTGTCCGTAGTCACCAAAAAACCATCAAATTCTGATTGTGCTTGTAGCTTCCTCCCATTGTGTTCTTCGGCTTTTAAGTCCATGCAAGAAATATCGTGGAATTTCCAACAAAATTTATTCTAGGCCTGAATTTTTTGGTGGCGCTAAGGAGCTGAAAAAAAGCTAAAAATGGAAAATTTGGAAGAGTCTCACTTTTTTTCAACTTTGCATGGCGATAACTCGGGGAAGACAACGTCTTAGTATTAAGTGTAAGGAATGGTAATTGTAGAGAATTTGAACAGCTTTCTAACGCTCTTTACGGAAAAATTTTTGGCCCAAACTGTGGAAGTGAGAGTAAGTTTAAAGTAAATAATGGAAAAAAAATGTTTCATGTTGTTTTTTTTATGTTACAATACAGGGTCCCTATTTGACAATGATTTGACCATTAATGTCAGTTGAAATGGTTTCCAAGTATCGTGGTTGGATACTTATAATATAGTTACGAGGCAGCTATGTGCCTCACCCACTTAAAATGACGTTTCTCCTGATGCAACTATCTTGGCGATGGAAAAAGTGTGCATCTGTGCGGCTCACGACGCGGTAGACCGACGCGGAGTTCGAATGCACCCGTTGATCATCCCATTCCTTCTGTTGCAGCTTACAATTTTTATTTTTACGGCCTGATTTTTATGCGTCGGGCTTTGAGAGCAGACCGCCGAAGGAGGTGAAGAATTCCTCTGCTGCTTGTGGTTCGAACAAACACCGTGAAGAGACATTTTTTTCTTCTTATTCCGTTATTTACTTTCCACCGCTCCACGGTCGAGATCCGAGGACGCGAAATGGATGATCGCTAAGGTGGTCAGACAGTAGTAAACGCTTGACCTCGAAATCGCCAAAACGCGGGTCCAGCCATAACATCCTTTTTCGGACCGTCGTTTACGGCTCATTTTGTTATGTCTCAAAGTGCTTTCAATGAATTCACAGTTTTACTACTCGAGGTTGAATCACATCTCAGAGATTCATTTCTCGAACGACGTTATAATAAAGGTCTCCGAGGTTCTTGAAAAGAGGAACGCGGCTTTTGAACAACTATACTCACGTACACAGTTCAGGAACCTCATCCCCTCGGGAGGATACTTTTTTGATTTTTGGTAGTAAACGAAATACGAGGATTTTCGACACTAAATGAGAGGACAGCGCAAAATTTTAAATTTTCCGACTCTTTATGAACCAAAAACATACGGATTTTTGATTTATCACTAGAGTACTTTGTACTCATGATCCATGGTAGCTGACAAATGGTGGAGCAAAAAATGCTGTGCTTTCGATATTTGCAAAAAACCAAACAACACACCACCACTTTTTTTTCTAACTTTTTTTCAGTGAATTTGAGTTAAAACCAATACCACACCATTAATTTTTATACATGAAAATTGTATCCAAAATTTGAGAGAAATCACGGCTTTCTACAATCATTTGTTTTTGAGGTACAGAAATGAACTTTTGGAATCGACCAAGAAACATTTTTTTTAACCACCCTCAAAATTTGTTGGTTTACGTTTCAAGGTACGTAGAATCGAAAAATCGAATAGAAATTTGGCCGCCCGTCCGCCGTCCGCTGTACACTTTCCCCACTTAGAATTGACCGATTTTGATGAAATTTGGTATGTAGGCGCTATTTTGGTTCTAGTTGTGCCCCGAAGATTTTGGTTGATGTAGGTCACTTCTAAGGGTTGAAAAATAAGGTTTGAAATTTTTAAAACGTCCTTAATCAAAAAATTTGTGTATAAAGGTACTGTTTTTTCTTCACTTTAAGATAGTATGGAATTTTTAGAAATTTTTGAGACCACGCGGAGCCCTGTAGGACAAACCGTTCGTTCCCTACGAGAATTTAAGGGTTGGACTTACGATAAATCAGATACACGATTGTGAATCGCTAAAGTTAACTGACCGAAATGCGATCGATGTTTTTCTTCAAATTGGTTGGTGGTAACAATGCCAAAGCCGTGTTCTTTGCAGACGAGTGATCTATACAGGGTGTCTACACTTTCGATGGGCATAACTTCAGGGTTCGATTCCACAAGGTATTTCCTACAAAAAATGTCTCTTAGCAATTTTCTTTTAACCCACTCAAAATTCTATTTTTTTTCACTTTAAAGTTTTTCTTCGCGTTTTCGACCTTACGGCACTGATATGGTCATAACTCCCTTAAATCTCCTGAAAATTCAAATCTGACTACACCGTTAGAAAGAGCGTTAAATTACCAAGCTATCTAAAGCAAAATCAAATTTTTTTAGCAATAAAATAGTATCAAAAATCAAGTCAAAAAGCGAACTTTAAAATTTTTTTTGAAACTTGACTTTCTTCGACCAACGTTTTCACTGTAAATCCCTGCCCATTTCGATGGGCGCTCTTCGGAGAAAACATGCTCAAATTGTCACCTTTTAAACGGTCTATCAATTTTTCTGTTCAAAATTCAAAAAGAAAGAGTAAAAGAAGTTTGAATGTCAAAAAACGTGTGTTTTACAAGCAAATCCAGTGTTTCAAGCCGGTTTATGGTCCCCCTCGATCACAAAATGGCTTGATGATTTTGGTGTCATTTTCTATGTAATTATTTACGCTGAACCCAATAGTAATACTTTCGAATTATTCCGCCTGCTAGAAAGTGGATTTTTCGAAGGAAACCTTCGGTTTTCGTACATAAAATACGCATTATCCGTAGATATGGAAGATATCATAAAGTAATAACTTTCTACTCAACAAAAACTTCAATCAGCTAGAAATTTGGTGTTTTTATTGAGTAGAAAGGTGTTACTTTATGTACGATGCGAATTTTATGTACGAAAAACGAAGGTTTTCTTCGATAAATTCACTTTCTAGCAGTCGGAATCATTCGAAAGTATTACTATTGGATTCAGCGTAAATAATTACATAGAAAATGATACCAAAATCGTCAAGCCATTTTGAGATCGAGGGGAACCATAAACCGGCTTGAAACACTGGATTTGCTTGTAAAACACACGTTTTTTGACATTCAAACTTCTTTTACTCTTTCTTTTTGAATGTTGAACAGAAAAATTGATAGACCGTTTGAAAGGTGACAATTTGAGCATGTTTTCTCCGAAGAGCGCCCATCGAAATGGGCAGGGATTTACAGTGAAAACGTTGGTCGAAAAAAGTCAAGTTTCAAAAAAAAATTTAAAGTTCGCTTTTTGACTTGATTTTTTGATACTATTTTATTGCTAAAAAAATTCGATTTTGCTTAAGGTAGCTTGGTAATTCAACGCTCTTTCTAACGGTGTAGTCAGATTTGAATTTTCAGGAGATTTAACGGAGTTATGACCATATCAGTGCCGTAAGGTCGAAAACGCGAAGAAAAACTTTAAAAAGAAAAAAATAGAATTTTGAGTGGGTTAAAAGAAAATTGCTAAGAGACATTTTTTGTAGGAAATACCTTGTAGAATCGAACCCTGAAGTTATGCCCATCGAAAGTGTAGACACCCTGTATAGACAAATTATAAACCTTTGTGTGATAATTTGCAGCGTTTTTTTCTGAAATTTTGCAAAATATTTTTCCAAGTTAAATATTGCCTGAAATTTGTGTCTTACAAGAAATATCATAAAAGATAAATAGGGCAGAGTGCACAAGATTATATCACAAACACACACATTACACATACAGACACATACCTATGGTTTTTTCGCGGATTTTGATTCAGAATGGTCTAAAACGGATTTTTATGTGATAATTTTCTTTCTCCTTTGGGTGTTGACTTCTTCCTTTGATTTTGCAGGAACCAAATTTGGTCATAATCTTTCTAAATATAACTCATTGGCTCATTCACAACGATTTTTAGGTTAGAGGCCTTACTACAATTCTAAGTCTGCATTACCAATGAATCTGCATTACTGAGTTATCAGACCTGCGACTGTTCCGTGCTAGAAGGCACTGAATCTTCGCATTCGTGTATACGTACTCCGTGAAGGGGAAGTCTAGCAGAAGCAGGATGAACGAAGAGTTCTCGAAATCACATAAATCTCGGCTGTCACTGAAAAGCGACTCGTGGTGGGAGGGGGCAAGAAAGGCACAATGAAAATTAATTATGAGGTTAAATAATTTCAAAAGTCCTAATAATTCGTTTCGCGTGCACCCAGAGCTACTCGGAGAACGATAAATAGGGTTTAAGAAGAGCGAGTCGTTTTCAGGCTATGGGGCCAGAGCTCCGACAAAAGAGGGCTATCAAGTCCCGTAAAACACGGCTCGTTTTCCACAGTGAAGGTTTTCATCTTGACTCCACGGGGAACTGCCGTCCTCTAATGAAGGCGGGACATCTTTACAGTCCTTCGACAACAAACGGGGTTGACGGTGGGATCGTAAATAGGGCGATTATCAGGAGAGATGGTGTATAGAATTGTGGGTATATCGAAGAGGGAGAGCGTCAAAAGGGCACGTATACGTAGTCCGCCGTGCGGGAGTTACGAGCGGGGGTTCCTAATAAACTCCGCACTTCCTGACTTGGGTTATCTGGCAATCAGATACAGTAAAAGTTGACTATAGTGATCCCATCGGGACTGACCAAAACCGATCACTGGAAGCGGCTAATCATATAAGCGTCCTGTGAGAAAATGAGAAGAAAACGTATCATGCAAAAAATGTAAATACTTTTTGTGATTCAATTGAATAATGTCATAGGTATATAATGTATAATGCATCATAAAAATATATATCTATCAGTCATGTTGATATTGGCTTACTTTTTGTTGAGATACTGGTAGTCGGTGATTCCCTATTGTTTTAATAAAGTAGAGCAGAGAAATAGAGTTTTCTACTGATCTCTGAGGATGATTTAGCGGACAGGACTTCATCCATTTGGTCAAAAATCCGTACTTCTTCTTGTGTGTTGAGTGATTTACACAATCATCCAAAACCGTTCACAATGTTCACCATATCAGGCCACCTTCCAATGTGTGTTTGTTCTTAGCCGATGGGTACCTTACCTTTCCCATCCTTTTCCGAGTTATTCCATACTTCGTCTTTTCACTTAGCTACTTCTACTTTATCCTAAGATTGCCTTCATTGAGGGCAAATTTTCATGGGATTGTGTGTTCCCCATTCTCCTATTACAAAAATTGGACATGAAACTAAGAGGAGGAACTGGCCATGGCTCGGAGAATGTGACAAAAAAAGAAACACAAGAAAGTCAAACTATCTGAGAAGACTTGCACAGAAAATAGAGAAAAAATTGTGTTCAAGGTGAAGATGGCCATCGATACCTCAAAGAAGCAGCTGAATGCCCCTCAGCGGTCGATTGTCGTTAAAAAAAAACCTAGGAAGACAACCTCTCCGGACTGAGAAATGGAAGTTCCAACCAGTAGGATGGCAGGGATGATTGTCGTAATAATCGAACATACGCTAAGATTGTCTTTTTTCTTTTCTAAAAAACTCTTAAGAAGCAGATAAGATAAACACTCAGTGCCAAAGAAGATCTCCAAATAGACGGAATCAGGCCAATGGTTGAAGTAGTGGTGGTTGATTCTAATCCCGAAAAAGACTGCCAGACCGGCTGGGCAATGTTGGGATCATTGTGCTGGCGAAGAGAAAGATCGTTTAACATGGTACAGATACAGCGTGTGATCGTTCAAACAAAAATGAACAGAAAAAATGAACACTAGGGCTCTTTACCCTCAGTTAACAGGAGCTGAAAAAATAGTTCGTTCCATCTTTCCAAATGGTATGACGGATAGATGCAAATGGAGTGCCTTACGATGACTGCATCTGGATTTGTAAGAGTTTCAGAGGCTCTCAGGAAGGATCTTTCGAAACAAGAAACAGTATATCAGCTAGGACAAGGGGCCCCATATTTGATTTCACAGAGGATACTAGGTGTCTCAGGTGCCAGGGATGCAGACATACGGCACATAGAGCATTCTCAAAAGGAAGATGTGCCTAGAATGGGTGAGAAAGAGAGTGTGAGAGGAAGACTGAGAAGGGAGTTTTAGATCTGTCCCCTTACCTAGAACTAACGATGCACTCTAGAACTTAGCCCGAAGTAACGGATCCGGGCTGTGTTCCAACGAGAGAGAACAGGAGGTTTTTTTTTTTTTTTTTTTTTTTTTTAGTGAGTTTGAATCTCACATAACTGGAGGACGCAGACCCTTAAGGTATTTTATGAGATCAAACCACCTGTGGACAAGGACTAGGCGTTCGACTCGATCGGCTGAAACCTATCAAGCTACCAGATTGAGGAATTTGAGGTGTAGAACTATTATGGGTTAAGAGTTACCTTAGTAATAGAAAACAAATTGTCGTCAACTGACACGAGAGACAGTGATGAACTTTCCATAGTTCCTCATAAAAATACGTTTTTGGTTTCAGTACAATTCAGTTGATACCTATTCACACTGGAATTTATAGGGATATCATACGGATTATTCAGACGTTTCTCTATTCGGCACAGTGCTCTCACACAATAACTGTCAACTTCAATGGAACTGAACAGAAACGAATAATGTTACAGGTTCAGAAGACCTAGTTTTCAGTTCTATTGAGCTCTCACGCTGTATATTATACTCGGAGCTGTATTAATATACTGATAAAGTGAGAGGCAAAGAGCAGGGGAGCGTGAAGACAGTTCAACGCTTCTCAAATAAGTAGAAACTTCCCGCTTCTGTGTAGAACAGTATTAATACCCTCTAAATTTGAATAGATTTCCCCAAGCATCACACGACGACGCGATGACAAAACCTCTTGTCACGAACACTTGGAACAATCTTGTAATTAATTCAACTCCCCCGATTCCTTTTCGAAAACTCCACCCCGCTCGGAACAATTCTCAAAAGGCTCTTTCCTAGAGGAGCTCCGAAGCTTTCGGGCTTTGTAGTCTCGCCTCTTGTCCAAGTTTTGAGCAGTGATTAATGAATGATATTCGGGTGTAGGGAAGACAAATGCGTTAACTCAAGCATCTCCCACCGAAAGCATCTAGTGATGTTACAACAGGCCGAGTGACGTTCAACGGTATTGTTCCAAAGCGTTCCTGTAAACGGTGATTGTTATCAACATTGTCGCAGTATTACCGCCGAAACCTCCCACGACGGTGTCTCTTGGATGAGGCGTAGCTTAGTATCATTTGAGCGTTCAAAGTCATGTCATAATGACAATCTATTTCAAAATGAATAATGGAAATAATTGTTGACTGCAGCCGGTTGTGCGTCTTTTAATACAGGTTATACAATCCCAATAATTCAGCGTTTGAAACTTTTGTCTGTTCCTGAACATCCATATATTACCAAACGCACAAACTATGTTTTTCTCTTTTACAAGGTCCATTTGTCCTGACCGTTTGAGGGATAGAGGTTTTGTCTTTCCAGAGACATCAATTTTCAGCACAAGAGACGACTCGACCATAGTAATACTTGAACCTTCGTCCAGCAAAATTTGGATAGTGGTTTAGTGCTGTGTCAAATTGATTGATAATGGGGTCCACAGGAACAAAACTCCTCCTTTGCCGAGCTTTTGGTATATTTATCACCTTCCTCAGGGCTCGAAAGACATGTTACTCAGTGAGCATCACAGGAGTTAATTAACAACCAGATAGGTAAAGATGCCACAATGACTGGCGGGAAATGAAAATTTATACCTATTGCAGGTTAAGTGAAAAAAAGGGAATTTAAAACATCATTTAAAAAATATAAATCTAAAGTAAGAAATTTTGAGGGTATACAGCTTAGAGAAAACAGAGTTAATTACACAACTTAGACATCAATGATCATTGTTAGTGGCAAAGGAAGCAAAAGTTGGCAATGGAGGAGTTTCATTCTTATGGACCTCATTCCCAACCACTGAACTGTGAACAGTGGATTGTTTGTTGGGTCGATCGCCATATTAATTTGCTGTTTAATGTTGGGGCCAAAATTATTACTCTTTGAGTTTGTTTATCTTGTGAAAATAAAAAAACGTCATCAACATAATTCGAATAACTTCTCAATCGTGTTGCTGTTCATAAATATGGAATAAATCAATGGTACTTACTGCTATATATTACAACACTCAGTCAAGAGCCCAAGTTTCCTGTGAGGAAGTGGTTCCATGCTAGAGGACGTTGGTTGATATTATTTCATGTACTATGTTGAATAATCAAAGTATAACTAATTATTCGTGAACCTCCCACGACGCACAAAATTCTCCCAGTAGTGAAGGAATCAAGTTAAACATTTTGTGAGTTTGTCTCCCATACAGGGAGAGGGTTAATACTCGAGTTGACAGCTCACCTGAGCACACGCCTACTTTCTGCGTCCATCGTCGATTTTACAGCTCATAACATCCTCAGGCCAGCAGAAAAGGGACTGGGTGTTCCTCAAGGAAGGCTATATTGTTGAGAAGACCACACCTGTGCAAAATGGAATACAAAAAAATGCTGGCTCATTGCAGTTTTTTTAATCCTACCAGAGAGAGAAAAGCAAAGGGAGAAGAAAGAAGTGGAGGGATATAAAAAAACGAATCTTCCTCCCTTCTCAAAGGAATTTTCAAGATTATGGATGTTTAGAAACAAATATTGGAAGCGCTGAAGGAATGCATCCATGACACGTCTGAGTTGTATAACTCTCTGTTCTTAACTGACTCATCATAAAATGTGCAGAGGTCTCTGCAGCAGTAAATGCGCTTATTGACATAGCGAGTAGTGTCTACAGGGTGGTGTTCTGCAAGTACCATGTTTTCTCACAAGTTTATGTAAGCTGTGTGCTCTGACTCTGAAGTTCACATTTTTATACCTCTTGTATGTTGGTTCATAGTTTTCATAATTATTCGCAGCTAAATGTTCCCATTTCCGTTGTTTTCTCCTGTTATGATTCAAGTTTTGGAGTGTTATTGGGAAGCAACAATACATTTTGTGATGGAAATACCTTGCAGAATCAACCTGAAGGTTGAACACCAAAGGAGTACTCACTCTGTATAAATTTTTATCATGTTCCTAAAAATTGTTGGTTCTCTGAACATGCCTATCGAAGTTGATTATTAAGTTCGTGTCATCGAGTGAAACACAAAAGTTAGGCATTGGAGTTATCGATGATTATGCAGATTGGTTATCCTCATGAAAAATAATAAACCGTTGTGTAACAATTTGTAGAGATTTTCCTTTTGAAACTTTTCCCGCTTCGTCTTCACTCTAAGAAAAATATATGTATTTGGAAAAATCTAACAACTCCACCCCTTCGAGGGAGGAACTCGTCAGTTACATTATCTATGGCAATATCTCCTCCTTCCACCCAAAAACTTTTTTCCACGTTTTTTCTGCGGTCTCAAAGAAGATGCGGCAACAGAAACTACGGAGAGAAACGTTACATAAATCATAAATACATGGTGGGGTCGCTGCGATGGGTTGATGTATTAATATATTTCGTGAATCTCGGTAGGGCTAACATCATATTTCACTTTGCGGTTCACCCGTAATCCGCCCCCGGGGGTGGTTTTCTGTGGGGGTGGAAGTGCTTCCTTCCGGATAGTGATATATTGGAGGTTCCATCGCCCACTCCTGTCATTAGGCCTGAACTCTCGGTCTTGCTTCCCTTCTTAGGATCTTATTCTATTTCCTTCGTCCCACGCTATTGTCTCTTAATTCACTTAAGCCCCTTTACTCTCCCTCTTAAGGGCGGATTTCTGAACTTCCCACCCTCTTACATGTTTATAGGTCCTTAAGAGCTTTCGGAAGGACCTGGGATCCATTTTTCCATGTCGATCGTAAAATCATTCGTATACAACATAGAATTGTCCACCTGAATTTAGAATTTCTACTCAAAACAATTAATAAGAAAGCTTCGTCCACACAAGCAAATCATTGGTTTCTTCCAAACCTTTATGCCCTTATTTATTCTTCGTAGTAGGTAAACATTTTATTGTTGGATGTCAAGAGTGGTAAATTGAAAGATATAGAACAACAAAAATGATAGAGGAACAAATTCAGTGACAGATTGATATGAACGAATTGAGTGACTAGGGAGGTGATACAAATTGATTTACTTTTAGCTAGATTGATATATTGAGTGATTAAAAAAGTAATAAAGTGAAGTCAACAACCATTTCAGGTAGGATTTTTGTCCGCCTGCCATTCCTGGCGTCGCGGACGTCATCAGCTGTCAGAATTTGTTCTAATGATTTCGCTCATGGCTTCCCATTGCCTCACCGCCCTGGGTTGCTACGAGGGGGTGGGGGTGACAAATTGAGTGACATATTGATAGAAACGAATTCAGGAACAAATTTAGTGACAGATTGATATAAACAAATTGATTGACTTACATCTAGATGGATATAAATGAATGTAGTGAATTGAGTAATAATTACTCAATTCACTACATTCATTTATATCCATCTAGATGTAAGTCAATCAATTTGTTTATATCAATCTGTCACTAAATTCGTTCCTGAATTTATTAACAATTATTATATTAATAAATTGGGTGATACATGAAATAATGAAATTGAATCATTGATACCAAACATACTGAGAGACAAATTGTGTGATAGATTGATAATTGAAATTGAGGGATTGGTGTAAACAAATTGAGTGACAAACTGAATGATGAAAAATATCAATTTTCTGTTTTAAGTTTCAATTCAGTGTTTATAAAGTTCAATGGTTCTTTCCCAACTTTCGATAGGCTTAGATTCTGAGTAAAAACTTCGATAAAAAAAGTGAAATTTCAAAAAAATGTTAATTTGCTTTTTGACTTGATTTTTTTGAAATGTTTTATTTCTAGAAAATATTTGTTTTCTACGAAAAAGCTTGAAACTTTATTTCTAGCGATATCCTTAATTGAGGAGTTTGATTCCAAACGGTTGGTACTAAAGACAATTGTCATCGAAATTGAGTTCACACTTTCCCAGGGTTTTAGGAGGACAGTTCTTCACAAAAATGCGATCGTTTTGGAGGAAAAGATAATCTATACCCTTGAAAAAGAGGCTGAATTTTCCGTTTAATTTCAAAAGGCACTATATCCACTCCGTTTAATTCCAAAAATTACTACTTAAGTATATCCACTTCGTTTGATTCGTTTGAGTACTAAACGCCACGTTTTCTTTCAAAAATTACTATATCCATAAACCTGATATTTCAAATCTCGTTCAAAATTATTTTAAACTTTGAACTAATTTACCTTTTTTCCAAAAATATTTATTATAATTTAGAAACATACTAAAATAACATAATTGGTTTATAGCACGTTCTTCACGTCGCTATGGGTTTTCGCTTTTTCTCACGTTTGACCACAATAGAGATAGTGCCTTTGGGAATCAAGCTCTCCAATTATGAATTTACGCGGTAAATAACGGGAATTTGGCAGTTTCAATGGTATATAGGCGAAAACACACAAAAATCTTAAAATTGAAGAAAACTTGAAAAAACGAGGGGCTGAAAATTGTTATAATATATTTTTTTTGTTGGAAATACGTTGTAGAATCGACCCCTGGATTTCTGCTTTGCTTTAGTGTAGACAACCTGTGTATTTCGAAAATTTTTGGCTAGAAGATACGGTTTTCTGACAAATCTCCCAGAATCAGAATTACTTGGATTTCCTATCCTATTTATGTTACTGAAACAGAAAAATTCCAAAAAGACTTCAAAGTGAAAAGAATTTAGATGAAATTGAATAGGAAAACTTGGAATGTGTTGCAACCCGTACTTTGAAAACGCCACCTATTGTAGAGCATGAAGCTTCCCAGTATTTTTTGGCACCTTCTATGATTTTAATGAGTAAAAATCTATCTTCCCATGTATTAAGCACATAAGTACGTATTACTAAACAATAGTTATGTTTCATTTCAATGAGTTGTCTTAGATGGATAGTTGAGATTGATTTCATGGAAAGAAACGTCTACTAACGATGAAATGAGCCCTAGTTGAAGGAAGGAAGACAAAAATGGCACGGAAAATTCCATCAGGGTTATTAGGGGAGCGGGGTTGACAATCACTTGGAAGAGAATATTTCACAAAAGGACGGGGAAGAGTGGAAGTGACGCGTATAGTAATCAACGGCAATAACAAGGAGAGACAAGAAAGAGAGAAAAGATGACGTCCAAAATGAAAAGAGAAGTTCCATTATAAGGTTTGCACAATGGGGTTGAACAACTGCGAAGTCTAGCTGAAACAAAGCCGGGAACCCATTGAAAACCATTCTTGTCTCTTTGTCTATTGTCGAACCCTGTTGCCATTATTTCGCATTGAAACTTGTCTAAGATGCCCATCAGAATAATTAAGGGAAGTTTGGGGATTGAAGGGAGAAAACTGAGGGGGAAAACGTTATCTCAGACCGAGCCAGTAATTGAATCCACTAGTTTGGTTGTTTGGGGTCGTTATATCGGCAATCGATTCTTTCAAAATAGATGGAAAAGGGAGAGAACTGTCCCTTGTGCCGGAGTCAGTAACAGCTACCGGATGTCCGTCCCTTTTATCTGAGCTGCCCGAACAAAGCACCATTTGCAAATTTACCACATTTTGTGTTCGGTTCGAAGCTTGAAACCCGCGTTTGAATGGGGGTCTCTGAAGAATAAACATTGTGCTCCTAGCTCATCCCCTATTGTGGGGCTTTGTCCGTCCTTCTATTGAAAACAGTTTCTCTCCAGCTATTCCTCCTATTTTCCTCGACATCCGTGGGGGAAACAAAAGGTAAAAAGCTCATATTTTCGTTGATGTTTTTCAAGCAAATTTCCGGAGACGAAGTCTCGGAGGCTGTACGCATTGAAAGCAATGCGTGACTTTCTATTCTCTCTGCGCATTGTGCTTTTCACCGTTTGTCTCTATGGTTTCGTATACAAAGGTGGAACGAAGTCGGTGGTACAAAGGTGAACAAAGGACGTTATAAAGTAAAATGTTAAACGCCTCGTGACTAATCCAACCAATTGATTACGGATGCATTGTCCTTTTGTTCCCAAGATTGTTTGTCGCTGTGTAGTCTTTTGATGAAGTTCTGGAAGTTTATGCCGCCAACAAACCTCCATCTAAACCAACTTCTTATAATTCACCTTTTTCTCAGTGGTTGCACATAATTACTGGCAGGTAGATGTAAATCTTTCGAATTATTATCGTCGCCAAGAGCCCACAATCATCATATTGCTGTCACTGAATGGATAGAAGTGTTTCCGAAGGACAGATAAGTCACGGAAACTCTACAAGTTATTACATCAGTTTGTTATTATTTGTCTGTAAAGATCGCCCGTCTGCGGAGAATATAGGGTTTTCATTAATATTTCCTGCCAATCATATAATCAAGCTGGGTGAACAATCAACTTTATTTTGTCAGAAAGTTCCTGCCAGTTAACCATTACTATTCCAAAATTTTGAGTGCCTTCAATTGGTTTGATTTTTGGTTGTTAGGGAAGCACAAGTAAGTGACTGGTTTCGCGGAAAGGGGGAGGGGATTCGGACCCCCTGCAAGCTAGGGACTTAGCGTGGCTGGCACCAACGTGTCCTGATAAATTTGGCTATGAACGCGCATTCTTAACTATTCTTGATCGTTTTTCGTAGTTGTGTCATTCGTTTCTATAAATTGAAAGTCATCTCAAATTTATCAAAAACGTCAATGACTTGAAGTAAAAGGGGGTGGGCCTGATTTTTTTAAAATTCTTAATCGAAAGTAGACCTCAGTCTGGGAATTTTGACACCAGCCGTTCTCTTTTTGGATGAGTAGATCTTCTTCTACGATTTTTCAAAGTTTCGAATGTTTATGACGTCACGCGCCCCTCTCGCCTGGGCGGGACCCCCCAGCCCACTGTGACGTCATAAACATTCGAAACTTCGAAAAATCACAGAAAAAGGTCTCTTCACGCTAGAAGGTCGCGCTTGGTGTCAAAATTCTCAGAATGAGGTCTAGTTCAGATTAAAAAAAACAATAAACTGTTTTTCCGACCCATGCGCACACCCCATACCTGATTAATCATCCTCATTAGGCGAACGGTTGGTGGCACAGAGCTTTGGGTAGTGTAAAAAAAATCTTAAAAATGTTGCTAATTTAAATTAATGAAACAAAAAACTGTTACTTTGTTTTGAAAATTTCTCCTCCACTTTTTAACCCTTAGAAGTGATTGACAATAATCGAAACCTTCAGAGCACAACTAGACCCAAAATGGAGCCGATATATACCAAATTCCATCAAAATTAGTCAAGAGTTGAGTTTCACTCAAATTTT
Organism: Apolygus lucorum; assembly: GCA_009739505.2. Lineage (NCBI taxonomy): Eukaryota > Metazoa > Arthropoda > Insecta > Hemiptera > Miridae > Apolygus > Apolygus lucorum. Next base: position 58,003,184 of record CM019176.2, read on the forward strand.
GAGCATGAGACCAAGATGATCACTTATTGTCAAATCTGTAGGACAAATAGTGGATAGAAAAAATCAACATAATAGCGAACAACATCGTATTGCTGTGGGTTAATTTGGAAAATCATTGGTACCCATGATGGTGGAGCTCGTGATTTTTAGGGGAACATTTTTTACTGGCGCACTGCTACGATAACACATCAGTATTTAATTTTTGAATCAATAAATGATATAATATCGATAAATGTGTTAGTAAATAAATAAATGTATGATTTTTTGTTTGGGAGAGCAAAACTGCTGTCTTAAGTCTGATATTTGTGAGGTGTGCAAAAAACAAATACTAATTACCTTTGAATCTGGTTCGGCCCCTAAGGGGATGGTGAAAATAATTGTTATGGTGTCTGAAGTGCCTAGTGCTCTTTGGCTCATCATACATGCATCGAGGAACACAGGTTTGACTAAATTAAAGATAAAAGAAAAGATAAATTAAATTTCGAAGGACCTATTTAATAAGAAATTTGTTGAAGAATATAAATAAAAATTTGAGAAATATAAATAAAAACGAAAGAAAATGTGATCAAAATTAAACGATATTAAAGGACACGCTCCACTTTAGATGAAATACGAATTATAAAAATAAAAGGTACCTACTTGAATGTTTGAGAATTAAAAAATGAATGAATGACGTCGGTGAAGATGAGGATGCTTGATGAAATGAAGGTGTTGATGAGGATGGCAGATAAAAGCGCCGTTTCGTCCTCAAGAAGGCCTGGAAGTCTCCGTCCGGGTTATAGGAGTTCCTAAAGGGATGTGGGCTGAGACTGGGCGAAAATTCTTGATATGGTGGCTGAAGTGCCCAGTGCTCTGTGGCTCATCATACATCATACTTCGAGGAACACAGGTTTGACTCAATTTGAAAGTTCCAACTCCTTTCTAGTCTAAAACCATCAAAATCAAAGGTTGACTAGGTCTTCATTGACCGTCGCAGCTAATTGACGGAATGGTCGAATCATTGAATCGGATCTTTGCATGTCGACTGCGAGTTAATGGCTTGTAAAAGATGATTTTACACAATAAAATAGAAGGACGCTCAAACTGACGAGAGGAAAAAGTTTGGGAAAAGACGGCTGGCGGGCACCCGCCACGACTCCCCCCTAACAAATGGCCTTCCTGGTGAAGCATATTGTCCTTGTCTTGAGGGGCAATGGTCTGTGACACTGTATTATGTAATTAGGGACTCTTTATCCCGGGACAAACAAACAGCCCTACAACGTTGTAACATGGAAGAAGAGCGGGGAAAAGAAGGGAAAAACATACATAAATCATAAAGCCATTGTCGCTTAAAGCTTCTAGCGGCGCTCCGGGGGGCAATCACATTAGCATTGTGTGGTACTTTGGCCATAAAGAGGAGAGCGAAAGAACGACCGGTTGATGACGATGGGCGGGGTTTTATAGCTTACATACAGAGAAAATCACTTAGTTCCACGACAAAAGCTGTCTTGATATCTTTTGGAAATGTGAGCGAATAAACCTTTTGGCGTTTTACCCTAGTACCCGCACCTTGGACCTAACGGAATGATACTTCAAATTAATCGAGTTTTTATGGGCCATAACAAATATTTCGGTTATTATTATGCATTAAAACGCAACGATCGAATTTTGGTCAGCTAAAATTTCAACGGAGATTAGACCTCAAGTTCTCATAGGGAGCGAACGGTTGGTCCTACAGAGCTCTGCGTAATTTCATTCGATTCTAATAATTCAATAATAGGTATTTTGAATTCAAGAAAAAACAATTGCTTAATATCGAAATTTTTTGAGCTAGATTTTTGGATTCTACGTACCTTGAAACGCTGCCCTGACCTGAAAATCACTGCCCAAAGGTTCATTATTTTCTGTATAGATCACCCTTCTGTATAGATCCCACCCTACCAACCCCAACCACCCACCAAATGGAAATGAAGGGTTGAAATTTTCAAAAATGCCATAGTAGGTACCTTTGGTTGGTAGAGAGGGATCTATACAGAAGGGTGATCTATACAGAAAATAATAAACCTTTGGGCAATGATTTGCAGCGTTTTTTTTTTACGTAACAACTTTTATTTTACCTACCAACCATTAGTAGGTACTACCTACCACACCATACTGCTTCACACCTTCACAATCAAGTTTATTGGAAAGAAATAAAATTTGAAAATTTGAAAAATTTGATTTTTGGTTACTCAGAGAGCAAAACTCAATACAAATCGAAAAAATGAACAGCGATCGCATTTTAGTCAGATAAAATTTGAACGGCGATTAGACCTCTTTTGTGATTCACACTCGTGATTCTGTTTTATCGAAGGAAAACTCTTAAGTACTCGAGGGGAGCGAACGTATTGTCCTACGGAGCTCCGGGTGGTCTCAAAAATTCTTAAAATTCAATACTTTTAAAATTGGTGAAAAAACGATACCTTTATTTCGAGAGTTTTCGAGCTAGGGCACTCTTGAAAATTTCAACCCTCAATTTTCACCCCTTAGATATGACTGACATCTACCAAAAGCTTCGCGGCACAACTAGACCCCAAACGGAGCCCATATACCAAATTTAACCAAATCGGTCCAGTGTTGCTAAGAAAAGTGCTGCGTACGGCGGACGGATGGACAATTTTTTATTGGATTTTCGAATTCTACGTACCTTGAAACGTAAAAAATTTTGAGGGGGGGGGGTTAAATTTTTTTCTTGCTCGATTCCAAAGGCTTATTGTTGAAAATAATAAACCAAAATTGCTATGAGACATTTTTTGTTGCAAATTAGTTGTAGAATCGACCCCTTGAAGGAATGAGACTATAAATTACGCTGATATGATTCAATTGCACAATGTACATTGAATCTTTTATCTGAAAAATTGGTTAGTTAGTAACTATCGGGAATGCCCTCAAGGCAATAGACATATCCAAGTCAAAACCTCCCACTCGAATTGGCTGATTTCCAGGAGTGACCATGCGGGCATTAGACTCATCCATGTCAACACCTCCGACAAAACATTTCCAAGAAAAAAGGTGATATTTTAATAATTCTACCTAATGCATATTTCCTTATAAATAAATATTGAACGTTGATTTATTAATGACATGAAAACAATTCGTTTTTAAATCCGATTATCTATTGTGAGTTTTACCCTATTATTACGGGTCCACAGGACCGAAATACAAGCACCCACTTCTCGATGCCAGTTGGCTGTCCTAGTTGTCATCATTTCGTCGAAAGGATCCCCAATGCTGGTTGCATTCACCATCGTAGCTTCGTTGTTCCTGCCAGGAAACACGGCTCTCATTGTTGGAACACCCGAAATCGCGGTATTATGTCCCGTCGGAGTGAGAGAACGAGCTCTGGGGAATGAGACGGATCAAACGCGACTACATCCATACCATTCAACGGGATAATAGAAGATTGATCTATTGATTAAAGTAGGCACTTCATTAAACCGCCTGTCAGTTGGAGATGAGGAACAGGAAGTTAGTGGGTATTGTCGACTCCTCGTTTTGAATCTCTGTTTTGCGCACCTGTCCACTAATAGATAGCGCCCAATCAACCGAATGAAAACCGTCAAAATTATTCACCCTGAAGCACGGCGGACCTACCGCTTTTCAACGCTTCAACGGCCAATCATCAAAATTGCTTGAAAATTTCAATCGGCCTGGTGTTTCCCGGCGGTTTTCCAGCTTCGCTCTCCCTCTTCATTTTAGAAGAGGATATGAATCTAATTAAAACTTTGCCAATTATGCGCGACGATGTGACACCAAGCGCGGATGTAATGGGGGAGATGTATCTGTGAATCTCCGAATGACGACAGCCCAACTGAAATGGTGGGGATGACCGTACGAATCAATCATTATAACGCATGACGCTAATGATGTGTCAGTTGTTGATTAAATGATACCCCACTCGACGTGGCTTTCAAACTCGGGAACAACTAGGTTCTTCGTATGTGAGTCAACGTACCTCTTCCTATAGGACACACCCTGTCATGTGTGGTAATTCCCCATACTCGGTAGTTCTCAGGGAAACTTGAATTGCTTTACTTATCTATTCACATAGCTCTGTACCATTTCAGACGAGTGACAGCTGAAAGACAGGTAGTTCACAATTCGCATTCAATAATTCGAAGAAGCAATATGATGTTGTGGATACTAGATATTTCATCATCTATAGCTGTGACTCTCATCCTGGGGGTGGTAGGAAATGGGGGGGGGGGGGGTGCGCCTGATTTTTTTTTAAATTTTTAATCGGAAGTAGACCTCATCTTGAGAATTTTGACACCAGCCGTTCTCTTTTTGGATGAGTGGATATTTTTCCAAGATTTTCCGAAACATTGAAAAATCATAGAAAAAGGTCTTCTCACGCTAGAAGGTCGCGGTAGGTGTCAAAATTCTCAAAATGAGGTCTAGTTTAGATTAAAACAATTAACAATAAACAGTTTTTCCGACCCATGCGCACACCCCATTGCCTTAACTACAGAATTTTTCAAACAACAATAAGACAATTTTTGAAACAAATAACGTCTGCCTAGTTAGCTGAATGACAATTCTCTCTTACGCTGAATAACATGAACGTATTTCTATACACGATGTCAAATTGCTCATAATATTATTGAGCAAACAATGTGTAGCGAATACTTGGAAATTATTTTATAAATTATTATTATTGTCTGGCCAGTACAACAACTGGAGATAGGGATGTGGAGACTATTCCGAGTAACTATTGCTGGGCCCTATTTGAATTTTACCGATCTCAAGATTCTCTATCAACTTATGAGAAAATAACTATACGGTTTTTCGTTTCTAGCAAGAATGAATTCAATTCAAGTACTCAACAGATCTAAATAATATCATCTAAATTTGCAACTATGCAAATACTCCGCAGGAAACAACTAGCGTAGAGTTTCCTTCCTTCGATCTCCAGTGGATTTAACTATGCCAGAGAATTGTGTGAACGATTTCCTTAGGAATGTCGTTGGTGATCAGACAAGTACTGTTAACTTTCATTATGAACAAAGATTTGAATTAAGTTTTCGTCGTGTCTCACTTTTTAACCCATAACTCTTCTATTTTATTGTTGAAAGTCTTTCGTACCTTTCAAAATTTCTTGTTTATTGTCGAGCTTTTGTAACGTCGTCACACCTAAATTGATAAACGTTACTTGTTTGTGTTTTTCCCATAATTTACATTTCAATCCTTTTTGAGTGAGAGATTTGGCTTTGGTTTTAGATAGTTTTCTAATCCTGTGTCTGCATGTACTACAGTACGTGGTCTGGTTATTTTGTACCATAAAATCAAAAAATTATCCCAGAAAGGATTTGCAGTATTAATTTATTATTTTAAATTCTGAAGAGTTTTGCTTTGCATTGCAAAACCAGCTTCCCATAATTCATCAATTTATTACAAGTTTACGAGTGCTTCATAGTACTATATGAGTTGACCACACCATTCATTCAAATTTGAAAAATGATTAAATGTAGCTCTACGACTGTTGTCAATGTAGTTGTGGTCTGCCATGGATCAACATTTTCTATAGAAGTTTATTGTGATAAACGTCGTAGTTATAGGAACACCAACATCCAAGACATGTGGGAAAACATCGACGATTGTCTCTTCATCCATCTGGCGTTCATCAGCAAAACTGTCACAGTAACAAGCCTCGAGAAACGAAGGGAACGAAAAATAACGTGAGCAGCAAATAACAGGTTTTACCCGCTCCAAAGGACAATAGGCTTGGAAGGTGCCACAATACTTATTACTGTTTGGTTTCTTTGCGTTTCACCTCTCCCTTCGCTCCTCCCACGTTTTGCCGAAAAACTAACAAAAGAAAATGGTGAGGTCCCCGGTAATGAGCAGGATATGTGCCGGGGAGCTCTGGGCCCGACAATGACTCTGTGAAACCAACAATAGGGTCTCCTCTTTCGATGAAAACACCCCCGTAATTAATTATAACGCCTGTAACTCTTGCAGCCCTTATAATTCCAAAGGGGCTCGAGAGTTTTTTTTCTTCCTCGTTCGTTCAGTAGCCGCAGAGAAAAGGGCACCCAGAATGTTTTAACGCCTGTTACCCTTTGTTGAGGGATAAGGGTGTAGGTGAGGCGAGGGTGGAACTGCGGTAAAAGAAAAGAACTTTACTCTTATTATACCCTTTCAGTGGTGAATATTTCCAAAGGTATAAAGAATGTGAGGGGAGGAGCCTTGGTTTACATCTGAAGAGACCCAGTTGGCTCATTAAATGTCATGGAAAGAGAGCGTGTGGGGTAATTTTTTTGTAATAGTGCTCAGTTGTCCAAACCGTTATGTTTAAAAACGACATTCGTTATAACGCGCCATACATAGGTACTGTTTCGTGAATAGGGGTGTTAGCAAGATAGATATTTTATTGTTATTTATTAGTAGACTGTGTTCTATTTTAAGTTGAAATTTTAATGGTTCTATTGGTATAGACTGTTAAATTAAGTAGCTATGGATTTAAAATACCTAGAGAGCTCTGTACGTTGAAAAATTGAAATGCTGAAGGCAAAGCTGTATGATGATTCAAAATCCTGATTTTCTGGTTTAAATGAAATGTAATGAAGAGGGGATCTGAACGGGAATACGTGAAGATAGACTCCTCGGTGACCAAAAATTGGATCTTCCTGTAGAGGACACGGAGACTGAAGTTCTTCTGCCAGCGAGGAAATCAAAAGGCTTCAAGAGAACTCGTTCCTGGATCATAAAACGCTGCAAATTATTACACAATGGTTTATTATTTTCTATATAGATCACTCGTCTACAAAATCACCAATCATCCAATATGAAAAAAAAGAAAGAAAAAAAAAAAAAATCAAAAAAAAAAAAAAAAAAAAAAAAAATCAAAATCACCAACCATTGATTGCATTTCGGTCTGCTCTAATTTGAACGGAGATTAGGCCTCTTTTGCGATTCACACTCGTGTTTTGATTTATATATATATATATTTCAATATAAACACTTAAATTTTCGTAGTGAGCGAACGGTTTGTCCTACAGAGCTCCGCGTGGTCTCAAAAAATTCTAAAAATTTTATAGAATCTTAAATTGAAGGAAAAACAATACCTTTATATCGAAATTTTTTGAGTTAGAGCGTTTTCAAAATTTCAAAATTGATTTTGGAACCCTTAGGAGTGACCTACATCAACCAAAAGCTTCGGGGCACAACTAGACCCCAAATGGAGCCTACATACCAAATTTCATCAAAATCGGTCAATGCTAAGTGGCAAAAGTGCCGCGTACGGCGTACGGCGTACGGCGTACGGCGTACGGCGTACGGCGGACGGACGGCCAAATTTTTATTCGATTTTTGGATTCTACGTACCTTGAAACGTAAACCATCAAATTTTGAGGGGGTGTTAAAATTTTTTTTTTCTTGGTCGATTCCAAAGGTTCATTATTGAAAATAATAAACCAAAACGACGAAATAAACAAAACTTCTCAAAATGTGAACTGGTAGAAAATCCGACGGAAGTGCTGATGCGTACCTTTTCATCCTGGATTATGATGAACCGTGAAAATCTGGAATTTTTGTCCAATTAGGGAGGACGATGCACGCGGTTTACCTTTTACTCGAGGACTCGGAGCTTCGAGGTGAAGACAAAAACTTTTTCGGAAAAACGGCGAGGGATGGTAACAGAACAGTTGTATATGGTTTATCGAGAGTTGAGAGGAGACTGGCTCATCAAACCCACAAGGATCGCGGGCCTGGTCGTTCATGTAAAAGGTTTGATTTGAACTCTGCATTTTGAGCGTGGAGGGAGGATAAGCCTCAACACATATACATAATGGAGAATAATTTTATAATTTATCCATCACCAAAATTTGGTAATAATAGTTAATATTATTTGGTTTGAAAGTGATCCTGGTTCATCAAAGGCCATTTTTCTGACACAATTGTTTAAAAAAGTTCACGGGGATGAATATGATCACTGATTATATACAAAACCATACCTTTGAAGCCATCCAAGACTTCAGAATGCAATGGAATTAATGGGTATCTTCGAGGATCACTCAATAAGCTCACTCCTTTCAAACAAGCGCCGTGATGTCTCCAGCTGTTTTAGTCTCAGAGCTACAGCTACAGCTATTCTCGTTCACTCGTCTCCACGAACTCATAGAGTAAGTACCCACATGGCTATTGTTGGTTTTTTCGATTTTCAGTATATCATACCAACATATTGTATGCACTAGGTATGCTTTGAAGATGTTAGGAGTCCATATTCATGTTCTACTCGTCTCCACAAACTCATAGAGTGGCCACACGGCTATTGTTGGTTTTTTTCCGATTTACAGTATAACTACCATACCAACATACTGTATGCACATGGTATGCTTTGAAGATGTTAGGAGTCCATATTCATGTTCTACTCGTTTTCACAAACTCATAGAGTACCCACACGGCTGATGGTTTCTGGAAAAACTTCAGGGATCGTTTCAGAATGTTCCAAAAAGGATGTCAGTGGAAATTTTTTTCCTCGAAAAAGTCCATTCTAAAAATGTTGAGGCGATTGTAATAGCTTTATTTTCCTTGAAAATTCGCTAACTGGAACAGACCCAATCCTCTCTTCAAATTCAATTCCTAGTTGAAGTGTGGATTCAATGATCTCAGAACGATGAGTCATTTTAGCTCGGTAGGTACGTAATGAGACGAAATTTTAGTGTTTGCAAGTGGAATGTAGGTACAATCATCGGGGAGAAAATTTGAAATTATCACGATTAGCGCAATTTGCCCGAAAAGCTGTTCTTTATGTCAAGGAAAGACAGAGTAACAATAGTGCGGCCCTTTGTGACCTGAATGGGCAAGGAATGGGGTGAGCCTTGTGTCCTGCGTTCCAGACAATAACAGGAGAATGTTTGTCAGTGGGAGTGAGGGGGATGAAGCACAGGCCAGGGGTTCGAGTGTTCAAATCCAGGGAGCGGCATAATGCCATCGAGGTTACGTTGTTGCAATTTACCCCATCCCTTCCTTTTCATAAACACTCGCGACCCTCCGGGGAACTATTCACCCTCTCAGAATGCATTGTACTCATCGCCACCATTCAAGGTTTTGCTGCAAACCCGGATTTTCTTTCCCTGCGTTTCTGAAGTCTCACATTTCTATGATGGAGGTTGATCAAGGAGTCAAAATACATCCCTTTCCCACTTGTTTCCAAAAGTGAGGAAACTCACGGATATCAACCGAACGGCAACTTTGACTAACCCAGCAAAACAATCTTGCCCAATACTCCTAAGACCAGACCAGTATGAAGGTATACCCACCTGTATCTCTTCTCAGAATTCTTCTGAATTATTATGAGCGAACGTCGACGAATCTGTGAGAAGAACAATCGACCTAACTACAATCATGATTTTCTGTCCATAAAATAGTCGAGGGCTTGGCATAATAAAGGCACTACGGGAAGCATCAATGCGTGAAAAATCATGATCTGCAGAAGGCCCTGAAGAGTGCACAAAACTTCACAGCAGAAAACAAATTGGTGAAGTGAACGTATAAATTGGTGGAGTGAACTGGTTGAGCTGACGGTCAATCCCCAAACCATCAGAAAACAACAGCAACATGAGAAGAAGGTTGGTGATAATAGTTTCTACAAACTTAACAACAACACAGTTGAAAATTCTTTTGATGCAGCTATATACCTAGATTTTTTCGAAATTTTTCTATATCGATTGGATTGCTAAGAGATTACTATTCTAGAACCAACTTCAAACTAACCTCCAAGTCGGAGGAATATGTATCTGGCAATTTCTGAGTAATATAATCGAGTTTAAGAAGATCAAGTTTGTTATGTTTGCTCGTGTGCAGACGGTACTTTTGAAGCAACGGGAAGTCTGATTGAAATCATATGATGCGGTTATCAACAATGCGATATATTTTGGTTTATTATTTTCAATAATAAGCCTTTGGAATCGAGCAAGAAAAAAAAATTTTTAACCCCCCTCAAAATTTGATGTTTTACGTTTCAAGGTACGTAGAATACGAAAATCGAATAAATAATTTCCGTCCGTCCGCCGTACGCCGTACGCCGTACGCGGCACTTTTCTTAGCAACACTGGACCGATTTGGTTCAAATTTGGTATATGGGCTCCATTTGGGGTCTAGTTGTGCCGCGAAGCTTTTGGTTGATGTAGGTCACTTCTAAGGGGTGAAAATTAAGGGTTGAAATTTTCAAGAGTGCCCTAGCTCGAAAACTCTCGAAATAAAGGTATCGTTTTTTCACCAATTTTAAATAGTATTGAATTTTTAAAAATTTTTGAGACCACCCGGAGCTCTGTAGGACAAACCGTTCGGTCCCTACGAGTACTTGAAGGTTTTCCTTCGATAAAACAGAATCATGAGTGTGAATGGCAAAAGAGGTCTAATCTCCATTCAAATTTTATCGGACTAAAATGCGATCGCTGTTCATTTCTTCGATTTGTATACAGTTTTGCCTTCTGCGTAACCAGTAATCAAATTTCCATATGAAGCTTTATATTTTTCCAATCGAGTGTGAAGCGTTTAGTTCTTTCTAATAAACTTGATTGTGAAGGTGTGAAGCCAGTACCTATGGTGTGGTAGGTAGTACCTAGCTGGTAGGTAAAAAAATGTTGGTGGGTAAAAGCGCTGCAAATCATTGCTCAAAGGCTTCTTCACTCTTGAGATCACTGATCAGCTGAGTGAGCTCTGAAGCCATTTTCAATCCTATTGAATGGAAGTGCTCTTCCAGGCGTCTCCAGCATTCGAGGAAATCTTTTTCACTCCTCAGATCACTGATCAGCTGAGTGAGCTCCAAAGCCATTTTCAATCCTATTGAATGGAAGTGCTATTCCAGGCGTCTCCAGCATTCGAGGAGATCTTCTTCACTCCTCAGATCACTGATCAGCTGAGTGAGCTCCGAAGCCATTTTCAATCCTATTGAATGGAAGTGCTCTTCCAGGCGTCTTCAGCATTCGAGGAGATCTTCTTCACTCTTCAGATCACTGACCAGCTGAGTGAGCTCCGAAGTCATTTTCAATCCTATTGAACGCAGGATGCTGAAATTTGAGAGGGAAGGTCAAGGGAGAATACAGATGGTGGTAGGTGCTTTTGATGGAGAACCAGTGATATATACAGAAGGGTGATCTATACAGAAAATAATAAACCTTTGAGCAATGATTTGCAGCGTTTTTTTCTAATATTTACTTCAAACATGTTGACAAGGACTAGATAATTTAATTTCTGAATAATTTAATAACCAGTTACTTTCTAAATTTTGAGGATTTGTTTTTGGGCTGTGAGTGGCTCCTTTCCAGTTACTCATCATCCAACAGTTCTTAAGGGGGTCTCAGTCGGTCGCCGTACGTTCCTCGTTCCGGGTTAGTATTTCCCTAAATTGCAGGAAAGACTTTTTTAGACGCTTAAATTGAAATTTTAAAGGATTTTAGACATTTATTAGTGCATCGGCCCAGGGAATTGAAAAACTGAAAGATTGTCGCTGGAATCATTAAAATCAAACAATAATTGCCAGAGAAAAATGGGAAAAAAATAACTGAATAAACGGTTTTTCCCTTTTGGTTTATTATTTTCAATAATGAACCTTTGGAATCGACTAAGAAAAAAAATTTTAACACCCCCTCAAAATTTGATGGTTTACGTTTCAAAGTAGGTACGTAGAATCCAAAAATCGAATAAAAATTTGGCCGTCCGTCCGCCGTACGCGGCACTTTTGCAACTTAGCATTGACCGATTTTGATGAAATTTGGTATGTAGGCTCCATTTGGGGTCTAGTTGTGCCCCGAAGATTTTATTTGATGTAGGTCACTTCTAAGGGTTCCAAAATCAATTTTGAAATTTTGAAAACGCCCTAACTCAAAAAATGTTGATATAAAGGTATTGTTTTTCCTTCATTTTAAGATTCTATAGAATTTTTAGAATTTGTTGAGACCACCTGGAGCTCCGTAGGACATACCGTTCGCTCACTAGGAGAATTTAAAGTTTGGACGTACGATAAATCAGAAACACGAGTGTGAATCGCAAAAGAGGCCTAATCTCCGTTCAAATTAAAGCTGACCGAAATGCGATCGATGTTTTTCTTCATGTTGGATGGTTGGTGGCTTTGCAGACGAGTGATCTATATAGAAAAATAAAAAATAATAAACCATTGTGTAATAATTTGCAGCGTTTCTTCTCTGGCAATTATTGTTCGATTTTGATGATTCCAGAGGCAATCTTTCAGTTTTTCAATTTTCTAGGCCGATGCACTAATACATTTATACTTTTTAAAGTTTTTGCCTCTGCAATTTAGGGAAATACTAACCCGGAACGAGGAAATAACGGCGACCGACTGAGACCCCCTTAAAGACTTATTATGATTGCAAACGAGAAAAAATACATTCAATTCACATCAACTATTTCTTCTGTAACTTTCCTTCTATCAATAAATTGAACTCTATTGAATTGAATCAGATTATAGCTAAATTTAGCCCAGGTTTGATTTTTGACTTTTTTGTTTTTCCCTGGCGATGTGGCACTCTTTGGTCCAAATAATATGGCAGTTATAAGCAATTTTGCTTGGAGGCTGAACCTAAAAACTGAGTAAATTTGAGCAATTTTGTACAATCTATTAAAAATAAGGAAACAGTGGTTCAAAATAATTCTCATGTACACATGTTGTCTTCCCATGAAATTCATGTCGTTTAGCCTTATAATTTCTGAATATTTCATTGAGTCGTTCAAAATGTGTATTTGATTTTGCACGAAAATTTATTTTTGCGTCGAATAGTCGGATATACAGGGTGTTCGAACTACCGGCCAGGGTTCAATTTTACAACTAATTTGCGACTTTCTTTGTCTCTTGACTTTTTTTAACCCCCTTAAAATCCGACCTTTTCACTTTTGAGATGTTTCTCGTATTTTAAACCTTACGACATTAAAACAGCCATAACTCACTTTCCATCCAACCTCGAATCCTTCCGTCAAGCCGTCGATTTCATTTGAACAAAATCACGTTTTTTCTCATTCAAGCGCGGTTTTCTCCATTAATAAAAATATTGGAAAGAATTCTGACCATACCGTTGGAAAGCTGAGCTTCTGAGTCAACTTTTGGGGTTACAGTTGGAAATTAACCGGCAGTTTCAGTTAGGCTTACAAACGTTTGAAAAAACTAGATTTCCAAGATTTTTTAATCGGGCTATTTTTAAACATTTGAGTCTTCTTTAAAAGTCACACATTTGAATTTTGACTGAAAAACGAGGGACTGTTTGTGCGGGGGGCTGTTTTAATGGCGTAAGGTCGAAAATACGAAATATATCTTAAAAGTGAGAAGTCGGATTTTAAGGGGGTTTTAAAAAAATTCAACAGACAGAGTATTTCGCACATTATTGTAGAATCGAACCCCGGCCGGTAGAAACGACCTCAACCGTAACACCCTGTATAACCAAAACTGTTAAAATAGCACTGAAGCGCAATATTGATCAAAATTTGTTGACTTGCTTCAAGAAAACGAAACTTCCCAATCTCCAATATAAGGAGAAGAAATTGTATCAATTTCCTATGTCCAGATTGTTTTTCAAGTACATTTCATCATTCATTTGAACATAACAAGATTCAATTCATATTACAACGAAAATCTGAAATGAATTGGATGGCTTGAAAATGTTTTTTTGCAAGACTGCCTGCTACCAGGGCCATAATTCACGCACATCCTTTTACTGGAAGACCTGAAAATATTTAATCTTTGAATGGAGGGAAAAAGGTTCTTCTTGCCATTCAAAAAGGGGCGACAATAGCTCTCTCCCCTTTTCCTTTATAAATAGTGGTCTGGAGTGAAAAGATGTGTTGGATTACAGACGACAAAGAACGAGGAAAAGCCGGGGGAGCGGTGCGGGAGGCTTCAAACAATTTTACAGACCGTAGGTGTCGGGCTATCGTATTGTATGCGGAACGCTACAAAAAGAATAACAGGAAAGAATAGGAGAAGGAGGATGAAAAAAACTTTTTGTAAAAAAATAAAGAATGGTTATCCTGGTTGAAATAGGTAGGAGAGGACTGGAGCTAGGTGAGATGTTGGTGTGACAAAATTGAAGGATTTCTTTTCGCTACAACGCCCCCTCAAAGCGGCTTGAGGTATCCGTTTTCACTGAGGTACGGAGCACGAGTCGTTATTGTGGAGGTACAAAGTGTGAAGGCCAATCGTAGTGTAAAAGACTACAAAGGACCTTAAAAGGTATCTTTTTCTATTAGGAAGCCGATGCTTCTTAAGGTAGGTGAGAGATCATTACCCAGAGTTAAGCCTACGCGGAGTAACTGTGTATGGAGGCACCAGATCGCGTTAGTGCCAATGAACGCTCTCGCGGATACAGCTTGCTGCTCAGGACGTAATAGGTACCTTCAAAAACTCCATGGGAGATTCTTTGTACTTAGTTCCGAAAATTCTTCCGTAACATTTTCTTTCAAAGTAGCTCCACGAGGCGAACGCTTCTGTATAGAAACACGTTCGTCGCTTTGTAGGATTTACTATGCCGACATGCCCACTTTATTGGTGGGGTCCACAATAAGAGCCTGCTGTAGCACATCTCTTACTAATAAATAACCAATGACGACACCTAGTATTTTGTATTCTCCAATGGCCTTCAAATTGTAGAGTGGAAATATAATTCAGTCACTGAACACATTCAGTGAATGATTCAGTCTGATATTTGTTATAAGGACACCGTATAAATGGAAAGGAAGGGTATTAAGTTGTACCTACTCAGGTCTTCTGAAGAATCATATAACACCACAGAGATGAGAAGAAATCGTTTTGGGTGAAGTCCCAAGCCTCGAGAGACAATCAAGTAAGGGGGGTACCATTGTACCCCATGGAAGATTAAGGGTTAAACCCTTAATATAAGTCCATCGCATCACAAATTTCACGAAAAAGGGATGTAAGAAGAAAATAATTTAGCAGTGTTTCATTCAGAATGGTTCCGAGGTTTTTTGAAATTCCCACACTACTGCTCAATGAAGTTTGATATTAAGCTTTCTTGTATTACTTAGAAAAACGTTGCAAATTATTTCACAAAGGTTTATTATTTTCCTGTATATATCTCGTGTGCAAAGATCAGAGCTTTGCCATTGTCACTATTTATTTATTTTTTGTTTTTACCTACCAACCAGAGGTACCTACTACCTAACTACTAGGACATTTTTGATCATTTCAACCCTTAACTTTGGAATCCAAGTGGAAATTATGGGTTGAAATTTTCAAAAATGTCCTAGCAGGTAGTAGGTACCTCTGGTTGGTAATATAATAAAATAATTTGCAGCGTTTTTTTTACCTACCATTCATAGGTAACTACTACCTACCACACCATACTGCCTTCACACCTTCACTATCAAGTTTATTAGGAAGAACTAAACTCTTCACACTCGATTCGAAGAAATATCGAGCTTCACATAGAAATTTGATTACTGGTTGCTAAGTAAGCATAACTGAATACAACTCGAAGAAACGAACAGCGATCACATTTTGAATAGCTAAAATTTCAACGGAGATTAGAGATCTTTGGTGATTCACACTCGTGATTCTGTTTTATCGAAGGAAAACCTTCAAGTACTCGTAGGGAGCGAACGGTTTGTCCTACAGAGCTCAAGGTGGTCTCAAAATTTTTAAAAAATTCTATACTATTTTAAATTGGTAAACAACAATACTTACCTTTATTTCAAGAGTTTTCGAGCTAGGGCACTCTTGAAAATTCCAACCCTTAATTTTCACCCCTTAGAAGTGACCGACATCAACCAGAAGCTTCGCGGCACAACTAGACCCCAGATGGACCCTACATGTAGGTATCTATACCAAATTTGAACCAAATCGGTTCAGTGTTGCTAAGAAAAGTGCCGCGTACGGCGGACGGACGGAAAGTTTTTCATTCGATTTTCGGATTCTACGTACCTTGAAACGTAAACCAACAAATTTTGAGGGGGGGTTCAACTTTTTTGTTGTTGTTCGATTCCAAAGGTTTATTATTAAAAATAATAAACCAAAAAACTTGACCAGATGATATTCCAATGCCTAATATGAGCATGGGTAATTTAAAGCGATAGAAATCGTTGATTAATCTTGAA
The DNA here is from genome assembly GCA_009739505.2 of Apolygus lucorum. Lineage (NCBI taxonomy): Eukaryota > Metazoa > Arthropoda > Insecta > Hemiptera > Miridae > Apolygus > Apolygus lucorum. The sequence continues at coordinate 58,019,267 of CM019176.2, forward strand.
TCTTCAAAGTACTTGATCTAACCAAACGATTCAACGACGGAAATGTGAACAATACGCCTTCCCAAACCGAAGTTTCAAAATTAACCAAATCACCCGTCCCTGTTGGTTGCTGGCAAATTCCAGGTAATAAATTGGAAACTCTCCTTGTTACACTTGACGGCTACTTAACTTCTGATTTTTCGGGTAAATGTATTTTGATATTTGGTGATAGTAATCATTGCATATATTTGTTACTAGAAGTAATTTTGTTTGTAAGAAATGATATCCGGATGTAAATACCTAATACGAACATTGATAAATTTACAGGGGGTCCGGCTATTCCCTGAGAAAAAAAGTCCCTGAGTTTTCCAAGTTTTCCCGGGTTAATTTTCGACTTTATCCAGGATTCTAAATGAACTAAAATATAAATAATTGTGATAATAATTGATAAAAATTCAGGTTTTTAGGGACATTCTGGAATGAAAAAGCAATAGAAATGAAAAGACCAAGTGGGTGTGGCATAACGTTTCTTCGTTTCCACAACCCGATTGTATAGATGATTCGATACATTGTACCTAATCTCATAACATCAGACCGGGGCGAAGATTTTCATAGAGGACCATCTATACCCAAATCCGCATGATACCTAGAAATTTCATCGAAATATAGGATCTACAGCCCAATCCGCCCTGGATATTTCACCAAGGTCGAAGAATACATCCGAATTGTTCTACCCCTTACAAGAATTTCATTAACACTTCCAGTAAATTTTCGAAGAAAATTATGCAGTTTCAGGAGCATTATAAATTTTAATAAAGAAAGCGTTTTTTTCTTTTATAGAAATCTATATTTTATGTAGCAACATGGTTGACCAAATTTTCTAGATTCGGGACATCTATATTTGAAAAAACTACTTAGGTTAAACCAATATTTTTTTGTTTTGTCCATCCTGTATACAGGATCATACATGATATCCTGAACCGTGAAACATTAAAATAGGGTGAAATCAACGAAATAATGTCCGTAAGTATATTCAAAGAAATTCACCAAAAAACAGCCACTTTTGTGGGTTCGCTTAAAACCCTCATATTGGGCGCTTCCCCGCATTTTGGAAATAGCCTAAATTTTGCGTAGGAGAACACATCCTATCTATTATAGCTACCTAGTTCAACGGAATGAAATAACTTCCAACTAAGTCAAACTTTCAAGTGTGAGTATTTTTCCGGACTAAAAATGTTTCCCCTCAGACTGCCGGAACTTCCCACGTTTGGCGCAAGTGCTTTTTACAGGGTTTTTCGAGAAAAAAAGAAATTCTTTGAGTTTTCCAGTAGAGTAAAATTCCCTGAGTATTCCCGGTTTTCCAGGTTGGATACCCTGATTTTGGTACTTAACGGAAAACGATGAAAATATCATGAAGCTTCAAAGAATTTAATCTGATCACCCAATTCAACGACTGCGAACCAACAGCTTTTCAACCATTAAAAAAAACTCTTTCTTTGTATGCTACTTAATGTTCTATTGATGTTTTGAATGAAAGGAAGTAATAAGGATCACACAAACGACATCACAAATCAGAATACCGAAGTCAATATCCTTCAATGGAGACTTGAAGACGTGCATTGGGCGAATAAAAGGCCCTTCAGAGAATCATCTCGAGCGAAAGTTCAAACGGATTCTGAGCTATTGAGCGCAGTCGTATGAGATATTGTCCTCATCCCACGGGTTTTCCGCTAGCTCACTCCTATTGAGGTAAGTTGGCTGATGCAGCCATGAAAATTGACATTCTTATTAGTTATTAGTTTTTTCTAATGAGTCTTTCGTTAATTCGTCATTACAGTGAAACCTACAGGAACACCGTCTCGAAAGAGTTGAGGTTGTGCCAAACCCCATCCTAGTTTAGCTGCAATGATTTGACACAGAAAGTTTTTAAATTTCACAGTTGTGAGTACACGTATATGAGTTGGCATCAAAAGAGAGTGACGATAACTAAGTCTGTAGCAACAACTTGGAGACTTCGGCAAAGTATTCGGAATACATCCGAATTTGGCGGAGACTGAAAGGCAGGAAAGAGGGAAAGGTGGTACACTTGCCATGCTGCGAGAATCAGCTGATGGTATCGCTGATTACTGAGAGTTCTGTAGTAGATTCGAAAACAATAATTGCTGATTTGCTTCTCGATTCTCTCTAACTTAGCTATCGAAAAATTAATTCCTTGAAACATATTTGACAACTTATTTATTTGATGTATAACGTTTGCTTTAGAAGAGCATATATACATGGCTGGTACATAATTTCAACAAGCTCTATTTATAAGCCTTTTCAGATGAGGTTTTGCTCAAGTCAGGGTCCGATCTCCTAGCTATCAAATCACAGAAAATTTTTGTTGACAATAAATTTATCCACATCTGATGACAGGGAGACTTGGATCACAGACTACGAATAGGGTTCATACCGGAGCTACTGAAGAAGAGACACAATGCAACCGAGAAAGGGAGAGACACAAACATAAGCGATAACTATTAAGCGAACAAACGCCAACGTAATTGAAGTTGCGAGGACGTATCATGGATCATTAATAACCCTCAAGCCTCAAGGGGCTCGAGTTCACACGGCTCATCGGTTGAAATCGAAAGACTAACGAGGGAAGGCCAAGGATTCGGAACTGAAATTTGAATGGGACTTTTTCTCCCGTGTCCTATTTCGAAAGAAACCACAGACGACCTGATCCTTTGAATAGGAGAAGTCATTTACAATCAAGTGTATAGCCCAAACAGCCAAAATTCTAAACAGAATATTTATAGAATATCCTGTACTACCGGGATATTCTTCAAAACTTAAACATGTGAGGCTGGATCACCATATCACACAGGAGTGGTAGAACAGGGGAGTGGTTTGGGTGGAAGTAGGTATGGTACAAGATGGCGGGAAAATCTGGTTTGCAGTCCGAGTTTGATGGTGGTGTGAAGGCTGAATGAAAACGCGTGTTGGAGTGTAAAATGGTGACGGAGACAAAAAGTGCATGGTCTGCAAGACCGAATGAATCTTGAGAAATTCGTGCTGTTCGGAAGATCGTCTTTCCATGGCCGTGCATGAGTCGTGTATGGCTAATACGCAGTTCATTGAGAATGACTTCTTCTTTCCGTCGGTTGAGGGTCATCAGAACGTTTTGGTTTATTAATTTCAATCATGAATCTTTGGAATAGGCCAAGAAAAAATCTTTTTAACCCCCTTCAAAATTTGTTGGTTTACGTTTCAAAGTACGTAAAATCCAAAAATCAAATTAAAAATTTGGCCGTCCGTCCGCCGTACGCGGCACTTTCCCCACTTAGCATTGACCGATTTTGATGAGATGTGGTATGTAGGCTCCATTTGGGGTCTTGTTGTGCCCCGAAGATTTTGGTTGATGTCAGTTACTTCTAAGGGTTGAAACGTAAAGGCTGACATTTTCAAAACGCCCTAACTCTTGATATAAAGGTATTGTTTTTCCATCAATTTAAGATAGTATAGAATTTTTAGAATTTTTAGAGACCTCTTGGAGCCCTGTAGGACAAACCGTTTCTGATAAATCAGAAACCCGAGTGTGAATCGCAAAAGAGGCCTAATGTCCTTTCAAATGTTAGCTGACCGAAATGCGATCAATGTTTTTCTTCAAGTTGGTTGGTTGTAACAATGGCAAAGCCGTGTTCTTTGCAGACGAGTGATCTTTATAGAAAAATAATAAACCTTTGTGTAATAATTTGCAGATTTTTTTGTTCGACCCGACGAAGACCTAGTAATGACATCCCTCTCCACTTCCAATAGGTGCTGCATATACTGCCAGCCGTTCTGTAAATTGTTCCATACCTTTTTTGGTTTATTATTTTCAATAATGAACCTTTGGAATCGACCAAGAACAAAAGTTAGCCCTCCTCAAAATTTGTTTGTTTACCTACGTTTAAGGTAAGTACGTAAAATCAAAAAATCGAATAAAAATTTGGTCTTCTGTCCACCGTACAGTTCCTCAGTTAGCATTGACCGATTTTGATGAAATTTGGTATGTGGGGTCTAGTTGTACCCCGAAGCTTTTGGTTGATGTTAGTCACTTCTAAGGGTTGGAAAATAAGGGTTGAAATTTTGAAAACGCCCTAACTCAAAAAATTTTGACATAAAGGTACCTATTGTTTTTCCATTAATTTAAGATAGTATTGAATTTTTAGAGACCACGCGAAGCCCTGTAGGACAAACCGTTCGCTCCCTACGAGAACCCTGGAATTCGTCCCTGGGTTGGACAAATCAGATTGATCAGAATCAGGTTGGTTTCGGATAAATCAGAAACAGGAGTGTGAATCGCAGGAGAGCCCTAATCCCCGTTCAAATTTTTGCTGACCAAAATGCGACCGATGTTTTTCTTCATGTTGGTTGGAGGTAACAACGGTAAAGCCGAGTTCTTTGCAGACAAGTGATGTACCTACATAAAAATTTAATTTTTTTTTCTTTTTTTTAGTGTAAACTGGTAGTTGTTGGAGATACTGGCGTTTTTGTCCACAACTTCAATACCATCGATCGCAGTGTGTCCCAAAAGAGCCAGCCCCGAGAATCTCCTTTCTACCGTCGCTTGAGAGTATATCCCTCGTAAGTGGATAAGAATCATCTTATGAATGTTAAAGGACGGAAATATGCATAGTCTTCGAAACGAGTTCCGTGTCATTCAGTTGTACCACCTTAGTAATCAAGAACCAAATTTCGATATGAAACCACACATAACGTTTTTGACAAAGTAGATTTGATTGCTAATCATGCAAGACTATTAGGTTGGTGGGCCCTGCTGATCATTCTACCCATTCTCTGATTTGTGCAATCTTAATCTAATTGAGGTTTCCTTTGATACCCAAAAATCCAATTTCATTTCATTTCGGATGTATAATAGAATTAAAAAATTAATCCATGTAAACCAAACTTTGATTTGTTCTTGAATTAAACCCAATGCACAATACAAGAACAGTCAATAAATAACCTCAAATTATATTTTGAATAATTGGGTAGAAATGCTAGCTGATTTTTCCTTCGTAATATTTCCAACTCTATTTCACCTCATTCTATCGAGGAAAAGCCCAAAGCGAAGTGTTTTGGTAGTTTTCACCTATAGTAATAATTGACAAGCGATTTTACTCCCTATCGAGTAGGTATATATAATGCCCCTTCACTATCCTGGATTTCAAATAAAGATAACAAAAATAAATTCAACAATGAAAGAGGCACTAATACCTCAAGATTATAGAAAGGTGAAAACATCAGTTTAAATAGAAGTTGAGTGGGAATTGAAGCGTTTTCACGAACTCTCAAACATTGTAATTTTCTACATGGTGTGGTTAGCACAAGGGCAGAGGAAAAGGACTTACGGGCCCTTGATTTCACCGTTCACTCATTCATCTTTGGGGTCTTGGAGGAAAAAAATGTGAGGATTAAAGAGGCAAAAAGGCGTCGACGAAAGGAAAATTTCACAAAAGCAATAACAGTTTCAATTTTTTTTGGCAACCGGGTCAGGTATCGTTCCTGGTCCAAAAACTATAAATCATTGCTTAAATAGTGATAAGCCTTGAGCAGGTAGTGGGAGTGGAGAAAAAATCGTAGGCTTCATTCTCCTGTGATGTCCATTCATAAAATTGATCCTTCCATTCTTGAAACTCCGGTCCAGAATGGACGAAAATCCTGATAAACGGAGATCTATCGAGGAGCTCCCTTGTCTGGATCCAGGTATAAAGTCGAATAGCAAATATGAAACATTGTGCACACCGGTGCACTTCCTTTCCCCGATTCCATTTGTTTTCACCGTTGAAAATTGGTTTACACACATGTCGTCTCCGTTCTGGCATACGGCAGAGATGAGCCCTTTCAGATGTAACTCCTCAGTGGAGTTGGGGGACGGGAGAGATGCGAAGCGCGGGTTACTGGAGCGAAATAAGAACCGAGACTGTACGGTTTATTGCCTGCGACAGCAAAGCAGCACGGCTTCCCTTCCCTGTCAACAATCCCCAACATGCGAACTTCAGACGCGATTGTTTCCAAAATATCGCTCCCTTGAACACACCACAAGTGCCCCTTCCTGCTAAAGTTCTCACAAAAACTCTTTTCATTAGGATAACAACACACCACGCTAGGATGGTTTGGTACATCCTTCTTTTCCCAGTTGGTGAAACAGTCTCACTATCCTTATTTGTGGGAGGTGCCGATGGTGTAGAAGCGAGTCATAACTCGGAAGAACCGAACTGCTACTGTCGTTGAATAACTCTATTGATGGTATAAATGTCAGATTTTGATGTAATGCTAATCTAAGCAAATGAAATCCCGTTCGTGCATCTTAAGTTAAGAAAATGAAGAAGAAGAAAAACTTGTATTTATTTAGAAGACATCAATAAATGCATTATTTTAAATCCATGAATGTTGACAATGGGCAACGTACGTCTGTCAGGATGTGATCCTTTTTTCAATAAATTTCATTGTAATGGTTTTACTTATTCCCCCAACTCAAAACGGTGGACCAACTCTGCTCCATAACCCCTAGCTCACTGACCATAGCTAGCCAGTGGCATCTACAGGTTCTTTACCAGGCACACCAATATGCGCTTTCACCCACAAAAAGTGAACACGCACACTTTTAGAGTCGAATTTTGAGCTTTTGCCGTATATCGCTTTCGAGTTTGCTCATTTTGGAGATAGTGTCCAGGTTTTTCAATTTGATAAGTGCGCTCTGAGAGTCTGATATAATGACCACGTCCAAGTCATTGGTCTCGATTGTAGTTCCGTACTCCAGTCCCTGCAGCATTGCACAAAGTTCTGCAGTATAGACAGAGCAGTTATCCCAGTTATCTCAGCAGTTATTTCATGCTCTACTCGCCTCCACGAACTCATAGGGCACCCACGCGGTAATTGCATTAAGGGTTCAACGAATGTAAGCAAATTTTGTCTTACATCATCATGTATATCTAGTTGATCGTGGGGTAAGTTGATTTACAGGTAGGTACTAGTTTCTTCAAAGTGCATCGCTGTGTACGTTATTGAGGTTCAGTGAGGCGATTGGGTGAATTGTTTTCCAAGCTTCCATCGGTTCATTTCATGCCACCTTCAAGAATACATGTTACGGCTGTGTTCACTATAGTAGTAGTTAAATGTTCCGCAAAGATCTATCCTTCACTCAAGTTTCCCCTAAAATGCTAATTTTCATTCAATTTTACTTATGAGATCTTCCTGAACAATTTTGGTTCGGTGTCTGTCAGTTCAGTCAGTCTGTGACATCAGGGATTATATGAGTTAGATAGATAGATAGATATAGATTTATTGGCAATAACAGTAAATAAAACAAAGTACATTCTCATTAAAAGTAAAGCACTGCGAAAAATAAATAAAAAAAAGGTACTTCAAAATACAAAATATAAAAACAGATATTGCCCACCGAAGAATAAGTTCCAGGGAACTTGTGCTCTTCGGAGGAGTTCAAACAGGTAATTCTAATTGAGAAATAATAGTTTTGCTACCAGGTAAGAGAGGTTGTGAAATGAAAATATATTAATTTCTTTTTGGTAAAGAGTTTTAAGGGCAACTACATAAGAATTTATCTTATAAAACTCGCTATTTATATTTGGTAGAAGAATCCTAGAATTATTGTAGTTACGAGTAACTGTTGATACAGAAAAAGTTAGGGTGCAGATGGTTTCTTATGAAATTCATTGTGGTCGGATCATTGGTGATGATACCTTCTTCAGTTTCTATTCGAAATCGATGGGATTCACAGTGTTTGTTTGGATGCGAGACTCAAGATGGTCCCCCTATACACAATTTCACGATCAGTTCAACGGAAGAAAATGCTCAAGCGGAAATGTATCTTCGCGATATGAAATTTTCAGGAGTCCTGTGTTCGGTTCACTGAATGGTCTCTGATCGATTGAATCGTAATAGGATGATTGATTCACTACATTCAGTCACTACGCATTCGCCAACGTGAAATTGTTGAGATCATCACTTCCACCACAGTTTCCAATTCGATTTAGATGGAATTTTCAGGAATTGTGTGGTAGGGACTTTGTATTGCTTTCCTTGCATGTCGTCGTCATCTGATCGTTAACTTGAAGGTTAACAGGTACTTGAATATTTTCAATGTTTGATGATCTGTACAATCGTGTTATGGGAAGCTATGTGCTACACCCACAGCAGAGGTTTTGTTCAGTACTCCTCACAAATTTCACATACTAACGGATTCAGTGTACAATATGTCGTGATTGAGATGAAACCGTTCAGTCCACGATCAGTATAGGGAGGCTGCAAGGTATCGGGTAGGCGTGACTCCGTCTCGAAGCCGGATACTCAACAAACCTTCCCTTTTCTTCGTGAACAATAGTTGACGTCTCAGGATAATAGATGACAAAGTAAACGTGTTCCTCGAAGAATGCCTCCAGCTGCATCCTGGATTTCGTTACTACATTAGGTATCCTATTTGTTCGGTTTGAGTCAACCAGGTCTCTAATATAACTTTTTAGGTAAGACTGCAAATCACAGGAAGGAAAGTATGATTTTGCACCATCAACATACCTTAGAATTCGTGTATTCGGAGGGAAAATCTCGTCTTTAAACTTTTTGAACAAAATAGTACCGTCTCCGTCTGTTAACGATCAATTCCTTGAAATCGTGGTCCAACTTTATGATGACAAAGTTTGAGTGGGTCAATCTGCATGAAATAAAATTTAGATCTACAAAAACTAAAACGTTCGAGGAAAAACGCTGCAAATCATTTCCCAAAGGTTCATTATCACTCGCCTGCAAAGAACACAGCTTTGCCATTGTCACTACCTTAAAACCATATTTTCCCTTCACAATCAAATTTATTTTGAAGAAATAAACGCTTCACACTCAATTCGAAGAAATGAAGAGTTGTGGGTGCCTTCATTAGAAAACTGATTGCTGGTTATACTCATGTGTTGCCTTTCTTCTTTGAAATAGGTGTATGGTTGAGGGGAAGTAATAAGCGGCTGATCCTCCGTTTTTCAGTTATTATATTATGTGGAGCTAGTTTGCGCCATTGACATTGTCAGGACACTTGCTTAGGGTTTTCAATTACATATGTCATCTCATTATTGCTTGTTATCATCTCTATTGTGCGTCTATTAGTCCATGGAGTAGAGTTACATTGTTACAGTTGGTGAGTACAATTTTTTAATACACATTTAATATAAGTTAGGTATAAGTTTAATATAACTTATACGGAAAATATTGGGACTTTTTCCCAAATCAACTCTCGGAGATCTAGAAGCTTTCATTTTGTTTACAATTTTCAATAATAAACCTTTGGAATCGACCAAGAAAAACAATGTTAGCGATCGATTTTGATGAAATTTGGTGTATGGGCTCCATTCGGGGACTAGTTATGCCCCGACGCTTTTGGTTGATGTCAGTCACTTCTAAGGGTTGAAACATAATGGCTGACATTTTCAAAACGCCCTAGCTCAAAATACTGCAAATTATTACACAAAGGTTTATTATTTTTCTATATAGATCACTCGTCTGCAAAGAACAAGGCTTTGCCATTGTTCCCACCTACCAACTTGAAGAAATACATCGATCGCATTTCGGTCAGCTAACATTTGAACGGAGATTAGGCCTCTTTTGCGATTAACACTCGTGTTTCTGATTTATCGTAAGCCCAACCCTTTGGTTGTCATAGGGAGCGAACGGTTTGTTCCTCAAACGTCTAAATCACACCTGCAGCATTAGTTCGTATATCCTCCGCTAGGGATAGTAAAGCATTTTTCCCTTGAATCCCTTGTATCGCATTATCTCAAGCTTTACCAAGGTAGGTAACAAAGCTTATCTCATATGATTCAAAGGAAAAACGCTTTATTATCCATAGCGGAGGATATATTATAAACTGATGCTGTAGGTGTGGTTTAGACGCTCGTGTTTGTTCCAGATTCCTTGTGCACGATGTAATAATGATTCGGTTTTAATGACATTTTTAGGCATCACGTGTATTTATCTTCTCAAAATATCGATTTTCCGTTATCTCTCTATTATGCTCCAACGAAGGTGTATAGACGATTGTCCAAGAATAGTAGCTTACGGACTTCATAATAATCAAATCAGTGATTTATGAGGAAATAGCAAAATATTCTGATGATTACGGTGAGTTCCAAGACCAAATTGGATGTCTTTAGGTAGATGATGGTATAACCTAAACTAATAACCTATAGGTGGCCCCACTATAGTCATACCTCGTTTGAAACATCAGCTTCACTTCAGGAACAAACCAAACAGGGAAGAAGGAACAAAATCGCAAGTACAAAGCTGGAAATACTTAAAAATTCTCCAAAAGAAAGTGTAAAAATGTCTTGAAGAACAAGAAGTACCTAAGACTACCAAAAGAATTCACGTAGGACGAAAATACCCAGCAATTTATTAAACAATCGTTAATTACTTTCCAGATGTTACTATATAATTATTATGACTATTTCATTTCTATTCTTCAAATTTTATCGCTATTGGTTTGATGGCCTATTCTTAGGGAACTGTCTCCGTGTTCCCTCAAGTTGTCAATATGATTGATCAATCACAGTCTTGTAGAAACGATAAAATACAGAAAAGGCGTTGTTCCGATGAAGTAGAACTCCCGGATGTCTGAAGGCATGAGTAAATCCGAAAAGCATGATTTTAAAACCTTTAAAGGGATGGAAGGGAAGACATTGTCTGTGGAGATTCAGCAGAGCTGAAACGAGTAGCTCCAGAGGTATAAACAGCGCAGAGAAATTATCCAGACTGGTGAGCACAAAGCTGAATAACAGGGAGAAGAGGATGAAAGGCTAAATATCAATTAGGAAAGGGCTAACAAGTAGCTTGGAGACATTTTACGGTCGGGGTAAGTAATCGTTTAATTCGAGTGGTAGTTATACGGAGATTGAGGGGAGGGCGTTTCCACATGGTAGCGTGGTACCTCGTTAGGTAGACTATCTCCACTCGAAGAGGGTTTATGCAGAAACGTTAACAAGGGCTCTATGGTCTGGCGCACTTGTCCCAACTCTCCAACTCGGCGTTTTCAACACAAAACATTTCCCGCGTCTGCCATCTAGTCAGTCAGGTGATTTAATTAGTTCGGCACAAAAACCGGCCCCTGGGTTACTTTCCCCTCTCCGCCTATCTCTCTGCAGAGCTTCCTCAATTCATTCAGAACTCCTCAATCGATGCTTGGAAGCACCCTCAATATAAACATATTGCTTAGTGATGCAAGCGTTTCTTATCCCATTTGAGAAGAAAATTTTCAATATCAACCAGTAAACGATAAAACATCTTTATTTACCTTTCACTTGCACAATACAGTTTCATCCAATGTAATTTTGATGGTATTCTGAGGAAGTAACATACCTATAACATTTTGAATATTATGAAACCCAAAAACTGAATATTTTGAAATTGTAAATCGTCGATAAAAACGCTGCAAATCATTGCTCAAAGGTTTATTATTTTCTGTATAGATCACCCTTCTGTATAGATCACTGGTTCTCCATCAATAGCACCTACCACCATCTGTACTCTCCCTTGACCTTCCCTCTCAAATTTCAGCTTCATGCGTTCAATAGGATTGAAAATGACTTCGGAGCTCACTCAGCTGATCAGTGATCTGAAGAGTGAAGAAGATCTCCTCGAATGCTGGAGACGCCTGGAAGAGCACTTCCATTCAATAGGATTGAAAATGGCATCGGAGCTCACTCAGCTGATCAGTGATCTGAAGAGTGAAGAAGATCTCCTCGAATGCTGGAGACGCCTGGAAGAGCACTTCCATCCAATAGGATTGAAAATGGCTTTGGAGCTCACTCAGCTGATCAGTGATCTGAGGAGTGAAGAAGATCTCCTCGAATGCTGGAGACGCCTGGAAGAGCACTTCCATTCAATAGGATTGAAAATGGCTTCGGAGCTCACTCAGCTGATCAGTGATCTGAAGAGTGAAGAAGATCTCCTCGAATGCTGGAGACGCCTGGAAGAGCACTTCCATTCAATAGGATTGAAAATGGCTTTGGAGCTCACTCAGCTGATCAGTGATCTGAGGAGTGAAGAAGATCTCCTCGAATGCTGGAGACGCCTGGAAGAGCACTTCCATTCAATAGGATTGAAAATGGCTTTGGAGCTCACTCAGCTGATCAGTGATCTGAGGAGTGAAGAAGATTTCCTCGAATGCTGGAGACGCCTGGAAGAGCACTTCCATTCAATAGGATTGAAAATGGCTTCGGAGCTCACTCAGCTGATCAGTGATCTGAAGAGTGAAGAAGCCTTTGAGCAATGATTTGCAGCGTTTTTTACCCACCAACATTTTTTTTACCTACCAACTTTTTTTTACCTACCAGCTAGGTACTACCTACCACACCATACTGGCTTCACACCTTCACAATCAAGTTTATTAGAAAGAACTAAACGCTTCACACTCGATTGGAAAAATAGAAAGCTTCATATGGAAATTTGATTACTGGTTACGCAGAAGGCAAAACTGTATACAAATCGAAGAAATGAACAGCGATCGCATTTTAGTCCGATAAAATTTGAATGGGGATTAGACCTCTTTTGCGATTCACACTCATGATTCTGTTTTATCGAAGGAAAACCTTCAAGTACTCGTAGGGACCGAACGGTTTGTCCTACAGAGCTCCGGGTGGTCTCACAAATTTTTAAAAATTCAGTACTATTTAAATTTGGTGAAAAAACGATACCTTTATTTCGAGAGTTTTCGAGCTAGGGCACTCTTGAAAATTTCAACCCTTAATTTTCACCCCTTAGAAGTGACCTACATCAACCAAAAGCTTCGCGGCACAACTAGACCCCAAATGGAGCCCATATACCAAATTTGAACCAAATCGGTCCAGTGTTGCTAAGAAAAGTGCCGCGTACGGCGTACGGCGAACGGCGTACGGCGGACGGACGGAAATTTTTTATTCGATTTTCGTATTCTACGTACCTTGAAACGTAAAACATCAAATTTTGAGGGGGGTTAAAAATTTTTTTTTCTTGCTCGATTCCAAAGGCTTATTATTGAAAATAATAAACCAAAAGTACCCAACATCTATACTAACCCGCCCTCCCAACTATCCTTAATCACTGTAACACTTATAGTGACATTAGAGCACCGAATTTACAAACATGACACACACATTAACACACACACACATTTAAAAAATCATACACACACACATTTTAAAAACAAATTTTTTGTTTTTTGACATTTTAAAAATCCGATCTAAGAAAAATCTCTGGTACCCTCTGAGATTATAAACCTTGACTTCGGCGAGAGAAAGAAGAAATTAGAGGGAACTACCGAAAGTCAGTCATTCCTTGTGATAGTTGATGAATATGAATGAAAGTTCCACGGCCGTAATTCACTATCTGAAGAGTTGAAAAAGTGAAGAAAATAGTGTCTGATAACGGTTTTCAGTTCAAATCAGAACAAATGAGGAAATTCGCAACTGACAGAGGAATCGAATGGGTGAACTCAGCACCGTATCATCACCAAGGTAACGGTTTTGTAGGGAGAAAGATTCGCGACCTCAAACAATGGGGGGTGCACCTTGATTTTTTTTTTTTTAGATTTTTAATCGAAAGTAGACTACATCTTGAGAATTTTGGCACCAACCGCAACCTTCTAGCGTAAGTAGATCTGTTTCGATGATTTTTCAAAGTTTCGAGCGTTAATGACGTCACGCGCCCCTCTCGCCTGGGCGGGACCCCCCAACCCACTGTGACGTCATAAACATTCGAAACTTCGAAAAATCATAGAGAAAGGTCTTTTCACGCTAGAAGGTCGCGGTTGGTGTCAAAATTCTCAGAGTGAGGTCTAGTTTAGATTAAAAATAACAATTAACAGTTGTTCCTACCCAGGCGCACACCCTATTCTTCGCCATGTACCCCAATTTCAAAGGAGGTTGGAAGAAGTGTCTCGACGCTGCAGTGAATCATTCCAACAGGTCCTTTTGTATACCAATTGGATGCTCACCTAAGTTCAAGGCTTTTAAAACCAAACTCATATTTCCTACAGACGCAAGATGCGGTATCACCGAAGACATGGTCGAAGAAAACGAAAATACACCAAGTGACTACAACATTTGTAATGCATTTGCACTTTGAAAACGGCGTACGGCGGACTGACGGAAAATTTTTTATTCGATTTTTGGATTCTACGTACCAAAATGGAGGCCAAAAGGTAGTTTTACAGCATACACTAAATTTTCAAGGGCATATCTATAGGTTTTTCGTGCATGTTTACGGGCATATTCGGGGATTTTATAGAGCATATCGATCCGAATCTTAGTTACAATAATAAATTATGTATCACAGGCAATTACTTAATTAGCGAAATTATATCATTCTATCGTATATTAGAAAGCACACAAATTATTTCTTCACAGGTATAAATTTAACGGATTATCAGTCTCTGACAGGTATGTAAGAGGTGGAGCATCAAAAGAGATGAATTGAAAGATGAATGAGGATCTGCTTTTAGTGGAACAAGTCATTTGACGAGGAGGCTAATGAGTGTCACAATAGACGAAGAAAATCCGAGTTGAAGAGCCAAGTCCGAAGCTAAACTTCAACGATTGCTTCTTGTGCCTTCAGGATTGTCTCCATCTAGTGAAGCTTTTTAACCTCCCTCTGCGCTCTTTCGTCACCGCTAGTTTTCAATAAAAGGTGAAAAAGAGGACGGAAAACTTTAAGTTTGGGACGTCGCTTTTCACTTTCTTCCCCTGCCCTCTCTTCGTAGCCCTTTTCCTAGGGTTTTCTTCTTCCCTTTACCCCCTCTCCCTGGAACCTGGAAAAGAGGGGACAAAGGGCTTCTCACAAAAGGGCCTTCTGTGGATAGAGAGGGGGAGGTGAAACGAAGGGTACTACCCAACAGAAGAAAACTTGATGAAAGGGTTAAAAAGAAGAGTGGGGAAGAGAGGAGGTAGCTTGGGCCTCTTTTCTTCGCCTTTTCCCCTTTTCTCGTGGAATCCTTTATTCCCGGCCATTATCATGTGAAAGATTTGTCCCCTCTACCCGCCGCCATCCTTTTCTCTCCTCTTTTCAGGACGTTCCTTTCTCCTCTTGTACTTTCCCTTCACTTTCCATTGTGAAAGGGAGCAGGCAGGTGCGGGCCAATCATAACAGAGCTCGCGCTCACCTCCACCCTCTTTGTTCCAATGGCTCTTCTTTGTATTCAGTTAACTTTTGTTGATTATAAACACTTTTATAATTCACAGTAGATTCCTATCCTTCAACCTCAATTTTTTCCTCGCTTTAATTTGTTTTAGGTGCACAAGAAATGCGAGAAGTTAATTTATTTGGTGAGTAAAATGCGTAACATTTGCTCTATTGATTCAATAGATCAATTCATACACTGTGAAGTTTGAGAAAAATAACTATTGTTAAAAAATGATGAAATTTACAGGGGACCATCCGAAAGCCAACCAACACGAAACCCACAATTTTCATCAAAATCGGAATAATTTCGGGCACTCCCTGAAGCTACCTACGTCAGAACACTCCTGGCCAGCATTGGAGAAGGCATGGTAGGTGAAGTTTTCCCTTTGCCTCCCCTCCTCCCATCCTAACACCACCTTGATTTGAGTTCCCCACAAAAAGGTACCAGTGTACGCCGAACGTTTCTGTTTTCTCGGGTAAAAACGCTGCAAATGAATACACAAAGACAGTTAATACCTGTCAGACAGTTTTGTAACTTTATTCTTGGTTTCTTTTAGTTCTCTGGTTTTCACATGAAATGAAGCGACTGCATCATCGCATGTATTTCCTTTCCTCAATTTGTTTGTTTCATTGTCTTAAATCTGTAAGATTTCCAAAATAAGGGGGTTTTCATCGTTGAATGCTTGAGGTTGACAGCACAATCGTTATTTTTGTTAAGTGGCTTCTGAAAAATGTTCTTCTCTACAAATCTGAATATTAACTGTAAAATCAAATTGTTCTTATAATTGATTCGGAAAATCAAACTTTTTACAGTACTTGGACTGAAACATCGGCTGCATATAATCGGTATCGTCGATATATTATTTAAAGTTCGGTATCGTCGATATATTATTTAAAGTTCAATATCGATGTTACCGATATATCGGATCAAAATAATCGATAATCGATAAACTTTTACACCTCAAAACACACTTTCCATTTGGTTTCTCACTCTTCAAAGACAAACCCAGTAAATGAAATGAGAACGATAGTTGACTAAAAACGCTGTAAATTATTACACGATGGTTTATTATTTTTCTGTATTGATCACTCGCCTGCAAAGCCACCAACCATCCAGCCAAGGAGAAAAACATCGATCGCATTTCGGTCAGCTAAAATTTGAACGGAGATTAGGCTTCTTTTGCGTTTCACACTCGTGTTTCTGATTTATCGTACGTAAAACCCCTAAATTCTCGTAGGGAGCGAACGGTTTGTCCTACAGAGCTCCGCGTGGTCTCAAAAAATTCTAAAACATCTATACTATCTTAAATTGATGAAAAACAATACCTTTATACCAAAATTTTTTGAGTTAGGGCGTTTTCAAAATTTTAAAATTCATTTTTTGACCCTTAGAAGTGACCTACATCAACCAAAATCTTCGAGGCACAACTAGACCACAAATGGAGTCTACACACCAAATTTCATTTCAGTCAATGCTAAGTGGCAAAAGTGCCGCGTACGGCAGACAGACGGCCAAATTTTTATTCGATTTTTGGATTCTACGTACCTTGAAATGTAAACCATCAAATTTTGAGGGGGTGTTAAAATTTTTCAAGTTTCATCATTGAAAATAATAAACCAAAATATGCGGTAGAGGAATTAAGAGCTTGTCAACCTGAATGGTCTCCATATCTATTAAAATTGAATCATAAGGTAGAGTACGAATTATGAACCAAGGAAGTTAAATTGTTTTTTTTTTTATTTTAGGAGACGAACGAAATTAAACCAATTACAAAACACATATTAACGAATAATTATTGAAGAACGAATCGAGAAGAGATAACTGATAACTTGAGAGTTGTGTACTGTGATCACAGCGCTCATAGCGGGGGCCGGAATTAGGGATGAAAATTGATTATCGATATTATTGAAAAATCGATATATTGACCCGGGATTACAAGGTTCATTATAGAATCCAGGAAATGTTCCCTGAATAGGAAATCTGAGATAGCACCTCAATTATGTAGTAAATTTATTCTTCCTATCGGTAAAAAGTATGAAAAACGAATGGAGAAAAATTATTTTTCAAAGAAATTGGCGCAAAATTATCAATCATCGATAACTATCAAGAGCGTCAAAGTTAGGTAATTAAAAATTATTGATAATCAGGTCAAAATATAGATTTTTCAATATTATCGATAATCGATTTTCATCCCTAAATGGTTGATTACTTTACTTTTTTAACTCAACGCTACGCGTTATTTTGAAGATGAATCTCGATGATTTACTTAATTGGCTTTGTATTCAGAAAAAATCATTATGATATCAGAGTGATCTCACAATTTAGTTAACACCAGAGGTGTAAAATGTGTACTTACCTTGCAATAACTGCATGAAGTTCAACAGGCAAAATTGAATTTTGACCACCTCTTGACTAATTTGAGCTGAACTTTATCTAGCAAGTAGCCGAATGTAGGTATTCTCCATCCGAAAATTTCTCCCTAAGAGGGAAACACATTTGAAAATTAAAATGATGAAATGAAATACAAGATACGATGATGAAATGAAATACTCAAGATACGTACCTATTACTTTTTCAATGAATGAACAGAATTTTTTCTAAAAAAAAAGAAAAAAAAACTCTCCGATTGCACGTAATATATCGCAGTATTCTAGAGAACCTTGCTTCACAGCTACCGATATGTAGCTGTGACTTTGTTTACTGGTTGCAGCGTTGCATTTTTTCTGGCAAAAAAAAGTCTCGCGAAAAATTCCTTTACCCCCAACCCAAATACATATCCAGGTTAGCGAAACCTGTCGGATATCTGTTGTACTTGTGTGCGCGACTTATTGGTATTGTTCATGTACTTCGAGTGAGCAGCTTGAAAATACGAGTAAAAGCAGCTCCATCCTGACTTTAGACTCATTTGAATTCACTCGTTCCCCCCTGTTCAGTGGCCTGAAACTCCCAATGAATGAGTGGTCACGAGCTGCTCTAATCAGCCTGAGTGAATTTCCTAGTAAGTCACGTGGCAAACGAGGGAGGGGCCGTCACTTGACTTTGTAATTACACGAATAGGGTTTCTTGAAAACGATCGAAATGTTAATTCAATCCTTTCGGATAACAAAATGATGCTGAAGTGAAACTGAGTTTGAAACTAATCACAACGTTGTTTATCAACATGATCCTCATACTCTTTTAGCATGGAACATCCTTTAGCCATCACCTAACTGGGCAAAAACGTGACGAAACCGTGGAAATAAAGTTGGTAGTAGCGCTTTGGTAGAAGCAACGACTCGGTTGAATATCATTAAAAATTTTCGTGAGCAATTCTCGTGACGTCGTTTATGTAAAGACATAAAATGTCAAAAACCAACATCGATTTAGTGGATTATATTGATGTTGTTGGTTGGCTTGGTTCTTACGAATGTAATCAAAGGATCTTGAAACCAAGGCGAGATTTTGTAATGAACGCGGGCTTTTAGTTGTGATTGTGTTCTTCGACGATTTAGATGTTCTCGATTTCTTAATAATAACAATACCTTTGGGACATCAAGAGGTGAATGAAATGACGATCAACTAGACAAGCAGGCCCATGAAGAGCTAAATTAAAACAACAGACAACAAAATCCATTAAAAGGAAACAATAAACAAACAAAACACGGCCAAAGCATGTTCCATGTTTCTTGAATGAGGTATCTCACCATGTCGGAATTTCCTATTTATGACCCCAAAATCGTATTCAGCACCTCGAAAAACTTTCAGCCTGTACTTTCTAATTTACGAATAAACAAAACAGTGTATAAAATATGAACGTTTAAAAAAACCGGAAGAATGACGTCAACCAGCAATAGTTTATGTACGGCCGCTTAAAGCGCTGAGATCGTGAAATCTCACTTCGTATAGTCCTCGGAGGCAACATCTTACAAAACCAGTATAGATCGAAATCGAAGAACTGAAGAGAAATGCACACGAGTCTGCAACACATTGGGACATTTTCATGTCAACCACTACACAACAAGGTAGTGAAGTAAAGTTGTTAGTTCATGTACACAAGCTTCAAAATAAGATAACAGTTGATTGGTCTCTACGCAACACAGTGAGTCTATTTTATTTATTGGTATCGTGAGCATGTTTTCGTGACGATTTTTCAGTTTATGTGCCAAAGCAAAGACATGAAAATGTCAAACATAGAAATAGTAAAGCAAAATAATGAAAATTATGTTTCCCCTGTTTTTGTTTGATAACTTTCTTCTAAGATAACACGGTTTCGTCGTTCCATCAGGCAACAAGGGAAGAGGATGACGATCCAAACAGCCAATCAGCGAGCGTTTCCGCTTCACCTTGAAGAAGTCCGTTTTCCCGGCAATTTTTTGAAATAATTAATTTTGAATCTCCCAAAAATAACAGGAGACTTATTTTCCAAAATAAACGCGATTTTTATCTATCCCACACCGTTAACTATTCAGGAAAAATGCAAACAGAATTTGGTGGAATTCCTCATTTTAGCCGAAGGCTCTAAGCAATAACCATCCGGGGGTCCAGGGGGCGTTTTTCTTTTTTTCTTTTATTAGGCGTATTCAACCATTACGGTCATTGACGCGAAAAGGAATGTGGAGATAATGTGGATAAAATATAACAGAAAACGTTCAAATTTGGTGGTACAACGAAGATGATGTCAGTAACTGGAACAGTTCCTTGAAGTGGGTTGAATCTTTGCTCAGCAGAGCGCCCAAATTTCTAGAAATGTCAGTTGGATTTTGACCAATTAAAGATGGACGTTCGACGAGGAGGTGTTGCACTGTGAGTTGGCAATCTCATACCTATTTTACAAATTGGTGGAGGTTGTAGTGGTTTGAGGTCGTTGCGAGTGATTTACTCGTATTTCAAAGACCTGATCGTCCGTATTTTACGGCGAAGCCAATTTTCTTTGTTGTATGTAAATTTAACTCAATTTTAAGACTCGTTCTGTCATTATTTGTAACATGTAGGGTGAGTTGGTGATGTTTGAATTGTGATCTTTATTTCTGTGCATCGATCCACGAGTTTGGAGTTCAAGAGCGTACCAGACTTATGTCTTAATTTTAGCCTAGTAGTGGGCAACGTACCATACATGGTACAATAAGAAGGGTGAGTTTGAGGGTTGACAGAATGTGGACCCAAGTGAACTCCCGAAGGTTCAAACATCATGTTCAGCTTTTTTACTATCAGTTCTGTAAGTTCAATCGCCTCGATCGGTCCCCTATTCATGCTCCGTGAATTTATCATGTTTCACGTTCAAGAATTTCGCCTAGTTATCATCATGTTCGACGAAGAGTAAGTATTATCATTCCACTTTCGTTCCCAAGTGTATTCCTTTGGAGCCAGTTCGTGCTCATCACACGCATACACTACGTAATAAAACCGAGCGTACCATTTATGGTACATTGCGCACTCCGCACGTGATCTACAAAGTTGCTTTGTTTTTTAATCTTCAGGGAACTAGCGTCAATAATTCAACCCGGATTGACGGTGCAAGAAGCAATTGATTTAATTTTAGCTGAAGATGACGAAACGATATTATGAAAAACGATGCATATTTTCTGAAAAATCATCACGAGGTAATCTAGCCATAATTTGGATAACGACATACCACCGTTCGTACCTTCGCCAATGTGTATCCTTCAGAATGGCCATTGTGTGCATTATAAATAGGGAAGAACGAACGGGAGAAACCAGGGGAGCTTGGTAGGACTGGGTAGTCGTTAAAGGAGTGGTTTTTCCCGGATTTTCTTATGCTCCCTTTTTTCCATGAAAATATACGAGGTTCCCTATGGAAAGAGACGGAGCGACAGGGGAGGGCATACTAATGCCTTTTCACGTCTTTTGTGCCCAGAACGCAAATCCCTATTTGTGTATATCAAATGGGACATTTTTTCCCTCTTTTTAAAAGGAGTTCAGATCCGGAGGAGGGAGGGGATGGTTTCGGGGGCTTAACAATAGAGAGCGCTGTTATATTTTATCGGTAGTTTACTATGTTGGGCCCCAAGCGCGCTTTTCGCTTCCTTGTGTAACTCCCTCTTTCCTCCTTCTCTTGACAATAGGATTTGCATATGAGGGTCGTTGTACTTGGCGTTTTCGTCACTAAATATCCCCCTTTCCTCGAGAGACCTTTGCCAGTAGCCGAATGCTCAACAGCGGCGAGGGTTTTATTTGATTCACTCGAGTTTTCTCCTGGTGCTCGTGGTATTATGCTCCAAGTTTTGTTCAATAACTACGATATGGTCTGTATTATTGAGTCAAATCTATCAGTATAAGAAACGGAAAGTTTACACATAACAGAGATCGTCTCAGATTCGTATCAAATTGGTCAATCGTTTGATCAACTCAAGGGTCCTTAAACTCCACGTTTATTTCACACTTACACCGCAACATTCATGATCGGCTGAGCTTCTGAGGAGATGATCAGCGATCATATTGATATACCCAAACCACAGAAATTGGAGCCGGGATCTCTCAATCTAGACTCAAACAGATCTCAAGTCTTACAACTTTTGAAGTCTTTTGGCATATTACCGAGACAACTTGGTTTGCGAAGTGCTTCAGGCGTAAGATTTCGAGCAATGTAATGTCCACTCATCAAACGTTGGATATTGCGGAGACATCAAAGTCACAACGTCAAACCTACGTCGCCAAGAGGTCTACCGTCAGCTGCCCGATGTCACCTTATGAGAAACATAAATGGTTCCAAACCATGCAAGAGGCGACTGATGATGACTGTAGTGCAATCAATCCTATTTTACCGGGCGGAGATTTGGGTAGATGTCATGGAGGTAGGATATCTCCGACAGCGAATGGTCGCAGTTCAACGTCGAGGAGCACTTCGCATCGCCTGTGCCTGCAGTCTCAGAACCAGCCATACTAGTCCTTGCAAGAGTGATCCCCGTTCATCTCATGGCCACAGAAAGAGAGAGAATGTTCAACAGGAGAGAGCAAGGAGACCAATTGCTAAAGAGGAGAGAGAGCTCATCATGGGAAGATGGCAGGATATATGGATAGGGGAAACCAGAGGCAGATGAACTGCGAGGCTGATCCCTCAAATCAAGACAAGCCTACAGAGGAAGCATGGAGAGGTAAATTTCTTCCTAACCCAGTTCCTTTCAGGGCACGGACTTTTCTACGCCTACCTACACAGATGGGGACGGGGAGGTCCCCAAAATCAGGAGAACAAGGATGATGACGCATTCCATGATACGCATGGACAGGGGAAAGGAACTGCCAAAGGGAGAAGTTGCATCTCGCAGCACAGGACCATTTCCGTCATAGGAAAGATGCTGCAGAGCGGAAAAAAAACTGGACCATTTTGGCAGATTAAGTGGAAAAACCTCTGCCAATTGGGTGTGGCACATAGCTTCCTCGTCATCGTAACCACTGTATGCGTCATTGAAAATATTTGTTCAATCAATTTTCTCAATCATAAAGATTCGGAGTTGTAGATTCGGAGTTGTAGATTAGGGTAGAATGTGGAATATAGTTTGGTTATTGTTATGCAGGAGCATAAAACGAAAAAGGTGAAAATATATTTTATTATTATTGAATTATGAAATGACGAAGGAGTGATTGGTTAAAACGTTTCATTTCTGGAAGACCGTCAATCCCAGGTTACACTGATACCCATCACATACCTCAGCATTGATCAAAATTGGATCAAATCTGTAACATCATTGAAAATGCATGGATCAAAATTGGATCAAATCTGTGACATACCTGAAAATTTCATTGAAATCGGATGGAAAATGTAGAGGCCGTTACAAGGAAATTCACGTTTGCGCATGCGCAGTCGCTTCTATCAGTCTGGGGATGATGATTTTTATAGAGGGCCGTCTACACACCAATTCGCATAATCCCTGAAAATTTCTTAGAAATCGGACAATAACTTCTTATAGTTATGCCCGTTACAAGGATTTCATGACAGAAACACTGACAGACAGACACGGAACCAAAATTGTTCAGGAATGTCTAAAACGCAAAACGCGAATGAAAATTCTGATTTTGGAGAACTTTTTCTTTTCATCCTTGAAAAGTGAAAACAAAGCTTCCGCTACCTTGGTGGACTCGGGAGCAAAATAATGAACAAAATCCTTCAAGAACGGGAGAGGCAGCGAGGGGAACCATGGACCGGCCCCTAGCAGAGAACTGAGAAGACTCCCAGGGCTCAGCCTGAAGTAATGTGTTGATCAGTTCCAGGCTGAGATCCAACGTGGAATAAGGAGGTGAGGTTTTAGTGTGTTTGAATCCCATTTAACCCGTGGAGCGGTTCCCTCGGGTATCATACGAGATCCAATTTCCACCTATGGATCTTAAAGATTTCCTCACCCCCTACGAAAAAAGCAGGTCTACCGTCCAACATATATCAGCAGACTTTAGAGTAAACAAGAAAGAATTTAGGCAGATTATTGCTCACTCAGCTGATCGGACATCCTTCCAGTCACCTCTAGTGTTCATAGAAAATCAGTACCAATGCAGAGTCCGCGACGACAGGAATGGCAGTCGGACGACAATTCAACCTGAAATTGTTGTTATTTCACTTTTTACTTTTATCAGTATGCAGAATCGTTATTTGAGAGGACCCACAATGTGTCTGCTCCATCAACAACTAGTATTTGGATATTGTGTTTCTCATATTTGATATTATGAAGATACGTATACCTTGGTTATTGTAATAGCAATTGCAGCACTCGGTTGCCATTTAACAATCTGGCAGCCTGGTTTCAAGGTCTGAGACCGGACATCGGGAGTCAAGTGAGAATTGGCTTTTCCCCTAGTTGATGGAGGGAGGTTTGAATTGGGTCTCTTCAGGCGAAGCCAGCAGTTGATGTTTCGCCTCCCCATAAGATTGAAGTTCAGAACTTCGTAACATGTATTTGATCAGACTTTATTTAAGACCACATGAACGCTATTATTTGAACTCCTGAGGTCATCAGCAACTCTAAATTTATAATAGGTAGCCCGCTACCACCAGGCTGACGGAAATCAAACTTCTAAGGGACTGTGTAGCCCTACTTAACATACTGAAAATCCAATTAAAATTGTATACCATAATTTTATTCTTTATTGTTATCTTGGACTCAACCGTAGGTAGATGGTTTATCCCGAGAAGTTTACTATCTATTTTAATGTGCTCAACTTTTGTCAGCAAAGGCGGCTATTTGATGAGATCAGAGGTGAATAGCGATAACGCTGGTCAGACAAGCACACACAAACGACCCGACATTGTGGACTTTCAACACAAACGGGGAATTTGAAGGTCGTTATAGCCGGCTTGGATACAACAATTATTTTTCTCAGACGGACAGAATAATGGAACAACACGGAACGGAAATTACTCAAAAAGTTCAGGAACTTGAAATGCGAAAACAACAATATTGGCGAATGGTTTGATCTGACGGTAGAATTTAAAGCTTTACTACCTTCGGATTGAGAAGGCATAATTACTCAAAATCCCTTCTCTTTAAATTAACAATTTGACTCTCAAAGATCTTGGCCTACAGCAGCTTCAGATGAGGAGTTTTAGTGTCTAGTTGCTCGTATTAGGAATGCTCTGGGATTATGCGTTGTTAAAAGGGATTGTATACGTGGAAGAAGGATTGGGGCCGAAGAGGGAAAGCTGTTGTCAACATTACAATACACGTCGAGGCCTCGGAGAATCGATCCCGGACTCTGCCGCCCCCGCTCCATCCATCCAGCATCCCTTCATCCTTTCCTCTCGCCATCGCTTTTCTCTCGCTTCATCCTCTAGACCAGAACAAGCCACCCCCTTCAATCCTTTACCCGAACCCTCTTTTCCATTTAAGGCCTATTCCAGTTCCATTTGTAAATGAATTCCCTTAGAAACACTTCGCGCCCTCAACTCCCTTTCCATCTATCCACACAGGCAGCACCGCAATAGTCTTCGAAAGCTTCAACAATGATGAGGGAGAAGGCAGAAGACAGTGGCGCGCACAGAACCACGCCTCTACTCCAACTCTTACCTTCTGTCTCTATAGGTTCATGACAATCACGTTCAACTGCACTAAGTAATCATCCTATTCATTACTTAGCGTTCTAATGAAGAACTCAAGTATCGCTTCTTCTAAATGTTACTGTTTTTTTCAAACAAATTTAGTCATGTAAATAACTAAACCTAGACTAGGCAATATGCTACCTTTTTGGTATATTATTTTGAATAATGATGTCCCGAAGATATTGGTTGATGTCAATCACTTCTAAGGGTTGAGAAATAAAGGTTGAAATTTTGAAAACGCCCTAGCTCAAAAAAGTTTGGTACAAAGGTATCGTTTTTCCTTCAATTTAACAAAATATTGACTTTTCAGAATTTTTAGAGACCACGTGGAGCCCTGTAGGACTAACTGGTCGCTCCCTACGAGAACTTAAGGGTTAGACTTACGGTAAGTCAGAAACACAAGTGTGATTCGCAAATAAGGCCTAATCTCCCTTCAAATTTTAGCTGACCCAAATGCGATCGATGTTTTTCTTCAAGTTGGTTGGTGGTAACAATGGCAAAGCCGTGTTCTTTGTAGACGAGTGATCTATATAGAAAAACAATAAACCTTTGTGTAATAATTTGCAGCGTTTTTTTTCTATCATACCAGTAAAATTTATCACTAGTAAATGAGACAGAACTTGGGAAATCTCGACCCCCCATCTTAGTCGATTAACCCTTAATACCCTGAAGTATCTTTTTGGAAGTCCGATTTTTACCAGCAACAGTTTATCCCTTCTTAAAATCATAACTGATAGTCGTTGACTATCTTGATACTCCAACTATTGAATGTGTTAGAAAACATAATAATAAATCATGATATTTCAAAGAAAAAAATAATAATAATTCTCGAGTTGACAGACATAGGGCCTTTGAGGCACCTTCTACCCTCATTTCTCACCTTGTAGGCTGTTAGTTGAATTTACTCGTCAGAGAGCGCCACTGCCAAAATAACTGACCCCAACATCCCACCAATGATTTTTCTAAGTTTCTTCTTCTACTTTAACAAAATTGGGTTTATAAACACATTCTGCTGACGCAGATAGCGCCATTCAACACCATTGAAAAGATCATTCTTGAGCTGACAGACTGTGATAGGGCCTTTGAGGTACCTTCTAATCAAAAGTTGCACTTTTGTTCAAATTCGTCTAATTTGATTAAAAAATCCAAAAACCAAATTGTTTGAAAAGTGGAAGTGGGATAAAGAGGATTGAAACATGACCCTTCTTGCCACCTGCTGAGTGAAAGAGGTTAGCCTGTCTCCCCACCCCAGCAAGTCCTGGGAAAATTCCAAATATTGAAAGAAACCCTTTTTTTTAATCACTGCTTGAAAACAGTTTTGTACAATTTGGAATGATGTACACAATCCTATGTCTTCATCTCTATGAAATTTTACGGCCTTAACACTCCGAAGGTCACGCCTGTATCTGAGGGATCCACTGATCGACTTAAGTCTGATCCCAGCCAACCTTCGATGAAGGGGGTTCCCCCTCCCAGTACCCTCTATTTTAAAAGCTTTTATTTCTTGAGTTGCTTTTGGATTTAGTGTGATCAAAGACGTCGGCCAGTGTGGTACAATCTTCATTTGGATCTGGTAGATCCACGCGACCAAGGTACCTGTACCTATTCGCACACCTGTTTTTGACAGTTTCATGTCTTGGCTTTGGCACATAAACTGAAAAATCGTCACGAAAACTAAGCAAGTCTTGCTCACGCGACCAATAAATAAATAAAATAGACTCAGGCCTGCCGCAAATTGAACCCAGCACACGCACAGCCCACGCCGACCCCATCCCCAACCCACTACCATGGGCTGGGTCGGGTACCGCATATTGAACCCAGTCGTGTGCCACAACCACGTTTCGAGATGTTCCCCAACTCGCTGATTGAGCTCCTCCTGGATCTCGATTCAGAGTCAGAGACTGAGGAAGTCATTACTTTGTATTCTTCAATTAAACGAAAAAAAAGTAAAAGAAATACCTATTTAGCTGGGAGAAGTACTGGTGGTGAATTTGAAGTGCTTTCGGAAGTTCCTGACAATGTTTTTAAGGAGAGTTTTCGGCTTACCCGGGAACAGTTTGGCGAAATTCATGAACTAATAAAAAGTGACGTCACGGGAGGTGAATGCAACGCCCAAAAACCAATCAGCAGCGAAGAAAAGTTAGCAGTATTTTCTAGAGGGGGGTGGTGGGGGTAAATATTGCATTGATAAATAAATTTCTCGCTTCAGGAACGAGTATAAAATTCGGGAAAAACGTGTTAAATACTGAAAATGCCGTAAATTTGAATTCTACCACCCCCTTAGGTGTTTTCTAGAGGGGGTGGTGGGGGTAAATATTTTATTGATAAATAAATTTCTCGCTCCAGGAACGAGTTTAAAATTCGGGAAAACGTGTAAAATACTGAACAATGCCGTAAATTCGAATTCTACCTCCCCAGTAGGTGTTTTCTAGAGGGGGTGGCGGGGGTAAATATTTTATTGATAAATAGGATAGGAAACAACGCACCCACGACCCACGAAAACTGTGCGGCACATGTTGGCACTGTGTTGCGTAGAGAACAATCAACTATTTTCTTATTTTGATGCTTGGGTACATGAACTAACAACCTTACTTCACTACCTTGTTGTGTAGTGGTTGACATGAAAATGTCCCAATGTGTTGCAGACTCGTTTGCAAGCATTTAAAATTGAGTTTCTTCAAAAGACTACTTTCTTTCATGTGCCAAAGTAAAGATTTTTTTGTAAGGACGCAACTTTTTTGCCATGTGTTCTATTGCATGCATACAATATTATGTGTTACAATGAGGTTTGTTTACCTGTCTGCTATTTCACAGAGAAACTTACATTTGATTTCGAGATAGTCACATTTTTCAGTCATAATTTTAACACAGAATGTGTTTTTGCGATGACCTACCGAAAAAAAATCGTCACGAAAAAGCGACAGAAAAAACCGTTACGCGCCTTTTATAATGATTTTCACGTGCAACCAAGCCGTTGGTAAGGAAATAGAACTCCCGCAGTGTTCATTGCACAGAAATTGTTCACCATTCGTTGGAAAGCTCTCAATTTATATAGTATTTTTCTTGTAGTTACATATTTATTTATATAACATTTATAGGGTATTAGACCAAATTAAATGTCTAACAATTATTTATTTTATTATTGCCAAAGACTCCACATTTATTATTGTTGTTTTTTATTTAACGGATGACTAGCATCGCAAAAACACATTCTGTGTTCCTATGATTTCATACAGAGTATGGAAAAAGATATAAACCGGGGGGTGCAGGGGGCGGAGCCCCCCGCCGAGGCGCAAAGCGCCGAGTTTTTTTTCAAGAAATACACCTTTTTCTGCTTGTAAACCATCCTTTCCACCAGAAAATAGGTCAATTCTACTTTATTACGTCTTCTAGCTCCTAAAATATAAAAACTGGGCCATTTTTAATGAAAAACTCCATTACTTTCCGATGGATCTCACAGGTCCAGCGCGACCATCTAAGTAACTTTTTGAAATTGTTCAAGTAGGTACTTACAGGTTCTAAAAATTTACATTTTCGTCGACGGTTTACGTTTCAAGGAACGTAGAATCCAAAAATCTAATAAAAATTTGGCCGTCCGTCCGCCGTACACCATACGCGGCACTTTCCCCACTTAGCATTGACCGATTTTGATGAAATTTGTTATGTAGGCTCCATTTGGGGTCTGGTTGTGCCCCGAAGATTTTGGTTGATGTAGGTCACTTCCAAGGGTTCGAAAATAAATTTTGAAATTTTGAAAACGCCCTAACTCAAAAAACTTTGATATAATGGTACTGTTTTTCCATATATTTAGGATAGTATAGAATTTTAAGAATTTTTTGAGACCACGTGGAGCCCTGTAGGATAAACCGTTCGCTCCCTACGAGAATTTAATGGATGGACGTACGGTAAATCAGAAACACGACTGTGAATAGCATAACAGGCCTAATCTCCGTTCAAATTTTAGCTGACCGGAATGCGATCGATGTTTTTCTTCATGATCGATGGTTGGTGGCTTTGCAGACGAGTGATCTATATAGAAAAATAATAAACCATTGTGTAATAATATGCAGCGTTTTATCCGGAGATAAAAGCTCGGGAAGAGCCTCCAGTGACAGGTAGCGAGAAGAGGGATACCCTTGACCTTTCTTAACACTATGAGGTGGCGACTCGATCTATACCAGTAGAACGCGAGTGTGAAGCACAGAATCCTTGCCCTAACTGATGAGTCTCGAATAGCTCTGGTGATAAATCTTTTGGTACCAACCTTCCAGCCGCAAGCAGAGGGAATCTCAGACCGAATGTGACAATTCCAAGACATGTATTGCTTGACTGAACCTGTGCCAGATGTTTTTGGAGGTCTTCATTGTAAACTCAACAATATTGTAAAATCAATCAGTTCTTGTTAGCTGGGTATTAAGTGTTTCCTGAAGTTGAAGAGGGATTCCCCACGAGGAACTGCCATACTCGACAATTGTTGGAGGTTGTATTTGTGTTCGGCAGCATCGGAGCAGTTCCGGGATGCCAGAGTGGAGCGAGCAGTTTCCACCTATTGTCTTCGGCATCGAAGCAATCCCTAGGGAAAGCACTCGACCCCTCCTACTCTAGAGCTTTTTATCTTTCTTTCTTCTATCCTCTTTTTCAGTTCTCTCATTCCCGGTTTTTCCCTTACTCTTTTTCGGCTGTGATGGAGGGGTCAAAATAATAAAGAAGGGAAGCAACCCCTGCGGAACACTGATTAAACGGGGTCTCCTGGGGGTTTATGCTCTCAATTCGGGGATAGCAAAGTCATGATGAGGTTTGTCGAAGCTGTAATCTACCCGTGTACAAACAGTTCAAGGAATACCCTCAACACCATCTATTGTGACAGGGGTTTTCTCCACTGATTGTCTCTACAATCAATCCTCAATGTACGAATTTTTTATACTATTATCATTAGAAACCAAAGAACTTGAAAAATTTCCTGATGTATTGTTGCTGTAGTATATCTGTACCTCAAAAATATGAAGTCTGCCAAGTGGGTGTGGCACATAGCTTCCTCGCATCCACAACCCGATTGTGTAGATGTTCCGATGCATAGATGTTGATGTGGTGTGATTCAACTTCAATACTAATCACATGTTTTTTTCTAGTTCCGATTTCGTATGTTGTAATTTGTGTAGCTATGATCATTTGAGATTAATAAAGCCTTGATTCCAAAAGGTTTATCACAATTTATTAATCTCAAAAATACAACGATATGGATCGATTCCTAAAACCCGAGAAGTTTGATGTCGACCCACATTCTCCAACAGCCACACAGGAATGGAAATACTGGTTGAAGACTTTCGAGAATTTCATCGGGGCTTTCAATGAAATCGATGATCCCGGTAAGCTCAAACTACTCATTAATCGCTTGTCTCCTTCGGTGTACCAACAAATCGCTGATAAAACTACATTCGCTGAAGCTGTAGAATTATTGGTATCAATATATGTGAAACCCACCAATGAAGTGTTCGCTAGACATAAGCTCGCTTCTCGAAAGCAGACTCCCGAAGAATCTATTGACCAATATCACCAGGAGTTACAGCTACTGAGCAAAAACTGTGAATTTTCGGCGGTAGATGCGGAGACTCACCGAAAGACCTACATCCGTGATTCGTTTATCCGAGGCATTAGTTCTCAACAAATTCGCCTTAGATTACTTGAGTTTAACTCACTAACTCTCGATGAGGCAGTTGAGAAGGCCCGTGCCTTGGAATCGGCTAAAAATCAGTCGGCCTCTTATACATGGTCAGATGCAAATCTTAATGCACTTCCTTCTGTCCCACAGGAGCAGGTAACCACTTCTGCAGATTCTTCGTCGAGCTTAGCAGCAACCATACGGCCGAATCAAAAGTGTTTCTTTTGTGGTCGCTCCCGGCATAAGAATCGACAACAGTGCCCGGCAATCGATGCTAAGTGTGATAAATGCTCAAAAACTGGTCACTGGGCTTCAGTCTGCAGATCTTCGCGGACTAAATCGCCAATTCCCACCAAATCAGCAGCCCTCATTGCAGCCTCTTCATCGTCACTCGATAGGGCCACTGTCTCAATGCAGGTAAACAATGTACCCACACATGCTTTAATTGATACCGGGAGCTCAGAAACTTTCATCTCCAAGACATTCGTGGAGTCATGCAAATTCAAAACATACCCCACCACTGGTTCAGTTTCTATGGCATCTACTTCTCTCAATTCCATGATTTCCTGCTACTGTCTTGCCGATTTAGAACTCCTCGGACATAGTTACTCAAATGCCAAGCTTAATGTACTCCCTGATCTATGCTCCAATGTCATTATAGGCCATGACTTACTAAAACTACATTCTGAACTCAAGTTTTCGTTCGGTGGATCGAAGTCACCACTGTTAGTTTGCTACTTAGCGCCCGCGAAGATTGAGCCTCCGCCCCTCTTCGAATTTCTAACTGGTGACGTTAAGCCAATTATAGCAAAATCTCGAAAGCACTCGGCTGAAAATCAACAATTCATGAAAAGCGAAGTAGAGAAACTGCTAGCAGACGATATCATAGAGGAAAGCAGGTCCCCATGGAGAGCGCAAGCTTTTGTAGTGAGCAACGAAAA
This sequence comes from Apolygus lucorum, assembly GCA_009739505.2. Lineage (NCBI taxonomy): Eukaryota > Metazoa > Arthropoda > Insecta > Hemiptera > Miridae > Apolygus > Apolygus lucorum. The sequence goes on from CM019176.2 coordinate 58,051,048, forward strand.
TCATAAAAAACGTATGGTGATCGATTACTCTCAAACGATCAACCGATACACTCTTTTGGATGCTTACCCTCTCCCTGATATTGAGCAAACAGTCGCTAGGGTATCTAAAAACTCGTGGTTCAGCACTATAGATTTCAAAAGTGCCTACCACCAGGTGCCCCTACGAGAAAAGGACCGTCCTTATACTGCGTTTGAGGCATGTGGTCGACTATACCAATTTCGACGTTTGGCTTTTGGCCTGACAGATGGGGTCCCTTGCTTCCAGCGTGTTATAGACGATGTTATTGTTAAAGAAAAGCTAGAGAAGACGTACGCTTATTTGGACGACGTCACTGTATGCGGGGAAGACAGGGGTGAACATGACAAAAATCTTAAACGTTTTATGGATGCCGTACAAAAATACGGTTTCACCATAAATCAGGAGAAAAGTAAATACGCCCAAACATCAATCAAACTTCTTGGTTATAAAATAGCAAATAAAACCATTTCACCTGATCCAGATCGTCTTAAACCACTCCTCAGCTTACCTGCGAAAGAACTCCAAAGAACGATAGGCTTATTTGCTCATTACTCTAGATGGGTCCCAAATTATTCAGATAAAGTGCGGAAGTTACTAAACTCTAATTCATTCCCTCTTGATCCTGAGGTTGTATCAGAATTTGAGTTTCTCAAGAATGAGATATCAAAGTCGGTGGTAAGCACAATTGATGATAGAGAGCCATTCGTCGTCGAAACTGACGCTTCAGACTTTTCAATTTCAGCTGTGCTTTCCCAAGCTGATCGATCCGTGGCTTTCTTTTCGCAAAAACTCACTGATAGTGAGCGGAATCACTCTGCTATAGAAAAAGAAGCTTACGCAGTGGTGAGCTCTTTGAAAAAATGGAGACATTTTCTATTGGGACGCTTTTTCAAAATCATAACTGACCAACGATCTGTTTCTTTCATGTTTGACATGCATCACCAAAATAAAATAAAAAATGAAAAGATACAGAGATGGCGCCTCGAGATGTCTTGCTACAACTTCGACATAATATACAGGCCCGGAAGTCAAAATCAAGTTGCTGATGCTCTGTCTAGAGTGTGCAATTCCATTCAGCCTAACAAACTTTACTCGCTTCATTGTGACTTATGCCATCCTGGTGTATCTCGGATGTTGCACTGGATCCGATCACACAATTTACCGTATTCAGTGGAAGAAATTCGTAGAATGACAGCCTCCTGTTCAACATGCAACGCAATAAAACCGAGTTTTCTTAGATTGAGCAATTCCAGACTGATAAAAGCAACACATCCTTTTGAAAGAATCAGCATGGATTTTAAAGGCCCACTCCCATCTCGATCCAAGAATAAGTATCTGCTTACAATCATTGATGAATTTTCAAGATTCCCATTTGCCTATCCTTGCCCCAACACGAATTCTTCCACTGTGATAGACTGCCTCGTAGACTTATTTTCGATTTTTGGAACTCCTGCCTACGTTCACACGGACAGAGGGACTTCATTTACATCCCGTGAACTAAAGGATTTCCTACACGCTCGTGGGATAGCTACTTCGATGTCTTCTCCATACAATCCTACAGGAAACGGGCAAATCGAGCGAGAGAACGGAACAATTTGGAGAACTGTTTCCCTCGCACTCAAGCAGCAAGACCGGGATGTTTCAGATTGGGAATCAGTACTCCCAGATTCTCTACATAGCATAAGATCCCTTCTATGCACCGCAACTAACGAAACACCCCATGAGAGGATGTTTAAACATAACCGTAGATCCACAAATGGCAACTCTCTACCCTCTTGGCTGGTCCCATCATCCAAAGTATTCATGAAGAAGCATGTGCGAGGCAGCAAGTACGAGCCACTCGTAGAGGAAGTGAAACTCGTGGATGTCAATCCGCAATATGCCAGGGTGCAACTGGACGACGGAAGGGAGATGACCGTGTCCCTGAAACACTTGGCACCTCGTGGAGATCTTCATGACTTAATTACAACTGATGAAAATTCAAATCAAGAAGCTGACCTCGAAAATTCTATCCTTGTTCAACCAGAACATAGCTCTCCTCCACCAGCAAATGCTGATCCTCCTCCACCAGTAAATGCTGATTCTCCTACACCAGCTAATGATGAACCAACCCAGTTTCCCCGGCGTTCAACGAGAGAGCGACGGATGCCCCTACGCTTTGAGGACTACCAACTGAATTCTTAGAGGGTGGAAGAATGTGGTGTGATTCAACTTCAATACTAATCACATGTTTTTTTCTAGTTCCGATTTCGTATGTTGTAATTTGTGTAGCTATGATCATTTGAGATTAATAAAGCCTTGATTCCAAAAGGTTTATCACAAGCACTTAATCTCAAAACATCAATCTCTAAGTACCTTTCACTACCCTCATAGGGGACCATCTACACGCCAATCTGAACAATCCTAGAAAATTTCATCAAATTCGGATGAAAAGTGTTATGGCTGTTACGGATTTTACATTTGCGCATGCGCAGAGGCTACTGTCAATTTTATGGCCCTGATTTTCATGGGCGACCATCTAGATACATCCTAATCCGCATAATCTCTGAAAATGTCATCAAAATCGGATAGAAAATGTGGAAGTTATGGCGGTTACAAGGAATTCACGTTGGCGCATGTGCAGCGGCTACAAGTAATCCGGGGGTAGTGATTTTCATAGAGGACCATCTGCACGCAATCCCTGAAAATTTCATCGAAATCGGATGAGAAATGTAGAAGTTAAGGCTGTGGCAAGGGTTTCATGACAGACACACAGACAGACACGGAACCAAAATTGTTCAGGAAGGTCTGAAACGTAAAACGCGAGTGGAAATTTTGATTTTGGAGAACTTTTGGTTTATTATTTTCAATAATGAACCTTTGGAATCGACCAAGAAAAAAAAATTTTAACACCCCCTAAAAATTTGATTGTATACGTTTCAAGGTACGTAGACTCCAAAAATCGAATAAAAATTTGGCCGTCCGTCCGCCGTCCGCCGTACGCGGCACTTTTGCCACTTAGCATTGACCGATTTTGATGAAATTTGGTATGTAGGCTCCATTTGGGGTCTAGTTGTGCCCCGAAGCCTTTGGTTGATGTAGGTCACTTTTGAGGGTTCCAAAATCAATTTTGAAATTTTGAAAACGCCCTAACTCAAAAAATTTTGATATAAAGGTATTGTTTTTCCTTCAATTTAAGATTCTATAAAATTTTTAGCATTAAAATTCCGTGGCCTGTCAAGAAAAGATGGAGAATTCGACATAACAGAGAATTGAGAGCATTGTATGGACAGCCAGACCTGGTGGCCTTCATACGGAGAGGAAGGCTTAGGTGGCTCGGCCATGTGCAGCGTATGGAGGAAAATAGATATGCCAAGAAGGCCATGAATGGAACGCCAGGTGGTAGAAGGATTAGAGGTAGACCTCGACTGCGTTGGATAGATGACGTAGAGGGGGATCTAAGCCAGCTCCAGATCCGAGGTTGGAGGCGCAGAGCAGTGGATAGGAAGGACTGGAAGGATATAGTTGAGAAGGCCCTGGTCCTCCAAGGACCGTAGTGCCAAGAAAGAAGAAGAAGATAAAATTTTTAGAATTTTTTGAGACCACGCGGAGCTCTGTAGGACAAACCGTTCGCTCCCTACGAAAATTTAAGGGTTTATATTGAAATATATATATATAAATCAAAACACGAGTGTGAATCGCAAAAGAGGCCTAATCTCCGTTCAAATTAGAGCTAACCGAAATGCGATCGATGGTTGGTGATTTTGATTTTAACACAGAATGTGTTTTTGCGATGACCTACCGAAAAAAAATCGTCACGAAAAAGCGACAGAAAAAACCGTTATGCGCCTTTTATAATGATTTTCACGTGCAACCAAGCCGTTGGTAAGGAAATAGAACTCCGGCAGTGTTCATTGCACAGAAACTGTTCACCATTCGTTGGAAAGCTCTCAATTTATATAGTATTTTTCTTGTAGTTACATATTTATTTATATAACATTTATAGGGTTTTAGACCAAATTAAATGTCTAACAATTATTTATTTTATTATTGCCAAAGACTCCACGTTTATTATTGTTGTTTTTTATTTAACGGATGACTAGCATCGCAAAAACACATTCTGTGTTCCTATGATTTCATACAGAGTATGGAAAAAGAAATAAACCGGGGGGTGCAGGGGGGCGGAGCCCCCCGCCGAGGCGCAAAGCGCCAAGTTTTTTCTTTCTTTTTTTTTCTTCTCTTCATATTGGATGGTTGGTGATTTTGTGGACGAGTGATCTATATAGAAAAATAATAAACCATTGTGTAATAATTTGCAGCGTTTTTTTCCAACCTTCAAAAGTGAAGACAAAGCTTCCGCTACCTTGGTGGACTCGGAAGAAATACACTAGATTACAAAATTTAGGGGTGGTCTGGCTGCCTCGTTCTTTCACCACTTTTCTTATGGTATTTGGTGCGCTGAATCCGAATCTGACGTCAGTTTTTTTTGTTTACGTCGGATTTTCAAGATATAGCTAGTTTTAAGAGTTTTCTAGTTCTCACTTTTCTTCATTTTTTAGTGAAAACTCATCTTGCTCAAATCTCCTCAAAAAGTACTCAGACTTATAGGAAATTGCATGCAGAATCCGAATATGTACTTAGTTTTTAAGTAAAACTGTGTTAAACCCCCTATTTTCCACAAAACGTATCAAAAAACACCGGTTCTCAACGTTTTTTCTTCGGGGTTTCCCTTACATTTTGCCACTTGAAAAAAAAATTAAGGCTAAAAAAAAATTTCTCGGGCCTTTACTTTGTAGGGGGGACACCCCAGAGGAGAATGAGACCAATCGCAGCCTCCTAAACCCATTAATATCGAAGGAATGAGCTTTTTCATGGCACTGAGTTGAAAATTCACAAAAACCGTTAATTACACTAGATTACAAAATTTAGGGGTGGTCTGGCTGCCTCGTTCTTTCACCACTTTTCTTATGGTATTTGGTGCGCTGAATCCGAATCTGACGTCAGTTTTTTTTGTTTATGTCGGATTTTCAAGATATAGCTAGTTTTAAGAGTTTTCTAGTTCTCACTTTTCTTAATTTTTTAGTGAGCACTCATCTTGCTCAAATCTCCTCAAAAAGTACTCGGACTTATAGGAAATTTTATGTAGAATCCGAATATGTACTTAGTTTTCAAATAAAATTGTGTTAAACCCCCTATTTTCTACAAAACGTATCAAAAAACACCGGTTCTCAACGTTTTTTCTTCGGGTTTTCCCTTACATTTTGCCACTTGAAAAAAAATTAAGGCTAAAAAAAATGTTCTCGGGCTTTTACTTTGTAGGGGGGACACCCCAGAGGAGAATGAGACCAATCGCAGCCTCCTAAACCCATTAATATCGAAGGAATGAGCTTTTTCATGGCACTGAGATGAAAATTCACAAAACCGTTAATTAATTTACCGAGATAAGTATGAGCGTTCCTAAATCTGTTTTCCTCAACTGGATTTTCCTTTCTTCTACATTTTGACATTTTCATGACTTTAATTGGCACATGAACTGAAAAACCGTCACGAAAACTAAGCAAATCTTGCTCACGCGACCAATAAATAAAATAGACTCACTGTGTTGCGTAGAGAACAATCAACAACCTTACATTTTGCTTTGGCACATGACCTGAAAAATCGTCACGAAAACTTTGATGCTTGGGTACATGAACTAACAACCTTACCTCACTACCTTGTTGTGTAGTGGTTGGCATGAAAATGTCCCAATGTGTTGCAGACTCGTATGCAAGCATTCAAAATTGAGTTTATGTTTACCATTCATCTACGCGGTGACGGTGTTTCTTCATGTTGGATGGTTGGTGGCTTTGCAGACGAGTGATCTATAAACCATTGTGTAATAATTTGCAGCGTTTTTATACTTGTCACCTATTAAGAGTAAGATCGAAAATAGGTACTCATAGGGGGAGTAAATCATAATTGGGAAACTCTTGTTTTTTTAAGTGATTTTAATTCAGTTTTACAAACGAAACACAATAAACTGCAGAAAAGTTAATGGTGTAAATCTGTTTCATGAAGGCTCACATGAATCAATAGTTGGTACAATGTTTGGTTATTCCTCCACCTCAGAGGTTCCACCAAGATATGAAAACCATGAAAGAACGGTACGAACGGGTATTGGGACGTTCACATGATGGCGGACCATTGTTGGACCATAAAAAGAGATTTACCTCAGGCGGCAAAGTTTTCTCTACATAGATGCCGGCGAATTATGATTTACTCCCCCTATGAGTACCTATTTTCGATCTTACTCTTAATAGGTGACAAGAATAAGAAATGTAGAAGAAAGGAAAATCCAGTTGAGGAAAACAGATTTAGGAACGCTCATACTTATCTCGGTAAATTAATTAACGGTTTTTGTGAATTTTCATCTCAGTGCCATGAAAAAGCTCATTCCTTCGATATTAATGGGTTTAGGAGGCTGCGATTGGTCTCATTCTCCTCTGGGGTGTCCCCCCTACAAAGTAAAAGCCCGAGAACATTTTTTTTAGCCTTAATTTTTTTTCAAGTGGCAAAATGTAAGGGAAAACCCGAAGAAAAAACGTTGAGAACCGGTGTTTTTTGATGCGTTTTGTAGAAAATAGGGGGTTTAACACAATTTTATTTGAAAACTAAGTACATATTCGGATTCTACATAAAATTTCCTATAAGTCTGAGTACTTTTTGAGGAGATTTGAGCAAGATGAGTGCTCACTAAAAAATTAAGAAAAGTGAGAACTAGAAAAATCGTAAAACTAGCTATATCTTGAAAATCCGACATAAACAAAAAAAAACTGACGTCAGATTCGGATTCAGCGCACCAAATACCATAAGAAAAGTAGTGAAAGAACGAGGCAGCCAGACCACCCCTAAATTTTGTAATCTAGTGTTATTTTTCATTAAAGATTTTCAATTTACGTTACATTTTCATTCATTTTCCCTTAAACTCATCTTTTAAATAGCTAGTATCTATTTTTTTCGTTCATGTACGTCAATTCGACGTAGTGT